>JAMWET010001530.1:975000-1022500 GCA_024036415.1 Prochilodus magdalenae | reverse complement strand
TCACTCAATCAATCAATCAATCACTCACTCACTCACTCAATCACTCACTTACACATGTATCACTCAATCACTCACTCAATCAATCAATCACTCAATCAATCACTCACTCACTCACTCATTCAATCGCTCGCTCGCTCATTCACTCAATCACTCACTCATTCACTCACTCAATCACTCAATCAATCCCTCACTCACTCACTCAGTCAATCACTCACTCACTCAATCACTCACGCACTTACTCACTCAATCACTCACTCATCACTCAATCAATCACTCACTCACTCACTCAATCGCTCGCTCGCTCGCTCACTCACTCACTCAATCACTCACTCACTCAATCAATCAATCACTCACTCACTCACTCAATCAATCGATTAATCAATCACTCACTCATTCACTCACTCACTCATTCACTCACTCACTCACTCACTCAATCACTCACTCACTCACTCAATCACTCACTCACTCACTCACTCACTCAATCACTCACTCACTCACTCACTCAATCACTCACTCACTCACTCACTCAATCACTCACTCACTCACTCAATCACTCACTCACTCACTCACTCACTCACTCACTCACTCACTCATTCACTCACTCACTCACTCACTCACTCACTCACTCACTCACTCACTCACTCACTCACTCACTCACTCACTCATTCAATCACTCACTCACTCACTCACTCAATCAATCACTCACTCATTCACTCACTCACTCACTCAATCACTCACTCACTCAATCAATCAATCAATCACTCACTCACTCACTCAATCAATCAATCAATCAATCAATCACTCACTCACTCAATCAATCAATCAATCACTCAATCAATCACTCACTCATTCACTCACTCACACACTCACTCAATCACTCACCTACTCACTCATTCACTCACTCACTTATTCTCTCACTCAATCAATTAATCACTCACTCTCTCACTTACTCACTTATTCACTCTCTCACTCAATCACTCACTCACTCACTCACTCACGGATGTTTACCAGGCCATGAAAATCTCCACAGCTGATGACCGCAATATGCAGTGATAGGCAACCGAACGTCCATCTTGTCCTCATGTAACACTCATCGGTTGCCTGGCAATGATCCCATGCTCTGCAGGAACTACATTCCCTGGCGAAATTCTAGTTCATGATGATTATTAGTAATGAGTCAATTATATCCCGAAGAATTGTGTATAGAATTGTGTATGTATGCTGTGTTATGTTGACTGCTGTTGTAAAAATGCACAAGGCCACTTACGGCTGTGCCATTCTGCTAGTTTATCATGGGGAAGAGGGTCTTAGTCCGCTGTGCCTCGTGCTAAGAGTACCCTTCACCCTAACAAACCTGCAGTAACCCACGACCTCAAGTGGCTTACTGCTTCTACAAAAGCTGCGTTAAAACCGGTCAGATATCTACACAGCGTTCCATCATTCTGAGGACATCTGGACTCATAAAGAGCACATTCACAAGCGACATTCATTCCTACTGAGACTTAAACTGACGCTGATATGCAGCATCACGCCTGGGTAACTATGAAAGGAAGACATTAGCTGCACATTATTAGGTCAGTGGGTCTGTCACTCACACACTTTAGTCAGATGACTTATTCACCCACCTTACTGACGTCATGAGAGTTCAATACAGGCCTCACGGCCTCTTCGCTAAACAGTCTTCTAACACTTATCAGTGGGGTAATTTAAAAGCAGTAGGCTGACACGTTACTTTCACCCAGACCCAAATATTAGACATAACATGAGTCATTAGGACCATTAGTCCTGTTGCCTACCGGAATCCTATTAGCGCTACAGTTGTGCAACAGGCCCGTAGAGTGAACTGAAGTCTTTGTGCAGCGATGATGGTCTACCTCATTAGCACACAGCCTGAGGTTTATGTAATATCCACCGACAATAGAAATCCGAAATACTTGCTGCTAATTCTTAGCCACTCTCTGTGTTAATTAACTGACAGCCACACGTAGGAAGAACATTGCTCATTCAGTATTCAGGAAAGAAGGGTCTCACATTCGGGAGAAATCGGGCATCTCATTAGAGCCTTACATAAGTGCAAAGTCTGCACACCCTCTGGGGCGTTCGAGTAGCGGATCTAAATCTCTGTAGCAGCAATAGGCACGTAAGCCACTCACTGAAATACCATCATCGTCAAAGAACAGTTGCACCCCGAGGGAAGTGTCTGGTAGCAATGCCATTCGGAAAGAAGATGAAGTTTACCTGGACGTGTGACAACAACCATTCATCTTGGAGCTGACCATGATGCCTACACACACACGGATTCGTTGGTCCTCTCCACCAAGATAATAAAGATAACCCACTGCCACTTGAGTCTGGAATGACACCATTGCAGGTACGTTTGGTGACGTCAACGTGGTGTTGCTGCTCTTGAATTTCCACAGTCGTGGCTGTTTGGTTGGTGAGGTACAGCGAAAAGGCCCAAGTGAAACCTACCCACCAAGTTTCATCCCTGTCGCTTGATTCCTTCTGGGTGCAACTATTTCTGCTAGTAGACGATGAGTGTGAGAATTCATTCCATCGCAGGTCTAACAGTTGAGCATTTAGACTTCGTACACTCTTGAATTTTTATTTTTTTTAACATGGTCTAACAGACTATTAAGCAGATGCACTTAAAAAAGCATGGCAGATCAGAAATCAATAACATAACTGGATTAAAAATACCGTCTGTTTTGAAACTGGTTCCATCTATGAAGTAAAGAATGAAAGTATGCGCCATGTTACTTGGGGCAGTGAAGCTCTGCAGGTTTTTGGGCTGCTCAGAGACTATTGATCTCTGTGTCTCAAAGCAATCAGTGTGTCCATAGGTATATCGACTCAGGAATCCAGGCTAATGACTTTTAAATAAATACTGATGGTGCTCCCAATGTACATCACAGAATGAATACAAATGGGCTGCTTAAATGCAAAATGCCAAGCCAGCAGAAAAAGAAAACCAGAGGAGAGAAAACTTGGACCGAAAGTGTGCCAAGCGTTTTCAGTGTGGAGTTTGCATGTTCTCCCCAGGCCTGCGTCAGTTTCCTCCTACAGGCCAAAGACCTGCGGTCAGGTGAATCAAATCAAATCAAATCAAATTTATTTATATAGCGCTTTTAACAACTGATGTTGTCTCAAAGCAGCTTTACAGTAATCAGTAATAATTCATTAAGGAAAGAAAAGGAAGAAGCCCCCGGTGAGCAAGCCGTAGGCAACAGCGGCAAGGAAAAACTCCCTCAAGCAGAAGGAAGAAACCTTGGGAGGAACCAGACTCACACGGGGGGACCCATCCTCCTCTGGTCCAAACTACAATTTGAAATTGTTCAAGTAACATCAATTGATTATCTAATTATGCTGATCTAGTTGTCGTGGTGACGATGAAGTCAATAAAGTAATAATTGTGAAATAATAATAATAGTCCGGTTCGGTAGGAATAGCGGAAAAATGAGTCTGCAGCAGGAGAGCCTTGTTAGTCCTTATCAGTATTAGGCGGGGCAGGCAAGAAGCTGGTTAGGGGCAGGTAGCATGGAGACCCGCTCAGTCTTCCTTCAGTGTCTGGCTGGGAAAGTAGGCAGCTTGTCAGAGGCGTGCAGCAGGAAGGCTTCAGTAGCAAGCCGGACCCGAGGGCAGCCATCAGCTCGGTGAGAGTAAAGAGGCACAGTTAGTTCTGTTTGGGACTAATTACGGAACACAGGAAAATGAACATTTCCAGAGTGTGGCAGCAACTCCAGCATCTGGCTATTACAGCCTGGTTAAAAGGAAAGAACCAGAAAGTAACACAGACTTGGGAGCACTCTGAAACACTGGCATCCATCCGCTCCACCATCAAACTGACTGATCGTGCAGCAGAGGGACGACAGCACCAGCATCTCAGTTTACCATAAAACCCTCTGCCCATGAACCCCTGGATCTGCGGCCTTTATTTAAGAGGGGATATTAATGACCAAAAGCTCAGCTAAACAAGTACGTTTTTAACTAAGACTTAAAGATTGAGACTGTGTCTGAGTCTCGGACATTTTCTGGAATGTTATTCCATAGTTGGGGGGCTTTATAAGAGAAGGCTCTCCCCCCTGCTGATACCTTATTAATTTTAGGAACTAATAAGAAGCCAGCACCCTGTGACCTTAGTAAACGACAAGGTTCATAATAGGAAATAAGTTCTCACAGGTAGTCAGGAGCGAGCCTGTGTAGGGCTTTATATGTTAATGAATGGGAAAAGCTGGATTGCCCACTAGGTGTGGGTGGGTGTGTGAATGTGTATGTCTGGGTGTCTGCCCTGTGATGGATTGGCAGCCTGTCCAGGGTGTTTCCTTCCTTATGCCCCCTGAGCTCTGGGATATGCCCCCACTGTGAGGGACACTCAGAGGGATACAGCGGTTTAGAGGATGAGAGTGAGGTTACAGCTGGGCCAACAGGCATTATGTTGCAGAGGAGTGCTGTAAGGGGTTTCGGTGGTCTCAGTTCATGTTTATAGTGAAACTCGTCCACTGGACTTAATGAGGCCCACAGCTCTGGGGATAATACCGTAGGCATGTCTGGCTGAGAGGACCCTGAATCTTCTCCAACCCCACCAACACTCAAAACAGGATGCCATTCTTATCTGGGTGACACTGGACAGTGGAGGAAGGTACAGGCTGTAGAGTACATGCTGCAGAAGAAGCCCCCTGTGCTCAAGTATCATTTGTTGAACAAATGCATTGTGCTGAGCAAGGCGTCCTTTAACAAGCACACTTCACTGTACTTCAAACATCTCCTTTTAACAACGTGACACTTATTACATCTACATCTCTAATGATCCCCCAAGCCTCTTAACATAATCCGAGAACAGCTTTTTCATTACACGGCTGTCCTGATAGCTGACTGGGGGGCGTGCTGCTCTGAGACTACTCCACCTCCCATTAATCTGTACCGGGTTGTGAATGGACAGCAGTGGAGATGGCATGAGAATACAGCCTGATCTGGACCATCATGTGACATGGTGGAGTGGATAGAATGTTAAAGCACAGCAGGTATTCAGACGGATGCCAGGAAGAGTTCATGTACAATGTGTGTTAGAAAGCACTTTGTCTTCAGCCAGAAAGAGCCGCTTTGTCCAAACTCTGCAAGAGGTTCCCAACATGGATTTGAGTTTCTAGGAAAAACCTGGTGCAGAACCTTTATATCACATAGACGTTCTTAAAACTGTAAGGTCTTGCATGTACCCTTCTGCCATGAGTGCATGTTTAATACAAGGGCATTTTGAGCCGAAGCCTGTAGTATAACTAACAAATAATAGTGGTGGTGGTAGTGACTTCAGCCTCCGGCACAAGTTTGGGGGCTATAAGTACCTGCGGGGTGTGAGTGATGGGATCCATAGATAGAGAAGAGGTGGTACAGTGCTGGGAATGTCTCGTTCCATGTGTGGAAAATGGCTCCAGCGCCGATGTTACTGATTGGCTAAAAGGAGTGACTGTATTTGGGCATAGCCAAAGACCATAGTGTGAAGGAAGTAGCTGAATCTGCAGGTGCATGGAAGCGTATGGTCATACAGGTCTACCAGCAGTGGCTAAAATCCCAGTCTAAAAGGAGTGACTGCGTGTGGGCGTGGCCTAATACCATAGTGTGTAGGAAGTAGCTGAATCTGCAGGTGTATGGAAGCAGCGTACGGTCATACGGGTCTACCAGCAGTGGCTAAAATCCCAGCCTACAGGGCATTTTCCTCCGAATTGTTCCCGGGAGGCATCCACCAAATTTGGCCCAACTGTGCAGTTCTTTGATATACGAGTGTCTGAGCACTGATGTGGCCTACATCTAGAAACCTGCCCAGTCCATGCCAGATCCAATCACAAGCTATTAGGTACATGTTTAAGTCACAGGTGACTCATTTTTGTCCGGTGTGCTTATCATATTCATCATATTCATAACCATTTTAGATAATAACATTCATTAGGTGATTAGAGGCAATAAACGTTTTGGCTGTCTGGTCATCTCCATAATTCTGACTTGATAAGTTTCTCTAGAGAGGAGCGTTCACATCAAACCATCCTGAATGACTTTATACTGCATCCTAACAATATAAGAAATACAGACCAGGGTAACAGTGCAATCTCCTTTTCCAGGGACCAGTTTCCTTCCAAAAGCATGCTAATAGATATCACGGCAGATACTCCAGTAGATATCATGGTTGAGGTACTTGTTGACAGCGTTTGATAGAAAAAGAGAGACATCCAGCTGTCTGAGTGTCAAACCGATGGTGATGTACTAGTGACCTCGCACCAGGGGAGCTGCTTCTGCTCTCTTGCTGCAGTTAAGATAAGCCGCTTATCAGACCTGGTCTGCACGCCATACTTCCGTGTTTCATTAGATCAGATCGCACTATAATACCTCATCCATTCTGGGTTCAAGCGCCAATCAGAGGCTCAAGAGGCAAAACATATGGATCTGGATATTGAAACTTCAAATCAGATTCCTCTGGAATGCAGCAATCAGCAGGACCAAAAAAAACAAAAAAACAAAACAAGGGCTGAAGTGCAATGACACTAATTTCTCAAACTATACATTATTACATGGTGCCATTCAGCATGGTTTGGTGTGAAATGCACTGTTCTACCGAAATTTGCAGAATCAGAGTTGTTTACAGTGGGGTTGATAGGAACCAGACGTCAAAGCCTCTGAAAGCTGCCTCACGGAAGGTGTTTCCATTAAATGGTTATAAACATGCTGCCTGATGTATGACACATTGTTATATGGTTGTGGAGCCAGGTCTGTTGATGCACCAATTGACACACCACCATGCATTGATACACCTGTAGTTTCTGAACTTCCTGTCCTAGTGAGCCCAGTCTGAGTCCAGTGCATTGATAAGGGCAGCGAGAGACAAAGCGAGGATGCAAACGATAGACTGTGGTGACCAAACTGTGGGCGATGGGGGAAGGTTGACATGGTAGCAGAGCAGCTCCCTCCTTCACTCTTAGCTCAGGTGTTTTGATTTTTTGTATTCTGTGTGAAAATGAAAAGGAAAATGTTGCCCCTGTTCATATTCCCTGGGGTAGGACATGGCACAGTTGGTTTGAACTCTCCAAGTTGATAGATCTTCAGCACCAGGACTGGGCACCCCTAGTCCAGGAATTTCAGAAGGCATGGAATACAACTCATAACACTAGAACTCATAACATAAGGTTCTCTAGTTATGTTAGACACTAACATTAGGCCTTAACACCTTTTGTGTTCACCCAAAACCTAAAAATGAAATGACACTATTATCACAGTGTTTGCAGAGTTTAGATATAATATTGGAAAAAAATATATTAAACTAAAAACAAAAGATATTCTCTAAAGGCCTACAAGAGTCTGTGGGTTCCCTGCTGTATGCCATTTATTATAGGAGTCTTAGGGAAGACTTCTAATATGACATTACCATATTTACATTTATGGCATTTAGCTGACACTCTTATCCAGACCGACTTACATGGTTAATCATACTACAGGTAGGCCAATGTAGCGTTAGGAGTCTTACCCAAAGACTCTTCCTGGTGTAGAACAGCATTGTCACCCAGACCGGGACTCGAACCTCAGTTGCCCACATGTGGCAGTGGCTCCTTGATGGGTAGTGGTGTTATCTGCTGAGCTACACCAACCACTCATGTTATAATCACCCATACATGCCCACTTTACCCAATGTTATCGTTACACTCATCATCCAAATATGGTTGCACCCAGAAGGAAGTGTGGGATTGCGATGCTGTTGGGAAGGAAGATAAAGTTTACCAGGAACAATACATTTAGACTGATATGGGCAATATTTATTGAGCTACACATACAGAAGTCGTCTCTCAGTATGCTGCCAGGCCCCCGTGTTTGCTAACACAACATGCCAGATGCCTTGTAGAGTTGTGGAGGTTCTTAATGGTGTCCTGTGATAATCCATTCCATGCAGCTTAAAAATATTCTCATGCAGCTCCTGCAGATTGTGTAGTAGGTGCAGTAGTGACATTGATGTGGTGTAAAGGTTAAAGTCGTTGTAACGGTCTGTGTGCATGTAGTCCTGCGTCGTGCAGCCGTCTGCCAATGGTGCTGGCACTAACAGGATGGCTCATGAATGGCATCACTGCTCATGTCCGCAGTCATGGCTGCTGGTTTAGTCAGGTATAGTGACAAGGCCTGTCTTTGCTTACGTCACATGTGCGGCTGAGCAAGAAGCTGGAATCTAGTGTATGTCTCAGTAGAACAAGAGCCATCTGAACATCTGTAATTGGGATGAATCAGGTCAGTTAGTGAAAGCCTATTGCATAAAATTTGCAAAAAGACCATTTGAAAGGCCTTCATATCCAATCAGGACATTCCTCCCTGTGTTTGTTTACTTCCTGAACTTTGATGGCTTTGAAAACGTGCCCTTTGAATAACATTCATATTTGAAGAGTGTTCTCGTCCAGTTGGCAGCATGGGAGAGGTTTCGTAATCCCATAAAAGACTAACTGGCTGTTTACTCCTCACAAATCAGCCAGCACAACTTTCTGGCAAAAGGTGAGAATGGCAAAAGAGAGTAAACATGTTACGTAAGTGTTCTGTGGCACTTAGGGGAAGCCAATGCAAATTGACAGATGAGCAGATATTGCATGGATGACTATCAATCTCAGCAGATAATTCCATTTTCATACACAGAGGATGGAATATTATGCTAGCCGAAAGTGTCCAGACTTTACCCATTGCCAGCACTCAACACATGTCTATAGTACCAGTCAATAGGATAGACACTGCTACTCATAGATGGTTTACTTTAGAATAAAAGTGAAGATCTCAAACTATAAAATAGCACAAATGGAATTATGCAGTCCACCTTAAAACCTCCACAATGGAAATTTACAGGAAGATAAAACAGCTTTCCTCATCAGCCGACAAGAATGTAACTTGGTGGGTAGGTTTGACATCATGAGACATGTGAATGATTCAAAGACGGTCCATATCGCTATAGAGTTATGACTGATCAGCAGTGATGCCCTCCATGAGTCATCCTGATAGCGTCAGCGCCATTGGCAGACAACACAGAACGACATGCACACAGACCGTTATGATGACCGCCCAAGACTGCAATGGTGTCATGCCAGACTGTCACGAAGAGATTTTGAATGGGACGGTTCTTCAACGGCGAGTCCCGCTTTTGTTTTGGTGGAGACCAACAAATCTGTGTGTGGAGGCACCGTGCTCAGCGCCAAGATCAATGGTTTGTTGTCACACGTCACATGTTCTGAGGGACTGGTGTCACTCCACCTCCAACCCTACCGCACCACCTGCAGGAACTGTGTAGGGAATATTCAAGTTGTATGGGATGGATTACCACAGGACACCATTAGGAACCTCTACAAGACATATACATGCTGGATTAGCAAACATGGCTGCCCGATGCCATACTGAGAGACACTACTTCTGTATGGGAGGCTCAATAAATAATGTGCATATCAGCCTCTCATCAGTTGGGTGTGTTGAAATTTTCTACTAGTACTGTATGTTAGTACACAAGATGGCCGCTGGTCAATTGGTGACTGGTTAACTGAACATGACTAACAAACTCAAGCTACAGGTGATGCAGCGGTGCAGAGGGTATAGGTCGGGACAGCCCGATGCTGTCACTGCAAAGCCTTGTTTACACTTTACTCTTAAATATAAGGTTTCCTGCGGTTCTCTGCTCTTAGACAGCATGACTCACTGTTTGTACCCAGTCTGCAATATTGTAGACACCATAGAGGCTGTTTACACCTCACATCAACATGTGGTTTGGTTGATCAGATTTCACTCGACAGCATGAAAAGCCAGATGTAAACACGCCCGCCGCAATCAGATTACGTTCGGTACATGCAAACCATGTTCGGAGGTGGACGGAGATGGAAGTTGACCAGCTACAATGCACGTGTAAATGGAATGTAGTCTTCTATGTCCATATACAGTTATGTAAGCGGAAATGCATCTGCCTAATCCTGATTAGATGGTGAGAGCATAAACAAGGAAATGCAAGATGAAGGATACACAAGGTTATCCTGAAACCAGATGTCTTCGAAATCTGGCCAAAGTAAACCCAGACATGATCTGGACATAAAATATGCGTTAATGAATGGCTGTTTTGATTTTTTAAATATGCATGATGTCACTGTCCAATGAAAAACACCTATCTAACACGTATGCATAATTTATGCACATTTAAAATCTGGAGATTAAAAAGCTAGTTCGATTTTGTACCTAGGACAATAATCTGGGTGGTCCAAGGGTGGACCAGTAGTGGTAAAGAGTCAGGAGGGTGCTGACCTGATCAAGCTAGCTGGCCGACATATGCTCACTATCTGGGAGCTGATGGTGGAGCTGAGTTATGTCTGAGCGGGCATGTCTGGCATTCTGTATGGCAGTGCGATGTAGCTGGGTACACTACTGCTGGAGGAGCTGAGTCAGCACTTGCAACTGCCCCGGGGCGAGGAGTATTGCCGCAATGGGGAGGAAGATGCAGTACTAAGTCCCTCTCTGCTGGTGCCTCAGGGGAAGAGGACTCAAGCCTGAGGGCGGACAGGAGGCACACAGTGCCTGGAGCATGTGCTCCTCAGTAGGCGTCCAATACCCTCACTGCAAAGGGGCAGTGAGGGAGGGCGGCATGCCCTACATGCTCTACTGGCTTTGCTCGGATGCTGCCTGTGCCTTCTTCCGTGCCAAGACGTCCCAGTATTTTATGTCTCAGCATGAATGCTGTTTCGCCCCTACATACGAGGACATATGTGAGAGATGTAAATGACTCACTCGCCCTCTGTCAGCTCCTGACTCATCGGAGCAAGCAGACGGAGGCCACAGGTTGCCATCAGGGCCTGGACTGCTTTGCCCTACTAACACTTATTGGCACTCGTATACATGTCAGAGCCATCGCAGTAATTCAGCTCTCAGATCCGCTTACACAGGCCTCTGTGGAGCTGCCTACTTCTGCATAACAGCTTTGTCACGGTGTGTCAGCACCCATCTACTTCTACATCCACTGACTGTATGTCCCATATGCTCTGCACTGGTGATATGTGTCCACTACTTAAAGTCATTTGGCACAAATCGCAATTCTACACTGGATGTTTTACTGAATTATATCCTGGACTTTATTAACTCAGTGGTTGATTTAGTACATCAACACTATTAAACTTAACCCCCTGAGACCTGGACTTACTTGGTGTGCAATTTTAATTTCTCCTAGCTATTTGTGATTGATAGGACCTAGCAAGTATAAAACCTAAACGTTGTCTTGGTCCAGGAAGTTGTTTTGGCAAAAAAACCCAATGTCCTCATATGAGGCCAAAGGGTCAACGTTTTAAATGTCACGCTTCCGGGTTTCCCCGACTGCTCCGCTCCCCCGGACTCCATTTCCCAAAGGGCTACACTCGCGGACGTTACACCCAAGTGCTCCCAATCTTCGGCACATATAAGCCCCATGTCTTTTGGAGTTTCTTTGAAAAGCTTTGCCAAACCTAGTTTGCAATTCTGAGTGGTTCATTCTGATTTCACTGTACTGGTTAAGACCTAGTTCTGTTTTCCCGACTTCTCTCTTTGCTCAATCCCTATTTGTCCTGCTATTCCTGTTATTGCCGACCTTCGCTTCCTCTCTCTGTACCTCTCTAGCCTTGCCCTTCTAACCTGTCTGGCTCGGCTGCTAGCTTCCCTTGGGTTCCCCGAGGTCAAGAGGAAAAAACCTTGAGAGGAACCAAGACTATGAAGAGGAACCTATCCTTCTCTGGTCCACACCAGATAGCAAAACAAGGGGGTCCGCATTTACAGTTATATACAATACCAAATGTAGAATATGAGAGTACCATTGAGAACCAGGCCTGCAGGTCTGAATAGTCAAGACTGACACATAGTCTCGGATGTGTATTTGAAGAGGGAAGAACAGTGTTTGAGGTTCACGGTATGTACTGTATATCGGTTCTGTGTACTGAACATTGTTTTCCAGGTTGGTTATGGTCGGTGAAATGGCATGGCTTCATAAATGCATTCCAGCATGTCTAAATCTTAGTACACAAAGTGTACTGACTCTCCAGCACTAAACCATCTTTTATATCTCTGAAGCCAAATAAAGCCACCAATGCCACGAGTGGTTTTTCATTTGTTCGGAATGAGGGACCAGTGAAGTTTATTGGTGGCTTCGCTGAAGGTAATGATGATAAGTTTGTAGTTTTGTATATTCTGTGTTTGATGAATGAACAATTTCCTTTGCCTGCTCTGCTTTTACCTACCCGCATTGATTTTCTATTTTTTGACCAGACACTGAGTGCACATGCCATTGCTTTCAATAACACTGATTCAGGGCTAACATGATGTTCTGTGGGCCTACTGACACAATCGGGACTGCCTTTGTATTTAATCACTAATAATGAGTTATAACAGATGAATAAAAAGGATAACAGTAAACCAAATTCCTTTACTGGCCCATTTACTGGCCTTTCCTGTCAGATATATCAGATATAACCAGTACCGAAGTTCCATCTTATTAACATATTTCAACCGCTTAGTAATACTTTGTGAAAGGATTACGTATCAGGAGAGTCTTTGTATTTGGCAATGTCCTGTATGGCTTTGACATGACACATAGGCTAGGCGAACATTGGTTACATGCCAGTGTTTTAGCTGGTGACTGACTGACTCGCTTTACTGGCATTGACACACCAGTACCAACTCTGATGCTGGCCTACAAAGCCAAGAATGGACCAGCGCCTCCCTACCCTATGGCAATGGTGAAGAGCTTCAAGTACAGCTCGATTCGAACCGCCATCCCTGAGGACTCATGGAAGACAAGCGTCCAGACTCTTCTCTGTCCTGGCTCCCAGATGGTGGAATGAACTCCCACTGGGCGTCAGAACAGCGGAGTCTCTCACAGTCTTCAAACGCAGACTGAAGACCCATCTCTTCGTAATGCACTTAAGTGAGTGAGCTCTAGTAGAGGTGTAAATTGTGTGTATTGTGTTGCACTTATAATGACCTTTTCTCCTCTATAGGAATGAGCACTGGGCTGGGGTTGCCAGGTAATGCTTTACTTGCTCTATGTCTGTGTATTGATCTCTAGGTACCAGCACTGGCCCCCTGTTCGGGCAGTGTCTGAGCTTGTGGTGAGTTTTAGGCTCTAGACTTCCTACTAGCTGGAATATTATCCAACGGAACACTAAGCGCGGTTGTAGGTCGCTCTGGATAAGAGCGTCTGCTAAATGCCTTAAATGTAAATGTAGTACCAAGCCTATCACCATACCTAGCCCAGCGTATGTGAAGTGGCTCTCACACAGCAGTGAGAAAAGCATTCCATGTCCGCTCCATATGATTCATTCCTCAGATATTTCGTTTGAATGTCTGGAATGTAAGGACGCTGCGCTATGCACTTCTTTAAATCGTTATTCCAAAACTCACCAGACAAAAGATTCCTCACCTGTGACTCAGACATACCTAATCGTTTTATGGATGTAGACCACATCAGTGTGCAGACACGCCTACATCTAAGAGCTGTGCAGTTGGGGCAGATTTGGTGGATGCCTTCCCTGGCACAATTCCTGTAGACTGAGATTTTTGCCACTGCTGGTAGACCCGTATGACCGTACGCTTCCATACACCTACAGATTCAGCTATTTCCTTCACACTATGGTCTTTGGCCACGCCCAAATGCTCAGTCCCTCCTTTTAGCCAATCATTAACATCTGCTCTGGAGCATTTTATACACATGGAACGAGACATTACCTACGCTGTAGCACCTCTTCTCAATCTATGGATCCCGTCACTCACACCCTGCAGGTACTTATAGCCCCATCATCGTCATGCAGTGCCACCTGCAGGAGCCTGAAGTTACTACCACCTTAAATACACAAGGTGACTATTTTTTGTCTGGTGTGCTTATTATATAGTTTGTGGCCATAATTAAATGAGAAACTGCTTAAACATCATGTGTTTCATCAGCCGTAGATTCAGTAGGTATAAACTTGAAATGACAGCCTCATTTCAATCCAGTAAAGTGCCATGGGTAAACATTACAACCACTCTTAACACAATGCTCTGTATCATTTGTGCAGCATGAATACTTACTTTAGAGTAACAGTATGCTTACAAAGAGTTTATGAATGGTTTAAAATGAGTGTATTGATGGATATTAATTAGGTCATTAACACATCATTAATAAGGAGTTATAACAAATGACTAAAAAGGGCAACTGTGAATGAGGGAATCCAACTTCCCTTTTACTGTTAAAGCTCAGATTTCGATGTTTACTGACCTTACTCTGTCTTCTCCATCAGTCAGCATTAAACCTGTCAACACATAATTCCCACTCATCAGATATAACAGAGCCCACTACTGACACTTTGACCTTATTACCATGTTATAACTGCCTAATAAAACTTTGTACAGTGATTATGACCTAACTAATAAACATTAATAAACTAATTGTAAACTATTTATGAGCCCTGTATAAGGCTTTCCCTTATTCCAAACTGATACCATAGCTTGATTTGCAAACTGATACCAAAGCATGATAGGGTAGCATGAATTGATTGTGTAAATTTCCCCACTGTGGGATTAATAAAGGATTATCTTATCTTATTATCTTATGATAATGAGAAGCTCCAGGGTAGGTCTGCAGAAGAGCTCCACAGCTCACTGGGGACAAATCAAAAGGTACATTTCCAAAGCCATCCAAGCTCAGTACCGTAGGTAAATAATGGATGTCCTGACCAGGTCTGAGGGCCTATCAGTAACATGGTTCTTTAGTTCATGTAAAATAGGAACCCTCGGTAACTGACCTCATCAGTAACGGCTGTGGATCACAGTCTCGCTGCTGGATCACACATCACACAGAGGTGTGGGATAAAGTCTGGCTCATCCGAAGGACTGGTTCTGCCACCATACACTTAAGGTTCTTTGAAGGAAACCGAAGGGTCTGGACACATACTCTGTGTCAATTTCCTGGAGATATTAGTCTAGGCTTAATCGTTGTCTGGGTAACTGACCTTATATGTCCAGAAGTGTGTACCTGCTCACCCAATAAGCAGTTTGCCCCTGGCCTCCATTTGCTGCAGTAACAGCCTCTACTCCTTTGGAAAGGCTTACCACTAGGTGTTGAAACATTGCTGCAAGGAACTGATTGCTTTCAGCCACAAGAGGATTTGTGAGGTCAGGTACTGATGCTGGATGGTTAGTTCTGGATCACCCCAGCTTATCCCAAAGGTACTGTATGTAGCTCCATCACTCCAGGGAGGACAGTCCACCACTCCACAGCCCCAGGCACTGGGTATGGTCACCATAGGTCCATGCAGCTGCTTTTGAGCATCCTCTTCTATTTGCAATCCTTTTCTATGGAGATCATACAGGCTGTATATAAGGACCTGGGTGTCTGTCTTAGCAGCTGGTCCATCTTAGCTGCACTAGCTGAAATCTCTATTGACAATGGCTGACTGGAGTACATGCCAAGTCCTTTTGGACTGGACAAGTTTCTGGATGTAGCCACATCAATGTTCAGCCACTCTAACATCAAATAATTGGTCAGTTGGGCCAGATTTGGTAGATACCTTCCTTGGAATTTTACTGGTTGTTCCAGGTAGTTAGGATTTATAGGAGGATTCAGTCTGGGCACTGTCTATCGGGCCAGTCCAGAAGACGTGTATTCTCCTGAATGTTCATCATGCCAATCAGTCACATTTGCAGCCCTGTGAACACGAGAACTGTCATCTCGGAATACTGGGATAGGAATGGAAGGTACCTCTGTAAGATGATGGACAAACAGCAAAACCTGGTTGTCCAGCAGCTCAATGTAGACATGGTGGTTCATATTTACTGTCACCTCCAACAAAGAACCCTTTCCCACATAATTCAAACGCCCTCAGAACATCACAAGAGGAAGCATACGCATCTTTGTCCAGGAAGCTTATTCATTTTCTATCCTCTTCTTCAGGTAACTCAGAGAGCAGCTTCTGGTACCGCAAACGAGACCTTCAAATAACAGCCCTGAAAAGGATTAAATCCACTGAGGCGTCCCAATATGCACATTCATCATTCACTCTGTTGCTAAACTCAGAGATAATCCCAGCATGGCACGGCTTCATCAGCTGCTGATTGGAACATGAATGTCCTCACTGAACTGTTCTTGTACAGGAAGTCAGAGATGCAGAGGCTGAAGTAACAAAACTCCATTCATCCCCCATTCACGGTCTTCCTACAGGTGAGAGTGATTGTTTATACCTGCTGCTGAATGTGTTACATCAGAACTGGCATCCTTCCTGATGACGGTTCATCCCTGCATTAGGTGAAATGCCAGCCACACGTTTTTGTTTTTTTTGCCTATCAGCACATGCTCTCCACACGTGGCGCGTGTACCCAGACCGGTCTGCACAGAGGACAATGGATCTCCAGGCTTTACCCTTTCCACCATAAATTGATTTCCTTTTTACAGGAGCTGCCAGTGTTCAGAGTATTACAGCAGAATCAAAGAGTGCCATCAAATTTTTACGTAATTGGATCAGATTTGCTAAACCAGAAGCAGGCAAAATGGAGACATGTAATGTTTTTTCTTCTCTAAGGTTTTTGCATTTGCCATAAAGGAAAAACAAATATGCTTGGAAATGCTGCCCCGCTGTGTTATGCCTTTCTGTGGGACGCTACTTCCAAGCACAAAGAGAGAAAAACATAAAGAATCATAAAATTAAAATTTCAAATTAGAATTAAAATCAGTTTTTAATCAAATACACTCATTATCCAAAGAACAGGTGCATCCAGAAAGAAGTGTCGGGTTGCAGTGCTGTTTGGAAGGAAGATAAAGGTGACCAGGATCAATAACTGATGATAAATTTAGACTGATATGATTAATATTTATTGAGCTACACATACAGAAGTCTGTCTCTCAGTATGGCGTCGGGCCGCCATGTTTGCTAACTCAACATGCCAGACGTCTTGGCATAGAGCTGTAGAGGTTCCTAATGGTGTCCTGTGATAATCCATCCCATGCAGCTTGAATATCCTCACCCAGTTCCTGCAGATGGTGCGGTAGGGGTGGAGGGTGAGGGACACCAGGCCTTCTGGACGTGTGAAAGCAAACCGTTCATCCTGGTGCTGACCACGATGCCTCCACACACGGATTCGTTGGTCGTCTCCACCAAGACTAAAGCGGGACTCGTCACTGAAGATGACCCGCTGCCATTCTGAGTCACTCCATGACAGTCTGGCATGACACCATTGCAGTCTTTGGTGACGGTGACGTGGTGTTAAGTACAGTCTGCGTGCATGTGGCCCTGTGTTGTGCCAATGTCTGCCAATGGTGCTGCACTAACAGGGTGACTCATGGAGGCACCACTGCTCGCTGAACGTCTGCAATCATGGCTGTTGGGTCAGTCAGGTACAGAGATAAGGCCCATCCTTGCTTACATCACGTGTGGTTGAGTGTGAAACTTGAATCATTTGAATGTCTCACAATGTCAAACCTACCCACCGAGTTTCATTCCTGCCGGTTGATTCCTTCTGGGTGCAGCTATTTGTGCAACTGTTTATTTAATGATGAGTGTATTTTACAATAATTACATATTCATAATTTTAATAAACAATTTAAAAACTACACATTTAAAATGATAACTGCAGAAAATATAATATCTGTAATTTATAACCCATAAAAGATTAACCTTGTTTGCATATTTACACACATGCTTGATTTTTTTACCAAGAAATTGAAGATGTCTTCATATATCTTTCACATGACATTCGTCTTTCATTCACAGCGACCCATTTTCCCGTTTCTACTTCTTTTTAGATTTCCATTTCCTTCTCGGAGTGAAACTCATTCTTTTCCCTTGCCTGGACATGTTCAAGCAGTTGCGAGGTTACAGAAAAGCAATAACTCTGTTTAATGCTGCAGCACGTGTGGAGGACTACTCATTTCCTGATGGATGTCAGGTGTGTGATGGGACACGTGTTGTCAGCAGCCTCCAGAAGTACAGCACGCGTGTTTACGGCCTGAGAGCTTAAACAACATCTTTTGTTTCTGATGACCGAATGAGACCAAACATAAAAGCTGCAGAAGGCAAATAAGGCAAGCACCGTCGAACTGGCTGTTTCTTACAGACACTGATCATCAGAAAACCTGCTGCACAAATAGCTGCACCCGGAAGGAATCAACCCGGCAGGAATGAAACTCGTGGGTAGGTTTGACATTGTGAGACATGTGGATGATTCCAGTTTCACACTCGGCCACGCATGCGATGCAAGCAAGGACCAACATCCACGATTGTGGACATTCAGCAAGCAGTGATGCCCTACGAGTCATCCTGCACTACTGGCAGGCAGCTGCAGGACACAGGACTACATGCACACAGACCAATACCTTGACTGTCCTTAACACCACGTCAACGTCACCAGAGACTGCAGTGTTTGTGCCAGACTCTGATGGAGTGACTCTAATCATGACTCTAATCGTAATGTGGAGTGACTCTAATTTTACTCTAATGGTGTTGGGCCAGACTCTGATGGAGTGACTCTAATTCTACTCTAATGGTGTTGGGCCAGACTCTGATGGAGTGACTCTAATTCTACTCTAATGGTGTTGGGCCAGACTCTGATGGAGTGACTCTAATCATGACTCTAATCATATTGTGCCAGAGTCTGATGGAGTGACTCTAATTCTACTCTAATGGTGTTGGGCCAGACTCTGATGGAGTGACTCTAATCATGACTCTAATGGTGTTGTGCCAGACTCTGATGGAGTGACTCTAATCATGACTCTAATCGTATTGTGCCAGACTCTGATGGAGTGACTCTAATTCTGCTCTAATGGTGTTGGGCCAGACTCTGATGGAGTGACTCTACTTCTACTCTAATGGTGTTGTGCCAGACTCTGATGGAGTGACTCTACTGATGACTCTAATCGTGTTGGGCCAGACTCTGATGGAGTGACTCTAATCATGACTCTAATGGTGCTGTCCCAGACTCTGATGGAGTGACTCTAATCATGACTCTAATGGTGTTGTGCCAGACTGTGATGGAGTGACTCTAATCATGACTCTAATGGTATTGTGCCAGAGTCTGATGGAGTGACTCTAATTCTACTCTAATGGTGTTGTGCCAGACTCTGATGGAGTGACTCTAATCATGACTCTAATCGTATTGTGCCAGAGTCTGAAGGAGTGACTCTAATTCTACTCTAATGGTGTTGGGCCAGACTCTGATGGAGTGACTCTAATCATGACTCTAATGGTGTTGTGCCAGAGTCTGATGGAGTGACTCTAATTCTACTCTAATGGTGTTGTGCCAGACTCTGATGGAGTGACTCTAATCATGACTCTAATGGTATTGTGCCAGAGTCTGATGGAGTGACTCTAATTCTACTCTAATGGTGTTGGGCCAGACTCTGATGGAGTGACTCTAATCATGACTCTAATGGTATTGTGCCAGAGTCTGATGGAGTGACTCTAATTCTACTCTAATGGTGTTGGGCCAGACTGTGATGGAGTGACTCTAATCATGACTCTAATGGTATTGTGCCAGAGTCTGATGGAGTGACTCTAATTCTACTCTAATGGTGTTGGGCCAGACTGTGATGGAGTGACTCTAATCATCATCAGATCATGCATACTTCTACTCCTACACTCCTACTGCACAATCTGCAGGAACTGGGTGAGAATATTGAAGCTGCGATGAGATGGAGTGTCACAGGACACCATTAGGAACCTCTACAACTCCATACCGAGACGTCTGGCATGTTGTGTTAGCAGACATGGTGGCCCCATGCCATACTGAGAGGCACTACTTCTGTATGTGCAGCTTAATAAATATTGTCCATATCAGCCTGCACTCATTATCATTTACTGCTCCCGTTAACATTAACCTTCTTTCCCAGTAGCACTGAAATTCTACACCTCCTTCTGGGAGCTACAATTCTTTTGGTGATGAGGGTATTTAATAACAAAAGATTTTAAAAATGACTTTTATTTTATGATTTTCTCTCAAAGTCTTGCAAGTAGCGTACCACAGAGAGGAATAACACAGCTGTGCAGCATTTCCAACCTAATTTTATTTTCCTTTATGGCAAATGCAAAAGCCATGGAGAAAAAAAAACATTACATGTCTCTGCTTTGCCTGTTTTTGGGTTGCCAAATCTGATCCAAATACATCAAATCTGATGGCATTCTTTGATTCTGCTGTAATACTCTTTATTGTCCTTTCCAGTAGTATTACAACTATTCCTTTGATGATGAGTGTAGTTAACATTCCAAATTATGAAGTCTTAAAATGCCTTTTCTGGAACTTCGATCAGATACTAGTATCACTGGATCAGATATTGAAAGAAAGCAAAAGTAGAATAGGATAAGATTCACAAGCCTAAACTAAAGCATAAATGCTGAACTAAACTGATGAATGTATGAATGTAAACTGAATTAAATGTATACTATACAAGATATTAAGTATTATTAATATTAATTATAATTTCATTAAGGAAATAAACACAACGTGCGCCTTGAGCCTGTTTTGTTCTGTATATGATTTTATAAAATTCATTATTGTTTTTAGTTTCCTACACATAAATTACATGACACAGAGTCAGAGTACAGGTAGAGCTGGTGAGTGCAGCATGTCCCATGATAAACAAGTAAACACGATAGTAAGAGAAAACCAGGAAACTCAACAAGAAGCCAAAAATGGAACAAAAACAGGGCTTGTATATATACATACATATACATATCGTTGCTCTGAAAACATGTATCTTCGTTTTTGTTGATTTTTCCTTTTATCCATCCTTTGAAAATTTCATTTATAATGGACCAACAGAAAAACGTCTGGTTCCATTGACTTCCATTCAGATTTCACTGGGTTTGTGCTCTCTCCTATAAAAAAGGTTACCATTTCTGAGACTTGCTTTGGACAGTGATTATATGCACTAAGACTAGCAAGGAGCACCTTGGACAGGGAGAAGCTTCAAACTAGAGACAGGTGAGGGGCATAACAAAAGGGGGCGGAGCCAGAGAGGAGCTACAAACCCAAACAAACAAAGACACAAAGCAAAAAAACCCTAAGGAGGGTACGGCAAAAACAGACAACAAGTGCAGCACGGCAGGACGTGACGGAAGACTAAATGTCTGGAGTGAATTACTTTAGTCCAAGCGACAGGGAGGACCGCTGTTCTAGCTTGGTTCACATAGATAAAGGAACTCTTCAAGTGGAAGCGATGACCGGAGATGACCATCCTCATCATTGGTGCTCTTTAAATCAATATACAGGAACAGGCCAAGATGTACAGAGCATGACGTATGTACGTTCCACTTAAGGAGCTAGTGATGGTCGCTATGCAATTAGGAAGAGCCACTACTGGCATGCACACACACACACACACTTCAGATGAATTGTTGCTAGGAGCCAGCACACTCCTCCATTAGAAGTGGGGTTCAGGTGAATGCTTATAAGGCCAACTCGAGTCAAGCATACATGACCAGGGGTATGTCATCACAGCCAGGGCCGGGAACTTGCTTTTTCACTATGTGGGTGTGATCCACAGAGATTAGAGTGTACACTCATCATCAAAATATCCTGAAGCCAGTTCAGCGGGTATACTAAGCGTCTTCTCTCGTCTCCTCTGGAATTTGGACAGCTGATTAGCTGGTGTCATGAACTCGGTTTCCGATCAGGGAGGAGAGGAGGAGAAGGAGGGGTAAGAAAAGGCAGTAACTTTAAGAGTAAAGGGTTTCAGGCAGCAGCCAAAGTCTCTGGTGGTAGAATATCATCTATAAGGAGAGATCGAGGACGTAGTCCCTGATGCATGACTGAGGACGGATATTCCATTGGAGAACTCGCACAATACAATGACTGGAATAACCACACCCACCAGCTCAGGCTTATAACGTCTACCTGCTTCCACCATGATTTTGCAGCCAACACCACAGCGGATAGGAACAGGAATAAATGTGCTTGACATTGGATGCCAGGTTTCCAGTGAGTCATTAAAAGCCCTAGCTCGTACAGGCAAGTAAACACCTGCATAGTTTCTTAATGTGACCTCCGGATGAATGCTTGGACCCCTTCTGTGATTGAAGACATTGGTTCTTGGCTGAGCTCCTAATAAATTATAAAGTGACCAGGCTACAAGGATGTTGTTTTAAATCGGAGCACTGAATTTCCAGACCTTATTCAGACTAGTGATACAAAACTGATAGCTGTCCATTGTTTATCATGAAAGCTGAGCGAGTAAAGTGTAAAGGTGGTCTTAAAATGCTGTCCTCCACTGCAGGCACTATACACAATGTTCTGACCAATCACACCCTTCATCCATGGAGTCAGCTAATGAGAGTATTCTCATTTGAATAAGAAATCTTGCCTTCCATAATTTACCAAACATCTCAATAATAGCAGTCCTGCTGGAATTGATATCATAAGCTCCACAGGCATAAAATGATTCCCCTCTGTGATGTTCTGGGGGTGTTCTAGATACCCTGAAATGGGCTCTGTGGTTGAGGTGACAGTCACTTTGAAGCACAGTGCCTACACTGAGATGCTGGACAACCAGGTTTTGCCTTTTGCTCATCATCTTTCTGAGAAACAGAACATTCCTATCCCAATATTACAAGATTCTTGCATTCACAGTGGTTGGTGTAGCTCAGCGGATAACACCACTGCCTGCCAGAGAGCCAACACATGTGGGAGACTGGGGGTCGAATCCCGGTCTGGGTGACTATGCTGAGCTACACCAATAAGAGTCCTTGGACAAGACTCTGGCCTACACACTACATTGGCCTTCCTGTAATATGATTAACCATGTAAGTCGCTCTGGATAAGAGCGTCAGCTAAATATCATAAATGGAAATGTGACTGATGGGCATGATAGCCATTCAGGAGCATTCACACATCTCGACTGGCCTACAAGATCCCCAGATTTGAATCCTCTCAAAACATATGGGACACCTGTAACAACCAGTAAAACGCCAGAGAAGGCATCCACCAAATCTGTGCAATCATTTGATGTAAGAGTGGCTGAACATTGATGTGGCCCATATCCAGAAACCTGTCCACTACATGCCAAATCCAGTAACAGTAGTTATTTGTCCTCATGGAGGCATTACATGCTATTAGGTATGATTCAGTCACGGGTAGCTAATTTTTTGTCCATTGAGCTTATTAATATAATACCAAACCCAAACAGTGCCCCATTGTTTTGTGACCTAAAGGCAAAGCTAAGGACTAAAACAGAGCTTGATTTGAAACTTGATTTTGAAGACCAGTGATGGTCTGTGACAAGGTGCTACAGTGTATTGTAGAGGTGTAGTTACAGGTGCTAAAACATGAAGGACTAACTGAATGAACCAATGTGCTACAGCATACCACTGCTGCATCTTTGATTTTGAGACATCCAGGACCCTGTATTACATATATTGCTGATTGTCGAATTACAAGGTGAAGGGATTTACTGCACTGGACACCATTTGGTAAGCTCAGCAAACTCACATCACTAGCCTAATATTAGTCTATTTGCCATCATGCTGCTAGTTTGGAAGTGTGGCACCTATCACATGACGCTCATGCAGACACTGATCCATGCTATTTTGGGAAATTACACAGATATCCCATATGAACTGGCCAGTCAAATCACACATGGATTACTCTGGCAAAGCTGATCCATCTTGAAGACTTTTTATTATCTGTCTTCTCTATGAGCGGATCATTGCTGATGGACAACACTGAGGGGCTACCAGCGCAGAGGATTCCTCTCCAGGACTCTCAGGACTGCACACACTCTATTCAACAAGTTACAATATCTACCTCTTAATCTTCCTAATCGGTCTCTGTCTCTCTCTCACTTTCTTTTCTCTCTTTCCTTCTTTGTCTCTTTCTTTCCTCTTCTTAGTTAAGCACTAGAATTACTCCGGAGCGAATTACAGCTTGAGGCACCTGAGCATCAGCACCTCTGTGGGTCTCCTGCCCTGTTTTATCAACCGGCATGACCATAACCTTTACACTGACCAGCGTCTGGCTCTGATCATACTCTTTCTATGGCTCCATCTTGCAGTTACTCCCTCCTGGACTAATCAGACTGGATCTAATCAGACTGGATCTAATCAGACTGGATCTAATCAGACTGGATCTAATAGATGTTCTTCTCCTGTTAGTTCTGTCTTTCTCGTCTCCGGGTTCGACCTGAGGAGGCTGGGTTCCGCCCTTGAGCCTGGTTCCTCTTGAGGTTTCTTCCTTACCCAAGGGAGTTTTTCCTCGCCACTGTTGCCTCAGGCTTGCTCAAGGGGGGCTTGGACCCAGTTTTCCCTCACCCCCCCACCCTCAAATGTCTGTACATCAACTTTGTGTTTTTCTTTTCTTTTCTATAACAAATTGATTTTCTGTGAAGCTGCTTTGCGACAACATTGGTTGTAAAAAGCGCTATACAAATAAACATTGATTGATATTAAGACTATAAACTTCCAGAATGCTGCCAGCTGCTGTGTCTGATTCACTCGTAATAGCGTAACATACACAAACACACTACCACCACCACATCTGTGTCACTGCAGTGCTGAGAATGATCCACATAATACCTGCTCTGTGGTGGTCCTTTGGGGGTCCTGACCATTAAAGAACAGGGTAATAAAGTATACAGAGAAACAGATGGACTAGAGTCTGGAACTGTAGAACCACAGGGTGCTCCTATATGGTAGGTGGAGCTGATAAAATGGACCGTGAGTGTAGCTACAACAAGGTGTACCTAATGAAGTGGTTGGGGGTGGTATGTCGGACACAGTCTGACTGGTGCTTTAAAACCGGCTGTGTGATTCTACTGACTAGACCATTTAACCTACATTCAGTGGTGGAATGAAGAATAAGATAATCCCTGAAAAAATAATGTGAATCCATTCGCGAGGTCTGTCTGTACAGTTGGTCATCCGTCCTCTGTATAGAGTGAAAACAGCCTCTTTGTAGCTGACAGGCTTTCACACACAGCTGTGTTATTGGAAGTGCATTTGTGCCATGTTAAATCTACGTCAGCTCAGCGATTGATCGCAGCCGTTTATTGAACAAATGACATCCTGGAATTCTGCTCTGTACAGAGGACAGAAGTCCACTATTGTTCAACCAGAGTTCAGGAGAAGCTGAGAACAAGCCGAGGATCCCACTTGCATTTACATTTACATGTAAGGCTCTTATCCAGAGCGACTTACAACCGTGCTTAGTGCTCCGTTGGATAATATTCCAGCTAGTAGGAAGTTTAGAGCCTAAAACTCACCACGAGCTCAGACACTGCCCGAACAGGGGGCCAGTGCTGGTACCTAGAGATTATTACACAGACATAGAGCAAGTAAACCATTACCTGGCAACCCCAGCCCAGTGCTCATTCCTATAGAGGAGAAAAGGTCATTATAGGTGCAACACAATACACATTGACAAAGGTCGTTATAAGTGCAATACAAAGGTCATTAAAGTGCCACACGATACACACAATTTACACCTCTACTAGAGCTCACTCACTTAAGTGCATTACGAAGAGATGGGTCTTCAGTCTGTGTTTGAAGACCGCAAGAGACTCCGCTGTTCTGACGCCCAGTGGGAGTTCATTCCACCATCTGGGAGCCAGGACAGAGAAGAGTCTGGACGCTTGTCTTCCATGTGTCCTCAGGGATGGTGGTTCAAGACGAGCTGTACTTGAAGCGTGAAGGGCTCGAGGTACAGCTCGACTCTTCACCATTGCCATAGGGTAGAGGGGCTGGTCCAATCTTGGCTTTGTAGGCCAGCATCAGAGTTTTAAATCTGATGCGGGCAACAACAGGAAGCCAATGAAGGGAGCGCAGCAGTGGAGTGACGTGGGTGAACTTCGAAAGGCTGAAGATGAGACGGGCTGCAGCGTTCTGGACAAGTTGCAAGGGCCTGATGGCCCGCAGAGGAAGACCAGCCAGGAGCGAGTTGCAGTAGTCTAGCCTTGAAATGACCAGAGACTGGACCAGCAGCTGGGTGGCTTCCTGAGAAAGGAAGGGTCGTATCCTCTGGATGTTGTAGAGGAGGAATTTGCATGACCGAGTCAGGTTCGCTATATGAGCCGAGAACGATAACTGGCCATCCAGAATCACTCCAAGACTTCTTGCATCCTCAGTCGGGGTGATCAACGAGTTCCCGAATGAGATGGCAAGATCACGGTGAGGACCTGTAGTGCTGGGGATGAACAGCAGCTCAGTCTTGCTGGGATTGAGCTTGAGGTGGTGAGCTGTCATCCATTATCCACTTGCCCCATCACTACCAGTGAAAATCTTAGACAGACTCAAATAAATAGATGTTTGTGGCTACCTTAAAGGCTCTGCCAGCCTACACTTAACAGTTCCACCTGATGAGAGTCTGAAACCTCTCCTGATATACCACATATACTCTTGATGTATCACAGTAATACATTTTTGCATAATTTTGCCAAAAAAATCATCAAAATAATTGTTGTCGGCCTTCTTGACGTGTGAGGCGTGACAACTAACGTTCATCATAGCGGTGCCAATGTCGCCTCCTCACACAGATTCGTCGGTCGTCTCCACCGAAACAAAAGCGGGACTCATCACTGAAGAGTCACTCCATGACAGTCTGGTACGACACCATTGCAGTCTATGGTGACGGTGACGTGGTGTTAAGGGCAGTCGTTGTAACGGTCTGTGTGCATGTAGTCCTGCGTGGTGCAGCCGTCTGCCAATGCTGCTGGCCCTAACAGGATGACTCATGGAGGCACCACTGCTTACTGAATTTCCGCAATGGTGGCTGTTGGGTCAGTCAGGTCCAGCAAAAAAGGCCCATCCTTGCTTACATCACATGTATGGCTGAGCATGAAACTTGAATAACTTGCATGTCTTACAATGTCAGACGCAGTTTCATTCCTCTCGGTTGATTCTTTCTGGGTGCAGCTATTTGTGCTGTGTTGATTTGAGGCAGGACAGTGTCGAAGGAAAGACACAGTGAACTGTGTACATGGTTGAAAGACCACACACATGCATAGAGCCAAGAACACAGCACTAGGGAGTGCATCTTCTTCGTCCTCACGAGATCCCTGTTGTAATAAAACCAGCCACACCGTATAATTCACCGTAAAACTCCTAATGATATTATAATATCTAACAGCAATAAAGATGGTGAGGCTCTGAATGTGTTAAATCGGCAATTAAATCAGACAGCAGATTCAGGACTGCATCATGTTTGTTTGTTTGTTGCTCCTTGTAAACAACTAAATTGAATTCAAAACAAAGCGTGCTTACTAACCCCAGGATATTACACATAAACATGTTTTCGTAGTGTTCCCGGAAATGGAGGTTCAGAAAACAATATTTGGCATGGATTATTTGATGAAGTATAACGCCGTGCTCGTTTCTTGTTTTGCACATAGTTTACTGTACATACGGTCTATTAAAACAGCAATTTCCTAAGAACACAAAAACATAAACGTCTTGACGTCACAGGCAGGTTTGAATTGGAAAACAATAAACCCACCAATTCAAGGTCGCTGACTGATGCTTCGGCGGAAGAGCTAGATTGGGCGAGGAATACGGGGTGCCAACTGTGTCTGTTACCTCGTAAGTAATTATTATAGTCATTACTCATGTGCTGCCGCGCCTCTCCTACATCCCTGCCGGTAGCTAAGGGCTTTGCCTGTCTGTCTGCCTCTCATCAGGAGAGTGAAATGGGATTCTAGGAACTGGCTGCCAAGCCAGAGTAAATTACAGTGCTAAAGAGCAGTGCCCGGCCCTCGAGCCCTTCCAGTTAACAACCATTCAGCAGAACACCCGCCCGCTCAAGTACCAATTACCATTAACCCGGTGATTATTAGCTGAGGCCGTCTTAATTTTTTTTACGCGGCACTCGGATTCTCTTTGCTGCCGAAATGGAATGGGAAGTTCACCCTAGGGGAGCCTATTTCAGATGAATGTAAAATCAGGCTCGGAACATATAACGTTGCTCACCTGATGGAAAAAAAGGGAATTTTGAGATTTGTAATGTTAGTCGTTGCTAGGATGTGTTATTTAAGGCTGTAGCCTTGTTACAGGTCAGAGACATTATCAGAGGAGTTCACTGGATAAACAATTACAGTTGTTAGTTCAGTAGAGTATCAATCATCAGACAACAACAACAACAACAACAACAAGGCATCAAGGTTATTGTTATGGGTGGTGCTAAAAGTCTAACAGAGCCTTTACTGGGTGTCGTTGTACCTGACTGACCCAACAGCCAAAGCTGCGGACACTCAGTGAGCTGTGATGTCCCTCACGAGTCACCCTGTCTAGAGTGTTTCCTGCCTTTTGACCAAGGAGCACCGATATAGGCTCCAGACCTGATAGACCTGAGTCAGCTCGGGGTGCTGGAGAAATACCCCCATTCAGTTGGCATGCAGGGCAGAGTAGCCAGGGTGGAGCAGCTACGTTCAGTCGGCGTGCAGGGCAGAGAAGTTAAGGTGAAGTAACCACGCTCAGTCGACATGCAGGCAGAATAGCCGTGTTCAGTCGGCGTGCAGGGCCGAGAAGTTAAGGTGAAGTAACCGCGCTCAGTCGATGTGCAGGGCAAAGTAGCCAGAGTGTAGTAACTGCTCTCAGTCGACAAGCAGGGCAGAGCAGCCGCGTTCGGTTGGCGTGCAGGGCAGAGAAGTTAAGGTGAAGTAACCTCACTCAGTCGACGTGCAGGCAGAGTAGCTGCGTTCAGTCGGTGTGCAAGGCAGAGTAGCTAGGGTGGAGCAGCTGCTTTTTGTCAGCGTGCAGGGCAGAGTAACCAGGGTGGAGCAGCCGCGTTCAGTCAGCGTGCAGGGCAGAGTAGCCAGGGTGGAGCAGCTGCGTTCAGTCAGCGTGCAGGGCAGAGTAGCCAGGGTGGAGCAGCTGCGTTCGGTCAGCATGCAGGGCAGAGTAACCAGGGTGAGGGAGCCAAGTTCGGTTGGCGTATAGGGCAGAGCCTTGTTCCACAAAAACAACCAAAAACACCACACAAGACATGTGGGACATGGGGAGAAACGGCAGTCAAACAGAACGACGCCAGCAATACTCTCGCCCGGAAGTGACGTCAGACACAGACAGACACAGACAAAGGGGTTGCATATAACCCTCAGCATTTACTATAGGAAGTCTCCAACTTTATTACAAAGGGTACACTGGCTTGCTCATACAGTACCAAGTGTCAAAAGTTTAGATACAGCTACACACAGAAGCTGCTCCTTATGTTCATCTTAATGCTTTACTTTAGAATAAAAATGAAGACACCAAACTATTAAACAGAACTCATGTAACCGTGTGGTCCACCTTAAAAACTCAAAAAGGGAACTTTACAGAAGGATAAGACAGCTCACCAACAAAGATCACAACAACATCTGTTTAGTTGGGTGTGTCCGAACTTTTGACTGGTCGTGTAGATATGCTGGTGGAGACATGACTAACTCCTTCTGTAGAGAGTTTCCTTTATCTAGGGGATTTCAAAAGTGTATATTCTTATCCACGAAGGTCGGAGCCCTGGCCTTGTAACACTGGACAGAACTGCCTTATGTTTTCCAGAACTGCTGCTGAGTAAACTGTAGAGGGGTAAGTAAGGATACCGTGGTGTCAGTGCAGAGACTCAGGGGAGGCCGTGATTCTGATCCCTGACAGTCTTACCACACTATGTGACGGTGAACACAGATAGTATACTAAATGACCCACAACCGAACGTAATAAACCCACGTCCCAACACAGTAAAACATAAACATACAGCATGGTCGTGCCTCACGAGCTTAGCAGGTTGTCAGCAGCAGGTTGCTTGACCTTCTTAAGTCCTTGGGGTCAGAATCAGGTTTATTGGCCAAGTATCAGCAGCTCCTGTGGCAGGCCCTTCCTTCCTCAGCAGCCACAGAAAGTACATCCTCTGCTGAGCCTTTCTGAAGATGGAGTTGATGGTGTCTCCTTTCAGCTCTCAGAAGATGATAGAAGCCAGAAACTTGTGTCCACAGTTGACAAAGAGCTGCTGGATATTGTGAGGGGCATCAGTGTTGAGACGTGTCTCCTAAAGTCTAGAGTTGTCAATTCTAGATTGTTCTGACTGCATCAGAGAGCTGTTGGACCTCCCTTCGATGAGCAGCCAGCATGCTTCTCAGCATATTACTAGAGCCATATCTTCACGGCTATGACTCTTCCTGCACCACTGATGCCGGGGTCATGCCCCCACGTATGGTGACTGATCTCAGCCGGATAATGGTAGCCTTCCATTCATTTGATTAACCCTCTGGGTGCCTGTGAGCACACCTGGTCACAGTAGAGATATCGGTGTGACTGTGACGGAACCGTCCAGTTGTTTGCTGTCCACTCTACACTCAACCCACAGCCTCCAGCTGACACTGAATCTCCCACATGGCATCTGCTGGCCCAAGCTCATGGTGGTGCCCTGTTGTGATGCCTGCCATGGTCCTTCTGCACTGAAACCCTCAACAATTTCACTTTCAGCTTCGCTGGCCTCCCTCTCGCTGTGCTGCCTTTGGCCTCCTTGCACGCTTGTTTGGGACATTAGGGATGTGTTACTATAGCAAGTACGTTGTGTGACTGTAGTTGGCACAGACCAAGCTTCTCTGAAGCTTCATCCAATCACTTTGGGACTGCCAAAAGAGTGCCAAAGAGTGGTGAACTGTGGCTGGATAGAGTTTGTAGGGCGAAATGACGCACCTCTGTCTCTCCTGCTTCCGCATGTGAAAGCTACGTCACCAGCGTGGCAGCATAGTTACTGCTTCCTACGTCCTTACCACAGCAACCCATGCAGATAGATTAGTGATGTCTGGACACACAAATCTGATCTGATCACTTATATATATAACAGTCCGGACAGTCATCTCAACAGATCTGATCCGAGAAAGAAATCTGGTTTGCCTGCAGCCTGAGCACTACCACATCAGCACCTGACCTCACTAATGCTGTTGTGTCTGAGTGGAGAGCTATAACATCTAGTCTAGAGCCTTCCAATAAGAGTCAGAAGGGATGTGGGTGGAGCTGCGAGCCCAGATCACTGCGTATTCTGTTTTATGATCTACTAAAGTTTCTGTGTGAATTTTCTCAAAAGTCAGAAATAAACCAGAGGTAGTGGCTCAAAAGCGTGCTGCTGGGAGGTTTCCTTCAGCAGTGGCAGCAGTCATAGCGCTGAGACGGAGGGAACGGTCTCAAAGATGTACTGAAAGAATGTTCAACTGCCAAAAACATCTTCAGAGCTCGGATAGTGACATTTATGGCACAAGCCTTCTGTGGTACTGGGTTCTAGATTTAGATTTTTTTGAGCCAGAGGAGAATGTTTCAGTGGGACAAAATAAAAAAGATCAATTCCGCTATTTCATCACTGACGTTTCCCTATTGTCCTGAGCTTCTTAACATCAGAGGTGAACAAAATACACAAACCCTGGAGTTGAGTTAAAGATCTCTATGCTGAAATACTCAACCAGTAACAGTAGATGTTCCTCCTTTTAGACCTCCACTAAGTACTAAAGTATGTACCTTCAGATGTACTGAAGTATGGAGAGTAACAGGAGTATGATTTATTACGGCTCTAATGTTCTATTATCATTTCTGGATCAGGACTCTTCATCAGCTCAGTGTAGGTGAAGAGACTCTAGTGTCTCTCAGTCCACCAGTCTTTAATAGAAGCTCATTCATTAGTCTGACACTGACGTCTATTCACACCATCATAAGCACAGAACACTGAAGGAGAACAGGTTCCATTAGCTAGAACCAAGCTCTGTCCAACAGGTCAAAACAAGCTGATCAGTGGACTCACTTCACACTACATACAGTACACTAACACATTACACTTACTGAGTTACTGTACACCAACACACTACTTACAGCACACTAACACACTACACTTACTGAGTTACTGTACACCAACACACTACTTACAGTACACTAACACAGTACACTTACTGAGTTACTGTACACCAACACACTACTTACAGTACACTAACACAGTACACTTACTGAGTTACTGTACACCAACACACTACTTACAGTACACTAACACACTACACTTACTGAGTTACTGTACACCAACACACTACTTACAGTACACTAACACACTACACTTACTGAGTTACTGTACACCAACACACTACTTACAGTACACTAACACAGTACACTTACTGAGTTACTGTACACCAACACACTACTTACAGTACACTAACACAGTACACTTACTGAGTTACTGTACACCAACACACTACTTACAGTACACTAACGCAGTACACTTACTGAGTTACTGTACACCAACACACTACTTACAGTACACTAACACAGTACACTTACTGAGTTACTGTACACCAACACACTACTTACAGTACACTAACACAGTACACTTACTGAGTTACTGTACACCAACACACTACTTACAGTACACTAACACACTACACTTACTGAGTTACTGTACACCAACACACTACTTACAGCACACTAACACATTACACTTACTGAGTTACTGTACACCAACACACTACTTACAGCACACTAACGCATTACACTTACTGAGTTACTGTACACCAACACACTACTTACAGTACGCTAACGCATTACACTTACTGAGTTACTGTACACCAACACGCTACTTACAGTACACTAACGCATTACACTTACTGAGTTACTTACACCAACACGTTACTTACAGCACACTAACGCATTACACTTACTGAGTTACTGTACACCAACACACTACTTACAGTACACTAACACATTACACTTACTGAGTTACTGTACACCAACACACTACTTACAGTACACTAACACATTACACTTACTGAGTTACTGTACACCAACACACTACTTACAGTACACTAACACATTACACTTACTAAGTTACTGTACACCAACACACTACTTACAGTACACTAACACATTACACTTACTGAGTTACTGTACACCAACACACTACTCACAGCACACTAACCCATTATACTTACTGAGTTACTGTACACCGACACACTACTTACAGCACACTAACACATTACACTAACTGAGTTACTGTACACCAACACGCTACTTACAGTACACTAACACATTACACTTACTGAGTTACCGTACACCAACACGCTACTTACAGCACACTAACACTACACTTACTGAGTTACCGTACACCAACACGCTACTTACAGCACACTAACACTACACTTACTGAGTTACTGTACACCAACACGCTACTTACAGCACACTAACACTACACTTACTGAGCTACTGTGCACTAATTACACTGGAAATCTGCTGAAACTGTGAACACGTAAGTTTGTCAGTTTGATAAGAAGTCAGGCCGTTTGTAAATGTAAAGTACTGGATTGAAAAGCCACATAAACATGTCTCAGCCTGTGTTGCTTTATGCATGTTGCTGTACATCCACAGTACATGCTGTTTTGTAATATTAAACCTCTTGAGAAGAATTACTTCAACTAAACTGATTTGGTTTAAACTCATTTACTCATTAAAACTACGTGCACTAGCCTGCGTGAGCTGTGTTGTCTGAAACTGACAGGACTACGCTCCGATCAGGCTGAATTGGGTTAGTGGGAGTGAGTCGAGGCCAGATTTATGGAACATTGCCAAACTCGTGACCTAGTTCTTCTCCTGCCCACGGCAGACCAGGAGGCAGGCAGGAATTGATCCTGCAGTCCCGCTGACCAACCCCAGTGCACCACGGTGACTCGGACAGGCGCTAAATACACCATAACAAGGTTAGCGGCACATCCCGCTAAACTCTGCATCTTAGAGAAAGGCTGCCTCAACCAGGGGTGAAAAGGGTTCAACCTCTACAAGGTGAGAGGGGAGCCTGAGAGTGGATTAACCGACAAGGGCTAGCGATTCCAGGGGTTTAGGAATTTGGAATTCCTGCATCAGAAGACTCATAAGCTGGGTGGATATTCAGTAGTGGATATGTGTCACTGACTACACAGTTGATTATACAGCTATATGGTTCCAAGATGATGTTTGTGAGTGTCCCAATACATTTACATGACGCTTTTATCCAGAGCGACTTACAAGGTTAATGATTACAGGTAGGCCAACGTAGTGTTAGGAGTCTTGCCCAAGGACTCTTATTGCTGTAGCTCAGCATAGTCACCCAGACTGGGATTCAAACCCCAGTCTCCCACATGTAGAGGTGGCACCCTGAGTAGTGGTTTAACCCACTGAGCTACACCAACCACACATACAACAATAGCACCCTTTATCAATAGTTTTTATTTAGAAAGTTGTCTAAAAAGCTCTATACTGCATATTTACATATACCACTCACCGTCCCAAGCTCTATTTTCGAGTTCAGATTGGCCTTTGTTATCAACTAAATTGGGGCAACAACCATTAACTCCATGAAACGACCAAAATGGTGATCAGCGGTCTTTTTCACTTTGCCTTTATTACTGTGTCCCTCATAGTGAACACTGTGCTCTATTTGACACTTGAGTAAGGCGCTTCTTATTTTTGGTGCTATCATGGTTGCCATGATTTTGGGGTCAGAGATTTACACTGTAAGTTCAGGTGTCCTAGACACGGCCATTACTATCAGGGGTATATAAGTCAAGCACGTACAGTAGTTATATAGTCTCCACTGACAAACATCAGCAGTAGAGTAGGACACATGGAAGGGCTTGTTGAACATGGCACCGTCATGGGATGCCACCTATGCCATATTCCTGCTAGATCTTCTCCGGCTAACTGTCAGCCCTATAGCTGTGAAATGGAAGTATCAAGGGCCAAAGCATGAGAGCTGAAGCATGCGAACTCGCTTATTCACACTCGTTGCAGAGATCCAATTTGCTCCGAAAACTACATCAGCAGCCCAAGAAACAGAGTCACTGCTGCACTCTGTTAACACCATAGAGTGCATTCAAATATTCAGGTCTTCTGTCAGAGCTCACTATCTCTGCGTTCTCTTTGCCTGAGCTGAGCTGCTGCCCATCCTGTGCGGTCTGATGCTGTTGCTGACTCGGCTCTAACTGGGGGCCACTGCTTGCCTTTACCCACCACAGAGCTCCTGGCTGTCCTGCACTGTGGAAGCTTGGCCTGCGTCCTGCTGACCCATCCGATGACCCAACTACTTAATTACAGACTAAGCAGACATTTATTCCTCCACCCTACAAACACTGAACACATCTTTCCCTTGTTTGTCTTGTTTTCTGGTGCTGACCCGAGGAGGAGGGGTTCCCCTTTTGCATCTTGGTTCCTCTTGAAGTTTCTTTCTCTTGAACTGAGGCTTTTCCATGAGCAGCTTCACACAAGCCTGAGATCACGATGCGCAATGCTTAGCATCAGCTGCAGTGGTGTAAAGCATTTCGTCCCAGGACACTGGAGCAATGGATGAGTGTTACCTGGAATGATGGATCATTCTTCACTAGCTGGCAGTCTGCTGGATGAATCTGGGTTTGGTGGAGGAATCCAGGAGAACACTGCCTACTGAAATGCACAGTGCTAACAGTAAAGTTTGGTGGAGGGGGGATAATGGTCTGGGGCTGGTTGTCAGGGTTTGGGTTCCAGTAAAGGGGGTGGGGTGTGACCTTAGGTTTGCGATGGGATGTTATGGACCAACCCTAAATTGGCCTAACTTGGTCTCTATCTCTGCGAAATCAGATGACTGTATGAAGCAAGCCCCTCTTAATAAATGTGCCCCTAAACACAAAACAGGGTGAAGACCGCTTACTCTGCATTTTCACATAAAGCCCTGAAATTGCAAGGTAGATGTTACAGCTGGGATTCAGGCTGGTAATTCTCCAGACTCCCAAAATCTTTTCACAGCTGTACATGTGATAGAAGATGAAAGTCTTGTGTTTAGAGATGTTCCTTTTGAACTTGTTTAATGATTCCCTTATGGAACGATAATATATGTCAATGTATTGGAAAATATAGTGCAATATATTAAATAATACAATGTCATATATGGGAAACAAGTGCATATATTTTGCATATATTTATATAGTGATAAATATATTACAATATATTGTATAATACATAAGGAATTGCCGCTTTTCATATATTGTATGTATGGTAGTATAATATATATTTATAGAATATATACATACTGTATATTGCCACATGTATGTATGAAAATATTCTCACATATATAAAACTATATATATTATCATATATGCAAACACATATGGAGAAATACACATGATGTCTATTACATATAAAAATGAAATATATTACAATATATAAGTAAATATATATTATACTACCATACATACAACATATGAAAAGCGGCAATTCCTTATGTATTATACAATAGATTGTAATATATTTATCACTATATAAATATATGCAAAATATATGCACTTGTTTCCCATATATGACATTATATTATTTAATATATTGCACTATATTTTCCAATACATTGCCATATATTATCGTTTCATAAGGGTTCTCCCACAAAGTTTGGCACAAAGTACTGATCCAAGACCCCAGCAAATACTCAGCCTTTGGTAGAGCTCCTTTCATACCCAATCATGATCCCTCACCTGTTACCAGGTTTCAAAACCCTATACTCTTAATTTGCCCCAGCTATTATAATGGGGAATCCATCTGACTTCAAATTTTTCCACAAATAATAATAAAATATGATAAAATATAGAAGTTGGCCAGCTAAAACAACAAAAGTCACTTCCCTGTACCTCTGTCAGTTATATAAATATTAAAGGAATTAGCAATTGTGCCAACATTTCCAGATAAATAATGGTTTGTACACTTACAGCCCCTTTATGAACTCCCCAAGTCACAAACGCCAAACTCTAAAATCTCTGCATAAAGTATTATCCAGATTTCTTTGCTAGCATTCCTCTTTTGATGACCTTGTCAAGTTAAAGCATTCCTTTGTAGCTTTCAGTCAGTATATCTTCTTTCATCCACCTCTTTTGAATAATTTGATATTCCCCTTAAGAGTTTCAGCATGATGTAGCAAGAAATCAAAACAAGCTTTACGGGCTAAAAGGCCTCCAGCTCTAAAAACTCTATTTGGGCTTTATCTGCAGCCGAGGCCAAAGATGATGTGCACAGGGCTATTGTGGTTTCATTGCGGTTGTGTATTTGATTGAATGGGAAAGCGCTGTCTGCCCGGTTGATCTTTCTGTTCATGGCTGATAATGGGATCAATGTCTGCACTCAGAACACAGAGTCCCCTTTCACTTGACCACTTTTATCACAGTTAAATGGGTGAAATTAAATCTTTGCTAAAGCTCTCTTTAATCCAGGATTCCATGGCTGCACGCTTCGGTTAGATTGAATTTAAAACCCTCCTTCGCCTCAGAAGCCTCTCTTCTTCCCTCTCCTGCTTTCTTGACATGTCAGGTTTCTCTATAGCGTCCTAGGAAAATTCGAGCTTTAAACAGGGGTGTTGTGACTGGCTAAGCTAGCATGGGGATGCTAGTGCTAGGGTATCCTCAAAGGGGGATTACTCGTGTCCAGTGCTGTAAGCGAGCTAACCTGATAAAAGCAGCCTAAGGAAACCTGGTAGATTGCATTTCCCAGGCTTAGAAACCAAGGGCTAAATAATTTAGCCGTGAAATAGCAGGCGGCCGTGGCTACCGTATCATCCCTTTAAGCTCCATGGGCCTTCACCCTTCACAGATCCAGGTCATGCTGCTTCCATTACAGCTGCACAGGGTCTAAAATTCCCTGAGACAGACTGCACTGCTGGAAAAAAATACGGCCACTTCAAATGAGCAGCAGGGAGGAGATTTATTCTTTCTACTTTGCAAACTTGGCCTGCCAGCTAAAATGATTTCCTGTCCACTGATGAATTATGAACATTGCTCTGCTGAATTATTAACGCGTCTATATTGCAATGAAGAGTGTTTAAGAAGCACTGCAGATCTGTGCAGCTATGGGACCTAAATTTGCATCTCTTCTCTCTTTTGCTTCACGGTGTTGCAATCAAACGATGCTGTATGAGCGGAATTAAATATCCTGGCTCCATCTATTTTTAATGCGGGTCAGAAATGTTTTCCTAGTCTGTTATTGTATAATATCTACACGTGCCCTCCTTACACTCTCATCTCCCACCAACCACTTCGTCAGCTCCATTTACCATATAGGAGCACCTTGTGTGGACTGTAGTCCATCTGTTTCTCTGCAGGACCCGCACAGGACCACCAAAGACCAGATATTATGGGTGGTGGGTCATTCACAGTGATGCTGGTCAGACACATCAGCACACTGTTGACTGGAGCGTTTAAACACAGTGCCCACTCACTGTCCACTCTATTAGACACTCCTACCTTGCTGGTCCACAGTCAGAGATGACAGGCCACAGTGCAGTGTTGGTAATGCTCTAGCCCTTTGTCAGTGGTCACAGGATGCTGCCCATAGGACGCTGTTGGCTCCATAGTATTGGTTGGTATACTGTCCAGCAGTAACTAAATGCACTGTGCTGTCTTAATACTGAGTGACTGCCGTGAAACAAACAAATGAAGGAGCACAATGCAATAACAACAATCCATATACCAATTAGGCTACTTTACACTGTGGCGTTTAGCATAGAATTCGATTAAATTCAATTCTATCAACTTGATTGTCATTATACCAATACAAGGTTGTAGAGTATAATGAAACACTATCAGGCTACTTTTCCAAAGCCCTGATTAAAAATAGATAAACAGGAAGTAATAGCAACACAATGCAATCTGTGCATAGACGGTAAATATACAGTATGTGCAAGATGTGGAGTGCCGTAACTGTACGTCGGAATATTACTGGAACTGAGGTGCAAGTAGCAGTTAGCATTGTTGCGGTCCAATGAAAAACACGTATCTCCACTGTGGTCCATTTTTACTTTCATGCATCATTTGACCAGAGCCACTGCTGTTTACACTGAGTGATGAATGGTCCAGAGATGGCCCAAACCTGTTTGTAAAGATGTCTGGTTCCATTGACTTACATTAAAGTTAAGTGAGGTTTTCGACCTCTCCTGTAAAGTTGCCATTTTGGAGATACAGGGCTTGGACAATGTGTGGGAGGTCTCATGGCTAAATTGGACCAGCCTGGTGGCCAATCTTCATTAACTGCACATTGCACCAGTAAGAGCAGAGTGTGAAGGTTCAGTTAGCAGGTAAGAGCACAGTTCTGCTCACAATACTGCAATGCACACAACATTATGGGTGACATACCAGAGTTCAAAAGAGGACAAACTGTTGGTGCACGTCTTGCTGGCGCATCTGTGACCAAGACAGCAAGTCTTTGTGATGCATCAAGAGCCACGGTATCCAGGGTAATGTCAGCATACCACCAAGAAGGACGAACCTCCACCAGCATCACGTAGTGGCAGTAGGCAGTGTTCTCCTGCAATCACCCACCAAACCCAGATTCATTCAGCAGACTGCCAGCTAGTGAAGGATGATTCATCATTCCAGGGAAAGCTCTTCCACTGCTCCAGTGTCCAGGGACAGCATGCTTTACACCTCTGCAGGTGACGCTAGGCATTTTGCATTGTGATCATAGGCTTGTGTGAAGCTGCCTCAGCCATTAAAAAGCATTTCATGACTCTTCCAGCGCACAGTTGTAGTTTTTAGAGGCAAATTGGATCTACAGTGAGAGGGACTAAGCAAAGTTTGCATGCTTCAGCTCTCTCTGATACCTACATTTACATTCACATTTATGGCATTTAGCTGGCGCTCTTATCCAGAGCGACTTACAAGGTTAGTCATATTACAGGTAGGCCAGTGTAGTGTTAGGAGTCTTGCCCAAGGACTCACACTGTACCACAGTGTAGTCACCCAGACCGGGATTCGAACCCCTTTCGGGTGGCTCCCTGGCAGGTAGCTACACCAACCATTTCACATCTATAGGGCTAACAGATGGCTGGAGCAGGTCTAGCAGGAAAGTGGCATAGGTGGCATAGGTGGCATCCTATGACAGTGCCATGTTTAACAACCTGCTCTACTGTTAATGTATATCAGTGAAGTCTCTGTAACTGTAGGTGTTTGACTTACCTTACTTAGTGTAAGTGGAAAGTATGAGGTAGCCAGGTGTGATATTAAGTTTATGGTTGTAAGCAGTAGATGTGTACAGGGTAGGATTAGTGTACAGTAGAATGAGACACAGGATCCAAGCTAAACCTACTGTACTGAGCCCTACAGGAGATCGGGTGGGATCTGACGCTCAGCATTGGCCAAAACCAATGGAGACAAATCACTTCTAATCACTTCAGGGGCAGTAGTGGGCAGGAGGTTAGAGAACAATCCTTGTGACTTGAGGGTTGCTGGTTCGATCCCCTGAACCAACAGAAATGACCGAGGTGCCCTTGAGCAAGGCACCCAACCCCCAACTGCTCCCTGGGCACCGTGGATAGCGCTGCCCACCTCTCCAGACAAGTGTGCTCACTGCCCCCTAGTGTGTGTGTTTACTAGTGTTTGTGGGTGTTCCATTTCATTGAAGACTAATTCCTCTGTGTGCAAACACAAATGGCAAAATGGCCCCGAACTCTCTACTCAGAGACTGATTGGCCTCACCTACATCATATAACCAGACATCTGTACTTGATGGTAGATAGCTCCAACTACCCCGCAACCAAACCTGCACACACGTTCACATCTTTTAGCTCAACATATGTACAGCATCACAGTCCCTCTGACTGCAGGTCCGGCTCTTCTCAGTTCTGTACTTTAAAATAAACTTGTTGTGTGGTGGTGGGCTTGTTAAGAGTGTCATGAAGCACCTTTCCAACTTTGTCTGTCTTTTTTGGAATTTCAGTAATCAATCCGTGGAAGACACGAAAGTGACTGGACTTTTTCTTTGGATAAAACTGGAATAAGAAACTGAATATCAGTGTTACATCGCTGTCTGTCTATGTCTGCCTGTCCCTGTTCATGTCAAACTACACCTCCTCTGGTTGTTTTATAGCAGTACATTGCTTTTCCGGCTCCCCCTGGCTCCACCCACTCCCACACCTGATACCTATCTGTACCCATTAGGACTTGTATTAAGACCCCTTTGTTGGCCCTGTCTGTTTGTGAAGTCTCTGTGTTTTTCCCCCCACTGTTAGTGCTGGTCTGTTGTACCTTTGTTCTTGTCCAGAACGCTGCAGCCTGTCTCATCTTCAATCTTCCAAAGTTCACCCATGTCACTCCACTGCTGCGCTCCCTTCATTGCCTTCCTGTTGTTGCCCAGTATTTCTATAGTTCTATACTTTGGAATAAGCTTGTTGTGTAGTGGTGAGTGGTGGTCTATGTTTATTTGGTGGACGGAGTGGGCTTGTTAAGAGTGTCATGAGAGTGACTGGACTTTTTCTATGAAGTCAATACTACATTCTAGGGCTCGGACAATGACGATTCACAGAGTATACCTTGGAGCCTATCTCAGCACTCACTGGGCAGAAGGCAAGTAACACCCTGGACAGGCCATCAGCCCGTCACAGGGGTCTGTAGAATCAACATGTTGCATATTGTAGCGCCTCACGTTTGGCTGAGTGTCAACGCCAGAATGTAACTGCTGTAGCATTTAAGGTGGAACAGGAAAATCCGAACAAGAAGATGAATGTCACTGCTAGAATGGAAAATCTGAACAAGAAGCTGGTGAATAAGAAGTTAAATGCCAGCAACAGAACATAAATGCAGCATCATTTAAGGTGGAATGGGAAATTTCGAACAAGAAGCTGGTGAATAAGAAGCTAAATGTCAGTGCCAGAATGTAACTGCTGCATCATTTAAGGTGGCACAGACAAATTGGAATAAGAAACTGAATGTCACAAGGTGAAATGGAAAATTTTCTACAGGAAGCTGGTGAATAAGAAGTTAAATGCCAGCAACAGAATGTAAAAGCAGCATCATTTAAGGTGGAATGGGGAATTTGGAGCAAAAAGCTGGTGAATAAGAAGCTGGATGTCAGTGACAAAATGTAACTGATGCATCATTTAAGGTGGCACAAAAAAAATGGAATAAGAAACTGAATGTCAGTGCCAGAGTGTCAATACCGCACCATTTAAGGTGGAATGGAAAATTTTCTACAGGAAGCTGGTGAATAAGAAGTTAAATGCCAGCAACAGAACGTAAATGCAGCATCATTTAAGGTGGAATGGGGAATTTCGAGCAAAAAGCTGGTGAATAAGAAGCTGGATGTCAGTGACAAAATGTAACTGCTGCATCATTTAAGGTGGCACAGACAAATTGGAATTTGAATTGGAACTGAATGTCAGTGCCAGAGTGTTAATACTGCACCAGTTTAAGGTGGAATGGGAATATCTGAACAAGAAGCTAAATGTCAGTGACAAAATGTAACTCCTGCTTTATTAACGGTGGCACTGGAAAATTTTAATAAGGAACTGAAGCTTTACTTATGGAGCTTGCAATAAATGGATAGGATGGATGGATGAAACGGATGAGAGAAAAAGGACTCTTCTTCCTTCTACATCATCCAACCAGTGCAATTTGAAAAAGAAGTTGTAAGTGCCGCACCTTTTAAGGTGGAATGGGAAAATGTTAAATATTAGACTCATGCACAGGAGATGCACGTCTGTTGGTGACCCGCCTGCTTTAACAGACAGCAGAACTGTCCCTAGTGCTGATGTGATCTGTCCTGAGAAGGTTTCACCTACGTCAGTGGTCATTTCACCTGGCCTTTTGCGAATGGTCATTTCACCAGACCTTTTGTGAGAAGGTCACCCTTTACGCTTCACTCAATCAGAATGAGCCCAAGGACAGAAGACAGAAAGGGCCATCTTTTCTGCTGGCACGTGAGACTGTTGTTATCTCCAGCGAGCCCCCACTCCCCACAAACACAGATTGATTAACTGACACAAAGAGCACGAGCGCTGATGTTGCTGCGCCAGCCTTGAGCAGCCCTCATGCACCGCTGCAGGAGAACACAATACAGCTTCTGTGTCATCGTGACTTTAGCCCACAACACCTCTCACATGACAGCGGGCACAAACATAAGGTATAGAAAAGACTTTTTAAATAACAACTACTCTCGTTTAAAAAAGAAAGGAGGGAATAAAAGCTTGCTGGTTTTCAGTTACTATTATTGTCGTCATTGTGCTTTTTTCACGTCTGCTCCTTTTCTGTTACCGAACATTCTTCCTTCTATCCAACTTCTATTATGTGCACTTTGATTATATCACATCATTACCACACAGATCTGGTCTTTGTTGTGGCTGGCCTTCGCTGAAAGAAGGACTGACACATAGTCATGTTCTAAAAGTGGGCACCGTGCATAACAAGGAACGTATCTTGGTCAAAAATGATGCAGGCCTTTTCACCGTACCTGGAGTTACACGGCAACCTCTACACGTACATAACGGCCCAGGCCAGAATATTCCATTAACCACCCCACTAAACCCTAACTAACGCATTAACCATCTTCCTGTTCAGATTTTCCCATTCCACCTTAAATGGTGCTGATGTTACATTTGGTGCCTGAGGTGTTATCTACATCATTTAAGGTGGAACGGGAAAATTACAACAAGAGGGTGGCCAATAAGAAGCTGAATGTCAGAGGAGGACTTGAACTGCTGCATCATTTAAGGTGGAATTGATTTTTTAAAACAAGAAGCAAGAGAAAATACTAATTTAAGGTGGAACAGGAAAATCTGAAGAAGAAGAAGCTAGCAAGTAAGAAGTGAATGCCAGCAACAGAACATAAATCATCACCATTTAAGGTGGGAAGGGATATTTTAAACAATAAGCTGGCAAACAAGAAGCTGAATTTTGAGTTTAGCTGCATCAGTTAAGGTGGAACAGGAAAATTCAGACATGAGGCTAGTGTATAACAAACTGAATGTCAGTCCCAGAGTTCAACTGCTGCATAATTTAAGGTGTAATGGGAAAATTCAGAGAAGAAGCTGGCGAATAAGAAGCTGAATTTTGAGTTTAGCTGCTGCATCAGTTAAGGTGGAACAGGATAATTCAGACAAGAAATCGGTAAATAGGACACTTAATGTCACTGCGGGAACGCAAATGCTGAACCATTTAAGGAGGAATGGGAAAATTTGAAGAAGAAGCTGCCAAGTAAGAAGTGAACAATACCAACAGGATGTAAATGCTCTACGATTTAAGGTGGAATGGGAAAATTCAGACATGAGGCTAGCGAATAACAAACTGAATGTCAGTCCCAGAGTTCAACTGCTGCATATTTTAAGGTGGAATGGGAAATTTCAGCGAAGAAGCTGGCGAATAAGAAACTGAATGTTAGTGCCAGAATGTAAATCCAATACAATTTAAGGTGGAACAGGCAAATTTAGACAAGAAATGTGTAAATAGGACACTTAATGTGACTGTGAGAACGCAAATGCTGCACCATTTAAGGAGGAATGGGAAAATTTGAAGAAGAAGCTGCCAAGTAAGAAGTGAATACTATAAACAGGATGTAAATGCTGAAGAATTTAAGGTGGAAATTCTTCTCTGAAATTTCCCATTACACCTAAAATTATGCAGCAGTTGAACTCTGGGACTGACATTCAGTTTGTTATACACTAGCCTCATGTCTGAATTTTCCTGTTCCACCTTAACTGATGCAGCTAAAAAAAAAAAGAAGTTGGCAAATAAGAATTTGAATTCCACTGCCAGAATTCAAACGCTGCACCGTTTAAGGTGGAACAGGGATATTCAAAAAAACAAATCCAGTCATTGTAACTTTAGTAGTGTTTTTGATAAACCTGGAGCTTTACATTCGGAGCTATCAACGAACACACGATATTTGTATCACGTTTATGAAGCATCATTCCCAAGCAATGGATCTTACAAGCCAGATGTCTAGTTAAGAACACCATATATGAGTTGCATTAAATGTCGCATTAAAATATATTATTATTATAAATATTATAATATTATAATATAAATATTTTCCCCACATATCATTTATAAACCTGGTTTCTGGCATTCTTAGGAAGTCCCCAGCTCCATTACTGCTTAATGACAACAAGAGTTAAGAAATATCCATCACTTCTGTAAATGAAATACTGTTTATACTTCATAAAATATCAATATTGACAACAGCTGTTCATGAATATGAAGTGTTATTCAAAGCTTATGCCTCTCATGAACTCTCTAAGAAGGTAGTCTTCTAAGTGTTACATAATATTTATTGCAAGCTGACTTTTCCCCATCATTGTTAGACCCTACTGCTTAAGCCACCTGCAAAAGCCCAAGAGTTTGATCTGTAGCAGATAAGAATATCTCCCTGGCCAGCTTGCTGTGAAAGTTGATAGATCTGAGATGTGGTGCATAATTAGGAAATCCTCTCTAAAACATAACGAAGGAGTGATGAGAGAGAGAGAGAGAGAGAGAAAGAGAAAGAAAGAAGGCTGACTCAGATTACCAGCAGCACAAATGCAAGTTGCAGGGAGGGAGCCGTTAAGAGAATAAAGCGAGAGTCTATGTAGGTCATCAGAAAATGCGTGTCAGTGGGCAAAAAGTGAGGAGAGAGAAGCAGCTTCACAGGCCTTGAGGATTTCAGCACAAAGACGAGGAGTGAGAAGGAGAAGGCGGGGGAGAGAGAGAAAGAGAGGGCAGGAGCAGAAGAAGCTATGCACATGATTCCTGCCTGATCCTTTCATCTTCGATTTCTAGGGTAGCAGTGAATTAATACATTTGGTTCGAGGAATGCACACTCTGCAGTCATTTCCACATTACAGTGTCAGTCTGCTCACATTAACGGATCCGGTTCTTAGAGAGCAGTGTGAACTATCGACTCATCGCGCACACAGTTCCTGACCACATTTCAGTTTTTGAACAGTGGGCTATTCTCAACAGTGACAGTGGTATGATAATGGTGGTAGTGGTAGTGGGTGTGGCACTGGTGCGACAGGTTTTACACACGTCAGTGTCACTACTAGGCTGGGAACAGTCAGTCATCCTTAAAAATATCCAGGTAGTATTGTCTCTGTGGTGAAAAACTGAGCGCAGTACAGGGCTAGGGGATTGCCTACATAGGGTAGGCTGGGCTAGGGGAATGCTACATAGGGTAGGCTGGGCTAGGGGTATGTATACATAAGGTAGGCTGGGCTAGGGGAATGCCTACATAGGATAGGCTGGGCTAGGGGAATGCCTACATAGGATAGACTGGGCTAGGGGAATGCCTACATAGGGTAGACTGGGCTAGAGGAATGCTAACATAGGGTAGGCTGGGCTAGAGGAATGCTAACATAGGGTAGGCTGGGCTAGGGGAATGCTAACATAGGGTAGGCTGGGCTAGGGGAATGCTACATAGGGTAGGCTGGGCTAGGGGATTGCCTACATAGGGTAGGCTGGGCTAGGGGAATGCTACATAGGGTAGGCTGGGCTAGGGGAATGCCTACATGGGGTAGGCTGGGCTGGGGGAATGCCTACATATGGTAGGCTGGACTAGGGGAATGCCTAACTAAACTACTATGGACTATGGTCATTAACTGTAAGGGAGCTGGGGGTTGTTTTTAAATTGCACTCTATGGCCAAAAGTATATGGACACCCAGAAACACTTGTGGGACATCCAATTCGTAACGAGTCCCTTAAACAGCCTCCACTTCTGTGGGAAGGCTTTTGCTAGGAGATGTTGGGAGCATTTCTTTGGGAATTTGTGTCCATTTTGTCAAAAGAGCATTTGTGAGATCAGTTTATCTTACACTATATAGACACCCATAAACACTTCCAAATTCCAATTCCAAAACCATGGGTATCCATACAGAGCCCCCTATTTTGTCTTCCTGGGAAGGCTGGAGCATAGAAGATGTTGGAGCATGACTTTGGGAATTTGTGTCCGTACTCACAATCAACATTCCAATTCATCCCAAAGGTGTTCAGTAGGGCTGTGGTTAAGGCTCAATGCAGGCCACTGAAATTCCTCCGTACTAGACTAATCAAGCCATGTCTTTATTGCTTTGTGTACAGGAACACAGTGTTTCTGGAACAGGAAAGGCTCTTCATAATTCCTAATGTAATTGGTTAAGCTGTAGCTAGGTTATTCATATTACAGGTAGGCATAGTGTTAAGAGTCTTGCCCAAGGACTCTTATTGGTGTAGTACAGCATCGTCACCTAATCTGGGAATCAAACCCCAATCTCCCACATGGACTGGCAGCTCTCCGCCAGGTAGCGTAGTTATCCACTGAGCCACACCAATCACCAAATGTTGATTTTCTGTTTCTATTGGCATTCCACATACCATCCCAACTTGAACTGAGGTCAGGAAAATTAAACACAATAGAAAAGGCACGACTGAGTCAGCACGACCTCATGCTGTATTTGTGGTTTCACCTGCTACCCAGCACGGCAGGATATGCCGAAACATGGAACGTGCCAGAAGCCATGTGGAAACACAGCCCAGTTTTCTTCTCCCTGCACTGCAAAAAAAAAAAAAAACTCTTGGCAAGAAAAATGATCTTATATCTTGTTGATGCAGCTTAAAATTGTCATTATGAGATTATTGCAAGCTCATTTTGAGGTAACTTAACTTATTTCCAGAGATTTGGTTGTTTTCACTTTATTACCAGATAATTCGGCTTGTTTTAGAAAATTTGTTTCAAAGAGCTGAAATTATCTGACAGTGTAGTAAGAAAATTTGGATTATTAAAGCCCCCAGGTACAAATTGACTAGAAATAAGTAAAATAATTTTAATAGTAACTTAAAATAAT
>JAMWET010001530.1:967500-970000 GCA_024036415.1 Prochilodus magdalenae | reverse complement strand
AGGCTCGTAGGTATGACCAGGCAGGGTTCGGGAACCATCCGTCTGTTATAGGAATGTGCTAAAAGTAAAATACAAGTAAGGGGTAAGGTACAACCACGTAGACACCTATGGTTTCCAATAACATCCAGGAATAACTGAATAATAGGAATAAATATTTTCTGGTTTAGAAACTTGTTCTGAAAGGCTTCCCAGCTAGCAGGGAGCATTGCCAGAACTGATTCTGGTCTGTAATAACAAAAGATGAGCATTGTCAGTGCAACATTCTGAAAACGTTTCATGGATGTTACCTGGATGGAACCTGATATGACAGGATGTTTTCAGAGAACGTTCTCCTGCCTTTAGATAGAGCGTCCTGGGAGCCAAGTGTGGTGCAATGGATAACACCACTACCTGCCAGTGCGCTACCACTCTGTGTGGGAGGGTGTGGTTTGATTCCCAGTCTGGGTGACTATGCTGTGCTACACCAATTAGAGTACTCTGGCTAGACTCCTAACACTACATTGGCCCACCTGTAATATGATTAAGCCTGTAAGTTGCTCTGGATAAGAAAACATTAATCTACAGAAAATGTTAATACTGCAATATGGCCACGTATCTATGATCCAACCTGCCAGTGCTGAGTCGCTTCAATGCAACCAAAGACTTTTCTGTAGTGGCACATTGTAACACCACATAGGGGGACCTGTGGAGTTCATATTTTGATAGTTGACACTGGCATGCATTTTGGTTGGTGTTGGTTAGGTTGACCCACAGCGAGCCAAAAGCATTGATCTCCTTTGTGACTGATCACTGGAAGGTTTTGATAGTTGGGGCCTCATTCTATTTCTGGTAATTTTATTATGTTTTGTTTTTCGTATATCTTATTTTGACTATGTTTCCTGGTTGTTCCAACGGGAGACTCTTATTTTGAAGGTAAACCCTGGTTGGGAAACAGGGGGAAAAGTAAAAAGGGTGGCAGCCATTTTGAATGAAGGATCAAGTTTGGGGAAGATAGGCCAGGCGGATCTTTGCTGGTCAAGCCCTAACCAACTTGCACTCCGGATTATTCTCATCTTTGTCCTTAAAGATTGGATTTCTCGTTATTCATGGTGATACCTCAAGGAACTGGGGGAGCTCATTCCTGTTTTTTTGTTTTGTTTTGTTTTTGCCATTGCTGGGCCCTGTTTTGATTTTTGATCTTTTTTTGAGAGATTTTTTTTTTTTTTAAACATTATCCTTTTGGAATCTTTTGGGACTACCTATGGACATTGTTCTACTCGCAAGACCTTCGCAGCCACTGGTATAATCTACTGTTGTTGGTGTGTTGTTTGTTGTCGTTTAGTGACTAAAGTCTAACTGGTTCAAACTCTCTGCTATTCTGGTGTTCATGTTTTTATCTCACTAAGTTAGTTTTGGATCTTCTTTTTAATAACGGCAGAGTTGGTCCGATTGTTACAACATCTCCACCTTCAAACTGTAGCACCAGCTGCCCCAGTGAATACTTCTTATTAGCATATTTCTTAAACATGGCAGTGATGATTAGCCTGTAGATGGTTCAGACTGACTGGTGGACTAGTAAAAATCAATAGCTGTGCACAGGCCTGTATGGAGGAGGGTGGGCAGAGCCTGTTGATCCATATGGAGCCCATGTTGACAGCCACAATTCAATATGGCATGGACTGGACCAGTTTCTGGATGTAGGCCACATCAATGTTCAGCCAGTGCTGCATCAAAGAGTTGCACAGTTGGGCCAGACTTGGTGGATGCCTTCCCTGCCAGGTGAGTTTGAAGGTAGGATGCTGTATGCTTTATGTTATGTAACTAAAGTTGCTGGTTTTACCAGGTAGAGTAAGGGTTACAGGGCACGTGGTTTCAAATAGTTTTTCTTTAACATATAAAATGTAGGTATGATGTTTTTAAAGTGTCAATAGAACAAGGCCCACACTAATTACTGTGCTGCTGACACCGGTATATCTGAAGCCTGGGAGTGTGAAAGAGTGAAGTCTTGCCCTGTCAGTCCTTCTGGGACAGTTTATTGTGCTAGTGGGGCACCAGCAGCTGTTCGAGCGTCAAAGCACTGTAGGCCAGCTGGATGACTCAGTGCCACAACGGGGAATATAGAGGTCAGACACTTTAACAAGCAGGACAGAGCGAGTTCAACAGGAAGCCGTGCACCTGGACCTCAGACTCTCCTGCTAAATTGGCACATCTGCAGAAACTGTCACTGTTTGTGAGCATGCATGGGACAGCGGGGCATCTCATCACATGGGTCACCCCGCTAATAAGCTCACTGGACAAAAAAGAGTCACCTGTGGCTGAAACGTACCCAATAACAGCTGTGGCTGGATTTGGCATGGACTGGACAAATTTCTGGATGGAGGCCACATCAATGTTCAGACACTCTGCCATCAAAGAATCGAGCAGGTGGGCCAGATTTGGTGGATGCCTTCCCTGACACAATTCCGAGGAGAATTCCCTGTAGACTGGGATTTTAGCCACTGCTGGTAGACCCGTATGACCG
>JAMWET010001530.1:940000-962500 GCA_024036415.1 Prochilodus magdalenae | reverse complement strand
ATAAATGATTGTGGTCTAAAACCAGGTGTTTCAATTTCATTGTCCAACCCCTGTATATACTATACTGTGTATATACACCTTTTTAATGTATCCTGTGTAGAAAGACGTCTTGGCATTGAGGTACAGGTTCATAATGGTGTCCTATGATAATCCATCCCATGCAGCTTTAATATCCTCACACAGTTCCTGCAGATTGTGCGGTAGAGTGGAGGTGGAGTGACACCAAGCCTTATGGACGTATGATGAGTGACAACAAACCGTTCACCTTCGTGTTGGCCGGACTCATTGGTCATCTCCACCGAGACAAAAGGGTGACTCTTCTGTGAAGATGACCCACCGCCATCAATGATGGTCTGGCACGTCACCATTGAAGTCTTTGTTGACGTTGACGTGGTGTTAAGAGCTGTTGCTGTAACGGCCTGTGTGCATGTAGTCCTTTGTTGTGCAGTCATCTGGCAATGGTGCTGGCACTAACAGGGCATCACTGCTCGCTAAATGTCTGCAACCATGGCTGTTGGGTCTGTCAGGTGCCGTAATAAGGCCCGTACTTTCATTTAGGGTCGTGCGTGAAACTCACTTGCGTGTCTCACAATGTCAAACCTACCCACCAAGTTTCATTCCTGTTGATTGATTCCATCTGCGTGCAGCTATTTGTGCAACTGTTGTTTTGATGATGACACATCATCACTATAACCCTTGCTAGATCATCAGAACTCTAGCTAGACTGTATTGTTATTCTTATATCAGTCCTAGAAACTGCTCATGTAGACATATCAACACGGAACACACATTGTTGTGCTACGCCAATGCTCTGGCTCGTCATAAACTTCGCTGTTCATTCTTTTACCCATCACGTTCCGTTAACATTCCTCCCAGATCAGAAAAAAATTTATCGTAACGGAAAAGTACAATGTGTCCTGCCAATGTGAACAAGCAGCGATGAGGCGATCACAGTCTGACACGGCTGACCTTTAAACAGAGGAGAAAGCCTGATATGTGCTCCCGAAAGATTGCCCTATATGGATGGGCATTTGCCGTTCCTCATAAATGTTAAAAGCCCATTCACAAGCCCTGCTTGGGTTTCATTCCAAGATAGCAAATCTGTTATCAAGCTGCAGTGACTCAGTGAGATTCATCTTTCACTGCTGGTGGGAGCGGTGAGAATGCTTCACTCACCCCTGCCCACCCTCTGACCCAATTCAACTCACGGGTAGTATCACGGTTGGGCAATCAGGTAAACGTATAATCGCGATACTTGAAAATACATAATGTGCTTTATTGGGCGGCATGCACCAATGTCAATGTTTGGGACTTCGTTAGCTACACCTCACTGTAGCTACACTCACTGTCCATTTTATCAGCTCCACCGACCATATAGGAGCACATTGGAGCTCTACAGTTCCAGGCTGTAGTCCATCTGTTACTCTGTATACTGTATTACCCTGTTCTTCAATGGTCAGGACCCCCACAGGACCACCACATAGCAGGTATTATATTGGACGGTGGATCATTCTCAGCACTGCAGTGATACTGACGTGGTGGTGGCGTGTTAGTGCATGTTGGACTAGTACCAGTGGACCAGGCATAGCAATGATGTATACTCTAAGGTCATTCTTCTTCTCATGTGTCCACTTTTTGTTTTTTCTCTCTTTCTTCTTGCTCCCCAGAGATTCCCAAAAGGCATACATTACAACTTACATCAAAGTGGTGTCTGTAATAAACAGGAGTAGTAGCAGTAATACAACCTAATTTACATTCATTATTAAAAGAACAGCTGCACCCAGAAGGAGGTGTGGGAGTGCGGTGCTGTTGGGAAGGAAGATAAAGGTGACCAGGATCAATAACTAATGATACATATAGACTGATATGATCAATATTTATTGAGCTACACATACAGAAGTCTGTCTCCCAGTATGGCGTCAGTCTGCCTCAGCGTGGAGGTGTAGAGGTTCCTAAGGTTGCCTGTGGTAATCCATCCCATGCAGCTTGCTTACGTCACATGTGTGGACTAGCCTGAAACTTACTATGTCAAACCTACCCACCTAGTTTCATTCCAGTTGGTTGATATTGTCACACACCGCCCCCTCTGGTGACTTCATGTTATTGCACAGCTTTTCCTGTTGCACCCTGGCTCCGCCCCTCTCACCTGCAGCTAATCTGGAACTCATTTGGCCTACCATAAACACTCCATTGTTTGCCCTGCCTGTTGCGAAGTCTGTTTTTCACTCTTGAGTCTTGAGCCTTGTTTCCCTACTGTTCTTGTCCCCTGTTTCTGGCTGTAGTCAGTTTGGATATGTCTCTGTCGATACCTTCCTGTGTTTTAACCCCTGCCTCCCAGACAAACCCCAATAAAACCACTTCGCGTTTGCAACCTGCCCCAATCAACTCTTTACAGATATCTTCTGGGTGCAACTATTTGTCCAACTATTCTTCTGACGATGAGACGTCTTTTGTCCAGAGATGATCTGTAATACTGATGATCTCGGCCTAAATACAACAGAATTCCATAATTCCATGTTTTGTTGCTGGTGCACTCAGTTGTTCAGCGTTCCATGTTCCACAAAGCATCATGCTACCCATCCCTCACCTCACGTGGTGCTCTTTCACAAGCTCACCTCTAACTCTGGGTGACCTTACCAGCTGACAGCACGTGTATGTGAACAGCAGGCCACTAGTAGTGAGCCTTCCTCTCTGCACACACGGTGCCAGAATGGCAGAGAGGGAGATTGATCCTTTCCAGTTGGCTGTGAAATGGTGGTAACGTCATGCAGTGTTCAGCTTATGTCAATGGTAATATTATCAGGGCCATGAGGCTCGGCGGGCACGAGCGGCTGTATGTAAGCTTATGTTCAGGTGTAAAATCAGAAACACGGAAAGTTGTTGAAAATCCTAGTGGTGTTTGAGCAAGACATTTCGTAACTTGAGTCAAGATTCCGTCCGGTGTCTTCATGATGCAATCAGTAGAGGTCGTATACCTGTCTTCATTAGGAAGAAGACTGGGTGCTTCTTTCCTTGGCACCATCTTGAGCCATGTACCCACACTGCACCTGGATAATTACAATCCTGTTAAACCAGGACATCATTTTCCGAAACTCAATTTGAAACACAGCGCTTCACTTATTTTCATTTGGCCCCAATCCAGAGGCATCTCTCATCTGATTTTCACAAGGATAATTGGCCTTTCAAAGACGCCATTGTTAGACTTCGTTCTCTGCCGGGCCTTCTAATGTTTTACCTCAGGTGCCCGGAAGCCCAGACGAACCTGGCGTCTTGGGTCCCTGCTTTTCTATAGTCAGGAGCTCACAATTGGGAACAACACCCCAGGGATGAGATTGTGTTCTTCCTGAATGAATAAAGCTGTAGTCTGCAGTGTCTCAGAGGAAGACTGGCGAGGCTTGGGTAGCTTGAGCATGCTAGCCTACTATAATGGCCTACTTTGTATGTGAACTTATTTAACCTTTATGACTTTAGGCTCATTTTGCACATTGGAGTGAACAGCAATTGCAAGGACAGTCAGATACTGATAAACCAGAGCTAACACGCAGTTAGGCCTTTTGGGTGTTATCAAAACAACAGCTGCACCCAAAAGGAAGTGTGGGGTTGCGGTGCTATAGGGAAGGAAGATAAAGGTCACCAGGATCAATAACTGATGATAAGCTTAGACTGATATGATCAATATTTACTGAGCTACACATACAGAAGTCTGTCTCTCAGTATGGTGTCAGGCCACCATGTTTTCTAATGCCACATTCCAGATGTTCATCTTGGCGTTGACCACAGTAGCTTCCACACACAAATGTATTGGCCATCTCCACCACTACGATACGTCCTGCTCCAGTCTAGCATGTGGAAGTGGATCTACCAATTAGTTCTACTAAATTTTCAGGATTCTGGTTCAAACCGATATGGCAGAACGGTCAGCATAATAAGGATAACCACAGCACTGTGGGGGCAGAACTTGGAAGGCGTGTGGATGGCGCACGCACAAATCGGGTAAGATGCTAACTCAGGGTTCACTGGACTTAAAGACACAGGAGCTCCAACAGAGCGTTTTAGAGAGAGAGGTTGAGTACAGATTTACAGAATGAGTAAAATATTGTGGTTTGGGGAAAACTGCTACATGGAAACCTATTCCAGTAGATCCCAGTAATTACATAATTACCTTATTACATCATTACATCATTAGCAGGGCTAAGCATGATACAGCCTGTAAACTATACCAGTTATTAGTTTCCCATGTGTTTTAATGTTAATGATGATATTTTGATGCATACTAATTTAATATAGTTTCCATTAAAGGCCGCTCTCTCTTCTTCTTCTTTTGTGTCCACTTTTTGTTTTTCTCTCTTTCTTCTTGGTCCCCAGAGAGGCATACATTAAAACATACATCAAAGTGTTGTCTGTAATAAACAGGAGTAGTAGCAGTAATACAACCCAATTTACACACATTGTTAAAAGAGTAGCTGCACCCAGAAGGAGGTGTGGGATTGCGGTGCTGTTGGGAAGGAAGATAAAGGTGACCAGTATCAATAACTAATGATACATATAGACTGATATGATCAATATTTATTGAGATACACATACAGAAGTAGTGTCTCCCAGTATGGCGTCAGTCTGCCTCAGCGTGGGGGTGTAGAGGTTCCTAAGGTTGCCTGTGGTAATCCATCCCGTACAGCTTGCTTACGTCACATGTGTGGACTAACCTGAAACTTACTATGTCAAATCTACCCACCTAGTTTCATTCCAGTTGGTTGATATTGTCACACACCGCCCCCTCTGGTGACATCATGTTATTGCACAGCTTTTCCTGCTCCACCCTGGCTCCGCCCCCTCTCACCTGCAGCTAATCTGGAACTCATTTGGACTAGCATAAACACTCCATTGTTCGCCCTGCCTGTTGTGAAGTCTCTGTTTTTCACTCTTTCTGAATGAGAAAAATATTGTGGTTAGGGGAAAACTGCTACATGGAAACCTATTCCAGTAGATCCCAGTAATTACATAATTACATAACTACCTTATTACATCATTAACAGGGCTGTACGGATTAACATCACCTTCATTTTCTAATTAAGCCATTCGAACACATACATTTCAACTTGCGTATAACCTAGTGTGCCATTTTTCCCGAACCTCAGTATCAGAATGAAGCATATGATCATAAAAGAGAGCAGTTATGAAATCCATCTGCACTGAAATATATATAATTTTCCCTCTTCAGGAAAGTAATACAGCGCATTTAATACCTTCCTGCCATTATCGGTATGAAATACCCCACGAAATGGAAACCTGACACTCCACGTCCTCCTGATAAGAGCTGTGGCTTAGAAACACAGCTGTCCGGGTTTCTATTAAGCTCCATTTGTAATAAATAGCTAGCTCAAATTGATCTTACGCCCATCTTTAGAAACCTAATCACCCAAACGCGGTTCCATTTTCACATCCATTGACTTTTATTTCCAGGAGTAATGTCCCTTCCTTATTTCTGTTTTCTGGATTTACAGGCCAAGCCGCAGAACATCGGGCGGCTGGTGTACGCCTGCTTCAAGCCTTGAGGATGCTATCTTACAGGGGAAAATGGGTCAGTGTGTTACCACTATGTAGGTCAGTTGTGCGCTCACCTGCATCCTACAGTGTGTGTAAGCAAAGTCCAAATGACTGACCTCGCAAAAGAAGGCGCCTGGCGCGACGGAGGAGGACAGAAATAACCGTGAAAAGGAAGACAACAGCGTCCATATCCCCCGTAACAAGGGGCTCGTGGAGAGCAGAGGACGCTTCCAATGCCATGTACGACGTGGCTCTTGTGTTTGAGTTAGAAGGACGAGCAGGCCTGCTGTGTAATGTCCCTCCTTGAAAAACACAAGCATGTATTCGAGGAGGACAAGTGAGCCACTAGATGAGGAATATTGCATAAAGGCGCCGAGAGGTCTTAGAGTTTGACCCATATTCAGAAGCATCAGCTCCCTTTTCATTTCCTTCTCTTACACTTACTTGTAATCTGTGTCACACTTCTCTTTCTTCATCTCTCTTTCTTCTTTGTAACAGCAATAAAGGGCCAGGTTACACAAACAGACCTCACAGCTGTATTACGTCTCTGTTTTCTACACCCTGAAAATCTCCTTTGTTTGCATGTGTACTTGCTAAAGGTATCAGTTTGTGTTCATAAGCCTTACAGGGCCATCAATATGCACTCACTGACCGTTTTATCAGGTCCACATGCCGTATAGGAGCACTTTGTAGCTCTACAGTCCATCTGTTTCTCTCTATACTGTATTACCCTGTTCTTCAATGGTCAAGATCCCCACAGGACCACCACAGAGCAGGTGTTATGCGGGTTGTGGATCATTCTCAGCACTGCAGTGACACTGACGTGGTGCTGGTGTGAGTGGATCAGACACGGCAGTGCTGCTGGAGTGTTTAAGCACTGGGTCCACTCACTGTCCACTCTATTAGACACTCCTACCTTGCTGGTCCACCTTGTAGACGTACAGTCAGAGACGATAGCTCGTCTGCTGCAGTACAGTGCAGTGTCCCCTAGTCCTTGGTCACAGTGGTCACAGGATGCTGCCCTCAGGATGCTGTTGGCTTAATGGTTTTGGTTGGTGGACGATTCTTAATCTAGCAGTGACACTGAGATGCCCAGCAGCACTGCTGTGTCTGATCCACTCACACCACCACCACATCAGTGTCACTGCAGTGCTGAGAATGATCCACCACCCACATAATACCTGCTCTATGGGGGTCCTGACCATTGAAGAACAGGGTAATACAGTATACAGAGAAACAGATGGACTACAGTCTGTAACTGTAGGGATACAACATGCTCCTATACGGTTAGCTGAGCTGATAAACTTGACAGCGGGTCTAGGTATGTAGGTATACCTAATAAATTGCCCAGTGAGTAACAGCAATGGCTTTATCGACCTTAATTGGTCCAGTTCAAAAGGAAGAAGTAAAGCACGTAGAACTTCAAAAGACAGACAACAAAAGTAAGAACACAAACAATAGAAGTCTGCATCATGTTGCTCCCAACATCAAAAGCTCAGCTGTAAATTCCCTAATGGCACGTAATCATCGCAGTGCAACTTGGCCTTAAAGGACCAAGGGAGCGGTTCCAAAGGGAATGGTGTGGAATACTAAAAGTGCTGCCCAAGCTGGGTGTTCTACTGAAAATACACATTCCAGACACAAATAAAGAGGCCATGGAATGTAAAACTGTAGTCGCACCATCATAGTGTACATACCATGAACTTCAAACACTGTTCCTAATTCAGGTACGAATACTCCATTTACTATAGAGGAAACGGGTCTACTATATAGAAACGGGCCAATTCCAAAATCCTAAACTACTTGACTTATTAATGTTGATTTTTTAATTTGTCTTCCACATTTAACTCACCCATGAAGTGACACACACACACACACGTGCCCTAGCAGTAGGCAGTCCAGCCTTATTCATGGCATCCAAGGAGCAGTTAGGTGCCTTGCTCAAGGGCACCTCAGTCGTTAGTGTCAGTTCAGGGAATCGAACCAGCAAGCCTCCGGTTACAAGGCTGGTTCCTTAACCTCCAGTCCATGACTGATATGTACACCCTGTTTCGTTTCTCCTTGAATGCTACAGCTTTCTACAGGCACCAGAATGTAAATGCACCATCATTTAAGGTGGAGTGGTAAATTCGTAAAACTCCATGTGCACATACTCCACGTAAACTCAAACGTACTCTGTAGATTTCACTCCAGTAAGTTACTCAAACCTTGACCAATATGGAGAAGCTTCGCTCAGCTTTTAACTCTAAAGACTGTCGAGGAGCAGTTCCAGCTTTATTAGCATCACAACCCCAACAGCAGCCTGTAAGTAGCAGGTGCTACATGCTGTGTGATTGTTTCTGTGTTCGGTGGTTGAAGCAGATCATCTTAAACTGAGGCTTTCATAGTGAGGAACAACTTCTATTTAACAACTGTGTGTTGACATGCAGATGGAAAGTGAGTAGCTAGCATAGTTAGGGTTAGCTACTAGCAAGCTCCAGGTAACTAGCATAGCTAGCTAAATAGCATGAGTGCCAAGTTTGTTTACATTGAGGGTCATTTTATTTAGTCCATTTCAGCATGTTGCTTCTGTGTGAGTGTTGTGATGTCTCACTGTAAGCCAGCCAGCCAATCAGAGGATAGCTCATTGAAATATTCATGAGCTCTCAAAAAAAGGAAAACAGCTGGGTTTCTTTTTACTCCAAATCATACAGTGCAAATGGGTGTGTAAATTTGCATATGTACACACACACTATATCACCAAAGTATTCGGCCATGGAGACCTCACTCAATGAAGCTCTAGCAGAGTGTGTAATCTGAAGGCCACATGAAGTTTTGAGGTCTGTAGTGATTGACTCTGCAGAAAGTTGGCGACCTCTGTGCGACCTCTGTGCAACCTCAGCATCCGCTGATCCCACTCTGTCATTTTAAATGGCCTACCACTTTGTGGCTGAGTTGCTGTCGTTCCCAATCACTTCCACTTTGTTATAATCTCACAGACAGTCGACTGTGGAATATTTCACAGCTGGAGTTGTTACACCGGTGGCATCGTATTATGGTACCATGCTGGAACACACTGAGCTCCGGAGAGCGACCCATTCTTTCACTGTGGTACTTGGTTTTATACACCTGTGGCCATGGGAGTGACTGGAACACCTGAAATTACTAATTTGGATGGGTGAGTGAATGCTAGCAGAACCCAAAGCTAAACCACCTGTATGTAGCTGCCAGTCTCCATTCACTTCCTTTACCCAGACATCAACATTGTTCATCCAAAATGATATTTGTTCTGCATAAGAGCCATAGCTGGCTAGGAATGTTGAACATAAAGCTGTCAATCAAGCTGCTGATTAACCACACCCACCCAGCTACCAAATAGGTCTGACCAGCAGCCTTTTATCATATTCATATCTTCTATTAAACATTCAGGAAGCTTAAATAAAAAAAAAATACATCACAAGTTTAAACCCATACAAACATCTTTAATATTTGATGGCGGTCCCCTGGGCTTTAAAGACTCTTGTGTAACTACTGTGGACTACTTCAGGCACAAACTTGCAGCTGCAACACTAACCTACATACGGGCAGTGGAATTTCATAACACATACGTTCTATGTTGACAAATATCATCTTTATGTACCAACTCACTAGAATTGTTATTTGAGAAAGACTGCAAGCATGCTGAATATGGGCTGCAGGCTACAGAAGTGAGGGAGTGAGGCACGGAGTGAGCATGGCTGACAGAAATGGGTCTTGTGAGTCAGTCGTTATCAGGGAATCTGTGCCGGATCTTCTCCTAAACCCCAGCAGTACGGAGCAATATGAACGCACAGCCGGCTCAGACATGTGTCCCGTCTGGAGCATGACTGATACATATGGGAGGGTAGAAATCTTAATCTAATCTGTAGGTTTACACCTCGCAAATCTTAATTCATTTCACAACAAGTTTTTTTTTATTATTTATTGCAACCAATAACATAATATCAAACGACCAATGTGGTTCAAGATGAAACGACAGTTAACAGTAACTGACAGAATGCATTAGGGAGACCATGAAATGACAATCAATATCGTGTCCATTAATGTGCACCAATTCTGCAGATATATATAATCCAGTATATAGTATAAACTATGTCACACAAAACACAGTACATGTATGTGGAGGAGTCGGAGATCAAACATATGGGAGAAAAAAAAATAAAAAAGGAATGCTACTCTTCAGTTTTCATACATTCTGCTTCCAGGACCAAACATTCAAAAATGAAGGGTTCAAAAATCCCAAGCTAAAGCATCAATAAGAGAGTGGATTGGTTCGGTGAAGTCTTTATAGGGAACCCTGACTGTTGAGACCTGTATGCCTTCAAAACAGTGTACATGTCAGCTGTTAGAACACGACAAATAACCCAAATAGGAATGTTTTACAAATTACAGACAGGCAAAATTCCTCTACTGATTATGCCATACAGTTGGACTACATCCTATGGAATCCTACAGAAGACAATCCGAAGAGTTGTTCCCTTAAGTGTTTCAGCTAAAGCTGGAAAAGCTGGGACAGAGCAACCATCTGATGTGGCAACAAACATGTCCGTCTTTCAGTAAAATGATTATATTTATTACATAATAATAAAATTTCTCTACATGACTCGTACACTCAATAACACAGGACTGCATGCTCGCAGACCGTTACGTCGACTGCCCTTAACACCACGTCAACATCAACAAAGGCTGAAATGGTGACGTGCCAGACTGTCTTGGAGTGACTCAGAAAGGCAGCAGCTCATCTGCAGTGACAGGGTGAACGGTTTGTCGTCACATGACACATGTCTAAAAGGTCGTAAGAATATTATAATATAGAAGCTACATGGGATGGGTTATCACAGGACACCATTAGGAACCTCTACAGCTCCATGTCAGGCTGTCATACTGAGAGACAGACTTCTGTATGTGTAGCTCAATAAATATTGATCATATCAGTCTAAATGTATCATCATGCATTGTTCCTGGTAACCTTTCCTTCTCAACAGCACTGCACTCCCACACCTCCTTCTGGGACAGCTGTTTTTGATTTTGAGTGTATTTAAATGGTATTAGGCATGTACACAATATTTAGGTCAACATGACTTAACAGCAAGGTTCCCAAGCTTCCCTTAAAATCAGTCTATTCCTCATACCCAAGGTCCCCCGGTCCCTTTTCCAAAAAAAACAGTGAGCACTCCATTACTAAAGCCGCCATCACATGGTACAACTTGGCCTGACTCAACTCCACTTTGGTACCAGCTGCTTTGATTTCCACTGCAGATATACCACCCCCTGAATATAGCTATGCTTAATATAACGATGCTGAATATGGTGATGTGGAGAAGTCTGCTCAGAAAAAGCTGATGACATCAAAACTAAACTAAAGAATTTGGGAAATCAGAGCTCAGAGGACATCATTCTGGTGACGCATGAGGGGGCGCCTACCTGGTAGCTAGTGTCGGCACATGTTTAGGGTGGAAAGTCACCAACCAATCAGTAGTAACCGATCTGCAGAGGTATTACTTCACCTAGTGCTGTCAGCTCAGCTTGTTTGGTACATGGATGAAGGTGGTACCAAAATAGATCCCAGTACCAGGTGCCAGGTTTCCCCTAACGGAAAACCAAAAAAAGATGAGTAGAGTCGGGCCAAGTCCAGCTGTTACCATGCAGTGACCAAGCAGCCTAAGCTCACGTTAAACGGCAGAAAGAGAATACACCATTCAAATATTTAATGCACCGTTCGGATTATCCCTCTGCTTAAGTGCATCTGTAAAACTGAATACTGATGTTTTAGGTTCTGTGTGGTTCCTTCAATAGAAAACAAAAAATGCTAGAACATCAAAACTGCCAAATATCAATCGCTAGAACATCACAATACAGGATAATTAAAACGAATGCACTGCTAACGTCTTCAACATATTGATTAACATATGCTATAAACAACAAATAGAGCCTTCATTAAAAATCATATGAGAAATCAACAAATTTTGGACCCTAAAAATCACAGAACGCTGGAATGCTGTCTTCACCATGGTCCACTTTGCCTTGGACTCAATGCTCTCGAAGTCCTAGCTTGATTTGAGATGGATATGTTGGCGCTGTTGTGTCATGTGGCTTAGTTCAAACTCAGCAAACCTCACAATAACTGAGAGAGGTCGTAGGAACCGCCAGGAAGGGGTCTTATGACTTGCTGGCAAGACATCAGAGAACTCATTACAAATGACTTTAAAGGCTAGATAGCTGTCTGGTTCTCAGCACCGCTGATCTGACGCTGCGCAGATTATTGCATACTTTCAAAGAGGTCTTGGATGGGGGGGCTCGTGCGAGCGACGTGCCAAAAGGAGCCTTGCTCGATAAGTGCCAGCCAAGCACAACATCTAGAACAGGCTGCCCTGCTCCTTGCACCGAGCGGAGGTTAATCCTGTTGGAAGAACTGGAATCCCATTTCCCACTCTCTGCGGCGTATCCGTGCTTCTCGTTAACAATGCTGCTGCTTTCCTGGAATCTCGCAGAGCCCAGACAGTGGGAAAGGTCTGCCCGTGAAACGCTGTAGACGTCTCGGTTTCTCTGTTTTGCTTGCTTGCACTGATGCGCAAACCAGAGCGATCTAATTCTTATCAGCAGTCGTGAACTTGCTCGGTGCCAGCGGAGCTTGGAGACTGTCAGGTTTCTAGGCACGGTGTGCAAAACTTGGAAAAGTGGGTCAGCATGCTTTCCCACCCACATCATCATTGCATAAACACTCCCATGTGGTGGGGCCTTCTTGACTGGGACACATCAGCTGCTTTCTCTGAAGGGAGGTCTTGGAGGGGGGCTATTGTATTGCAGTCAGGAGTACAATGCTAAACCGCTAACAGCACAGATGAAAGGCAGTGAAACACGGAGATAACGTGTGCCAGCACTCTCCACTCCTTCTGGCTTGCGTGCAGGAACCACAGCCAGCATGATGCGCCACAGAACAGGCCTCTAGTGGTAAACAGGAGAGCACAGCGTCATGGGGTGGTGGAGAGAGAGAATGCTGATTGCTCTTCACCCTGCTGTTTGAAAACAACCAATCCCATGCTTGATAAATAGCAGCCGGATCAGATGCCTCAGCATGGAGCATCTTCAATGAGCTCAGACTAATAGCGGTTACCTCATTTGCGAGCGGGAGTGCAGGTGAGTAGCTCTCTTGACTGGAAGTCAATACACATTTTTGACAAAAGCCGAAAGCATGGTCACAAAATACTGATATCGGGCTAAACGTATTAACATCTGATGCAAAGTAGATAAACAAAGTACAATCTAGTGTCTTCTGGTCAAAGTACAGATCCTCAAGCTCCCCTCAGAACCCTGGAGTCATCTAATTTTAACCTGGAGCCTGCTGTACTCACTGGCGTACTGCACAATGCTGCATTAGCAAGCAACCATGTTCCCTCAGACGGTATATAACTGTGACGTTGCGCTCAGTCGTCAGGTATAGGAGTGTTGCAGTTTCCATGGTAAATGTAAACTGGCCCATCGCAGTGGTAGTACAGCTGGAAGACATCGCCATAGCCGTGCTCCCTCCACCAGGTGCACAGCTGCCTGTTCCAGCCGCAGGCCAGCTGGTGGAACAGCTCTGGATGTTCCATGCCTATCATGGTAAAGAAGTCCTGGTCTCCGAGGTGGCCCCGGAAGTGGTACTGTTCGGCCAGACGGGCCACTCGCTCGGGTTCCAGGAGCCTGTTGTACAGGGCCGAGTGCCTCATGGCCTCCAGATCCAGCAGCATCACCCCACTGTTGAAGCCCGGCAGGCCTTCCGGAGGGGGCTCGCCCACGCGTGATTTGGGGTTCTCTTTGCGGTACTGCCAGAAGGTGTGTCTGAAGCAACAGAGGGGGAAAGAAACCCAATGTTAGAAAATATACCATATAGAATTATTGCACACAGAAGAATACATCTGACAGGAATGAAACTTGGTGGGTAGGTTGACATGGTGAGACGGGCGAATGATTCAAGTTTTGTGCTCGGCTGCAGATGTGATGCAAGCAAGGACGGGCCTTATCGCTGTACCCGACTGACCCAACAGACCTATGACTGTGGACATTCAGCGAGCAGTGATGCCCCCATGAGTCATCCTGTTGGTGCCAGCACCATTGGCAGATGACTGCACATCAGGGGACTACATGGACGCAGACCGTCACGACGACTGGTCTTAACACCACACCAGCGTTGCTATACAGGGTCATCTTCATGAGTCTCGCTTTTGTCTTGGTGGAGACCATTAACGAATCTGTGTGCGGAGGCACCGTGGTCAGCACCAAGATGGGTAGGTCGTTGTCACACATCACACGTCCAGAAGGCCTGGTTTCACTCCACCTACATTCCTACCGCACAGTCTGCAGGAACTCTGTGAGAATATTCAAGCTGCATGGTCAAGCTGTGGTTGGTGTGGCTCAGTGGATAAGACCTCTACCCACCTTGGAACTACCACACCATCTAGGAGATGGGGGTTCGATTCCCGGTCTGGGTGACTACGCTGTGCTACACCAATAAGAGTCCTTGGGCAAGACTCCTAACAATGCACTGGTCTACCTGTAATATGATTACCCTTATAAGTCGCTCTGGATAAGAGCGTCAGCTAAATGCTGTAAATGTAAATGTAAAATGCATGGGATGGATTATCACAGGACACCATTAGGAACCTGCACAGCTTCATGACGAGATGTCTGGCATGTTGCGCTAGTAAACATGGAAGCCTGACACCATCCTGAGAGGCACTACTTCTGTACGAGTAGCTCAATAATTATTGCCCATATCAGTCTAAATCTATCATCATTTATTGTTCCTGTTATCCTTTATCTTCCTTCCCTCCCAATAGCACTGCAATCCCACTCTTCCTTCTAGGGGCCGCACTTCCTTCTATGGGGATGCACTGAAATATCAGCCACCAAAAACGTTCATCTGGAAAACCAACAAACTAAATACAAATATTAATCAAGCCTACAACATAGTGTCAACAAAGCTTCTCACAGCTCCAGAAGCTACTTGGAAGTCTACTCGGCACTGAATGTACTGGAGCAAATGTTCTGGACAATAGAGAACCTTTTAAAACGTCACTGTCCTCACCACAAAAGCAGACTTCATGGGGACCAGTTGCCATTTTCTGACCATTTTAGATCCTGAGGAGTCACGAAACACACACCACTGTACCCACCAACAAGAACAAAACAGGCATTTGTAGTGTAATCTACTAAAATACAGATATTGGGAACAATAGGACAAGGAACATATAATGAACAGGCTGATTGGAACGTCTCTGTTACAAAGGGAGCTCAGTGTCAGATCATACACTCTGGGTAAAATCTCCTGTCAAACATGGAAGGCTTGATGATTGATGCTGTGAGTAAACAGAGGAGTACATTTCCATCATAGCAACGGTACTGAAGGCTAATGTGGTATGGGAAAGGAAGTGAGATCGACAAGACCCGAGGGTCGAAGTGCTTTAATGGAGACGGAGTTTGGTGTTCGGGCCAGCATGCCTGGCTCTGGTCCAGCTGGCCGGCTGCAGCTTCACAGCGACTCTAAAGGACAGTGCTGCAGCTGAACAAAAAAACATGACATTCACATAACAGGAAAAGTGAAGAGGCAGAAGCCAGATGGCATGCCAAAGGCCACTGCCAACTCAGCAGCCCCTCCTCCACCTACGCACTGTACACAGTCCGTCTACGTTAAACCAGCCCTAACTAACTCAGCAGTCACCCCCACTGACACACTGTACTCCCGCTCACTGCATGGAATCAGAGAACCCTTCTGCTTTTAGGTCTGGCAAGCCAAGCTAGAGGACTAGACTCCCGTAGGGGTTTGAACTAGGATATTATGACTTTCACACACAGCTCAGTCATAACATCACCACCACCCCCATGTGATTACACTCTACAGTTACACATTACTGTGTCACTGACCTTGTGCTGGTGTGAGTGGATCTGACACAGCAGGGCTGCTGGAGTGTTTAGACACTGTGTCCACTCACTGTCCACTCTATTAGACACTCCTACCTTGCTGGTCCACCTTGTAGATGTACAGTCAGAGATGATAGCTCATCTGCTGCTGCACAGTGCAGTGTTGGTCATCCTCTAGTCCTTCATCAGTGGTCATAGGACTAGTGCTCACAGGACACATGCCAGCAGTGACACTAAGGTGTTCAATGGTGTAAATGGTTGCACCATGTGTCTTATTGGTTGCACCACCTGACTTGTCAGACAAACTTCAAGTTATCCAATTGAACGTATACTCATATAAAAGCCATTATAATAATTATATATCTGTGATTTTCCTGAGAAGGTCATACCACCTGACACCTTCCTAACCAAAAATGACTTTTTTACAGAATTTGTGAAAGGCCTACTGGCCATGGCATTGTACCAGAAAGGACTTTTAAGGTGGAATGCCCTCTTCAGGTGGACTCCTCTTCAGTAAAAGCAAAAATAAATAAATAAATAAATAAATATTCTCTCTTTTTTTTTGTTTGACATACAAACTTCAATTGAGTGCTTTTGAAAGTTGCCTTATTGTGCAGGCCAAGGTTTCTTCAACAATCAGTGTGTCTAATAGCTTCTACACAGGTCTATGCTCTTCATTGTTTTTCAGTGTTTTAAATTCAGCTTTAAAGATTTTTCAAGATTTTGCTCAGAAATGTGTTCAACGAAGCCTGACATTTTAGCAGTGGGGCAGCCACACCTTTAAATACTCCTTTACATCTACAACTGTGCCGATCCTGAGACGTTGCACAAAGTAAGTTTCCAGAAAATAAAAAAAGGGGGGAAAAAAAGAAAAAAACAAACACCCCCCAAGACAGAGAAGCTATAGCTTGTAGGTACACAACAGGTCAATTCCAGGCTGCAGCCTCAGGAAATACCTGAATAAACATCAAGAATGGGTTTAGGGAAAGCCTGTAAAACTCAGAAACTGACTGGACACGTAGGTAAACAGGATGTGATCTCCTGCCTGAGAAATGCAGCCCACTTTGGCATTCCAGGAATCCTCAAAATCCCAGCTATGTTTTTCTATTCCTGAATGTGGAATCTTAAGAGGTTCCTCCGTTCCTGACTGCAGCTGGATGACCGATGGAGCCAAAAGACTACATAACCTCTAATGAGGAAATGTCAGCACGCCTATAAGGGCTGAGAAACCGCAGCATGGAGGCAAAGTCCTTCTGAAGTCATGAGCAGACTCTCTCTCAGAGGAAACTTCACAGGCAGAGGTTCAGAACTGCTCTCTCACCGCCTTTCTCAAAAAGAATGAAGCGAGGAAACAACAAAGTGATTGCTCAGGCTACTTCTCGTGGCAGATTCGACTGACAGAAGAGCCGAGGCTGAAGAGATGACTCGGAAACACAGCTTTTATCTTCCTGTCTCTGACTTCAATGTAGTGGGGGTACAAGAGGAGGCTGCTGGAGAGGTGGGCTACTCAGGTAAATAGTATGCATGAGAACACCGAGCTCAAACACACACAGTCACTTTCAAAGAGAAGCCCTAATGGAGAAGTCTGAGAAGGTTCTTCCTTCTGTGTTCTTTCGCCCGCACGTTTAAGAACCCGAATGCCGGGTCAACTTGAAAGAGCTGTGAGCTTCCTGTTCTGTTAAAAGTGTAGTAACACACTCTTGTTTCCATATGCCATGCATAAGTCCCATATATATTATACACTATATAGTCACAAGTATTCGCTCATCTGCCGTCACACTCATGGGAACTTGAGTGACATCCCATTCCTAATCTATAGGGTTTAATATGATGTCGGCCCACCCTTTGCAGCTATATAAGCTTCAACTCTTCTGGGAAGGCTTTCCACAGGGTTTAGGAATGTGTATTTTGGACAGTTCTTCCAGAAGCACACTTGTGAGGTCAGACACTGATGTTGGACAAGAAGGGCTGGCTCACAGTCTCCACTCTAATTCAAGTCAAGTCCAGTCAAGATCTTCCACACCAAACTCGCTCATCCATGTCCTCATGGACCTTGCTTTGGGCACTGGTGCGCAGTCATGTTAGGACAGGAAGGGGCCATCCGAATGCTGGAACTACTGATGCAACGGCGCCCTGCGGGCAACGCCGTCCTGCAGGCAACGGCGTCCTGCGGGCAACGCCGTCCTGCGGGCAACGGCGTCCTGCGGGCAACGGCGTCCTGTGACCACTGATGAAGGGCTAGAGGATGACCAACATAAACTGTACTGCAGCCGATGGATAGCTATCGTCTCTGACTGTACATCTACAAGGTGGACCAGCGAGGTAGGAGTGTCTAATAGAGTGGACAGTGAGTGGACCCAGTGTTTAAACACTCCAGCAGCAGTACTATGAATGATCCACCACCCTCAAAATACCTGCTGTGTGGTCCTGTGGGGGTCCTGACTATAGGAGAACAGGGTGAAAGGGTGATAAGGTATGCAGAGAACCAGATAGACTGCAGTCTGTAACTGTAGAGCAACCATGTGCTCCTATATAGCAAGTGGAGCCGATAAAATGGAGAAGAGATGGTTTTAATGTTATGGCTGATGGGTGTACGCTCATTATCAAAAGAATAGTTGCACCCAGAAGGAGATGTCGGATTAACAGGTTACCAGGAATGATACATTTATACTGATATGGACAATATTTGTTGAGCTACTCAAACAAACACCAATACAAAAGTTCATGGACTATTCTTATCTGATAAGAAAACACGCAGCGTATGTCAGCACGGAAAAATTTGGAATCGTTGAACACTGAAACATCTTTCACTGCTACAGAAGATACTGAAGAACTGAACCTCTATTCATGACCCAAAGAATCAAAGCGGCCTCACCTCTGGAGATAAGACTTCTTTAATGCCCCAGCTCTAAAAAAGCACAGTGGCTGCCAAATAAGACATGTAGCCTCTTACTTTGTGCTATGCTATATAGGACGGCCGACAGAAGCCAGACATACCAGCCGCCAAAACAACCTGCTGAGGCAAACCACCAGACAAGCTGTTGCATCTCAGCCAAAACGACGATCAAACTAAGAGACCATTTCAAATGACCTCTCAGGCCCTGGACTGAACCAAAACGTCCGTGTCAGCCAGGCTCTACTTGGAGGGAAGCACGATCACAGACGGCTGGGTTTGTGTGATCACAGTGACATTTCATTTTTAAGAGGTCACGTCACGTCCTAAGAGAGCCTGATGTGCTCTGTCACCCACCAGAGGACAAACTCTCAGTCTTAGAGCCTTCTGTTTTAAAGGTGCTGCTCTTCTTCATCTGACAGCAAATGAAATGCCCGAGAGAGAGAGAGGGAGGGAGGGAATGAGAGAGAAAGAGAACATCGAAAAAATCACAGAGGTCCTATTTCCCTGAGGCAATGTGCAACAAACTACGCCAACTGCTACTAGATGTTGAAAAGCCTTAAGGCGGTGCACCGAAAATCCATGTGTGGTGTCCTCGCTTCTCACCGTCACAGAGATTTATTACCAGCGTCCTATAAGGATCACCGTCTGATCTGTTCAAACCAGGAAACCTGTCCATCTAAAGCTCAGGGGCTTCTAGCTGTTCAAAATGACTTGTGCTGATTGACATAACCTGTCACATTAAGGAGACAAAGCAGGCTTATTTTCAGGGCAACACTCTATTTTTGTTCTCGTGCTCCAACATGATTGAAATAATCGCATACAGAACTAGTAATCTGTCTAATGCACAGATCAGTCCAGGGAGAAAAAGTACACAACCCATGTAGTTGAGTTAAAATGGAGATCCCCAAGGTAAAACACTCAATCAGTAACAGTAGAAGTTCCTCCCCTTAGGCCTCCACTGGAGTAACAGTACTACAGTGTGTACCTTCAGATGTACTGAAGTATGGAGAGTAACAGGAGCATGATTTATTACGGCTCTAATGTCCTATTATCATTTCTGGATCAGGACTCTTCATCAGCTCAGTGTAGGTGAAGAGACTCTAGTGTCTCTCCGTCCACCAGTCTTTAATAGAAGCTCATTCATTAGTCTGACCCTGACGTCTATTCACATCATCATCAGCACAGAACACTGAAGGAGAACAGGTTCCATTAGCTAGAACCAAGCTCTGTCCAACAGGTCAGAACAAGCTGATTCGTGGACTCACTTCACACGACTTACAGCACACTAACGCATTACACTTACTGAGTTACTGTACACCAACACACTACTTACAGCACACTAACACATTACACTTACTGAGTTGCTGTACACCAACACACTACTTACAGTACACTAACGCATTATACTTACTGAGTTACTGTACACCAACACACTACTCACAGTACACTAACACATTACACTTACTGAGTAACTGTACACCAACACACTACTTAGAGTACACTAACACATTACACTTACTGAGTTACTGTACACCAACACACTACTCACAGTACACTAACACATTACACTTACTGAGTTACTGTACACCAACACACTACTTAGAGTACACTAACACATTACACTTACTGAGTTACTGTACACCAGCACACTACTTACAGCACACTAACGCATTACACTTACTGAGTTACTGTACACCACACACCTTAACACTAACACATACACTTACTGAGCTGTACACTAACGCATACACTTACTGAGTTACTGTACACCAACACACTACTTACAGCCACTAAACATAACACTACTGAGTTACTGTACACCACAACACACTACCTACAGCACACTAACACATTACACTTACTGAGTTACTGTACACCAACACACTAACTTACAGCACACTTAACGCTTACACTTACACACCAACTGAGTACTGACAGTACACCAACACGCTACAAGCTTACACACTACACAAACACATTACACTTACTGAGTTACTGTACACCAACACACTACTTACGCAACACTAACACATTACACTTACTGAGTTACTGTACACCACCACACAATACTTACAGTTTACACTAACGGTACTTATTACACTTACTGAGTTACTGTACACCAACACACTACTTACAGCACACTAACACATTACACTTACTTGAGTTACTGTACACCAACACACTGTACACCAACACACTACTTACAGCACACCTAACACATTATTACTTACACTTAGTCAATACTGTACACCAACATGCTACTTACAGTACACTAACACATTACACTTACTGAGTTACCGTACACCAACACACTACTTACGCAACACTAACACATTACACTTACAGAGTTACTGTACACCAACACACTACTTACAGTACACTAACGCATTACACTTACTGAGTTACTGTACACCAACACACTACTTACACAACACTAACACAAAACATTTACTGAGTTACTGTACACCAACACACTACTTACAGTACACTAACACATTAAAACTCAAGTACTGTACACCAACACACTATAGTACAGTACACTAACACATTACACTTATCTGATTTTACTGATAACTAACACACATACTCTTCAGAAGAACTATTTTTCTTCATTTGTTTTGTCAGGCTGGTGGTAGCCATGACTATGTTACCTGTACACCAACACAATACTTATACAAACACTAACACATCACATAACTGAGTTACTGTCAAACTAACATTTGTGTTCTGGAATAGTTAGGGATGATTACATTGTTGGTTCTGTTTGGAATACCTAGGAAAACACTGTCTGTTTCCAGGTTTTCATTTTGTTTTGTGAACCAATTTGGAGTCCTGTTCCCAGGTGCTTAAACCACCTTCGAGCCAAAGATTTTGCAATATGTGCCTTCAATAGTACTTCAGAAACTAAACGTCACCAGAAAACTTTTTATTTAAGATATCTCAGATCTGTATTTTACATACAACAGGCTCAACATACTCATCATCAAATGAACAGTTGCACCCACAAGGAAGTGTGGGATTGCACTGGTATTGGGAAGGAAGATAAAGGTTACCAGGATCAATAAATGATGATCCATTTAGACTGATATGATCAATATGTACTGAGCTACACATACAGAAGTCTGTCTGTCAGTATGGCTTTGAGGCTCCAGGTTTCCTAATGGTGTCCTGTGATAACCTATCCAGTGCAGCTTCAATGTTCTCACACAGTTCCTGCAGATGGTGCAGTAGGGGTGGAGGTGGAGTAACGCACAGACTGTCAGTGTCTCTCTGAAGCCAAGATGGTAAGAGGATCACCAATTCCACCATTGTTGCGCAGAAAGATAGTGCAGCAATACCAGAATGGTGTTACCCAGCGTAAAATAGCAAAGCCTTTTAAGTTATCATCATAGTTCAACCGATGCATATTGTCATCAAAAGATTTGGAGAATCTAGGAAAACAATGTCGCTGTGCGTAAGGGTTCAGGCCGTTTTGTGAACTCTACTTGGATGCTCGTGATCCCAGGGCCCTTAAACGTCACTGCACCTCAAACAGGAATGCCATATGTCAAGGAATAGTAACAGAATGGGCTCAGGAGAAAACTTCCAGAAAACATCGTTTGTGAGAACACAATCCACCGTGCCATCCGCATATTGCCAGCTGAAACTCTACAGTGCAAAATGGAATAGCCATTTCTAAGCAAGTGTGGGATTGCACAAGCTTGGGACGTTTGCACTGGGCCCAGGGGTCTTTTAAAATGGAGTGTGGCAAAATGGATCACTGTTCTGTGGCTCAGATGAGTCACGATCTGAAGTGTCATTTATGGCTTTGAGGCTCCAGGTTTTCAATGGTGGGACGATAACCATGTCATGCAGCTTGAATGTTCTCACACAGAGAGGACAAGGATAACCCAAGTTGGGTCAGGGTGCTCCGGAATGGAAGAGGTATGACACCAGGCCTTCTTTGACGCATGAGTGCTTGTGGCATGGGCAGCTTGCACATGTCTGGAAAGGCACCCATTAATGCAGAGAACTATGTTCAGGTTCACAGAAACAATTCATATGCTCCACATCTAGACGTCATCTTCTTTCAGGGAAGAGGACCTGCTTTTTCAACAAGATAATGCCAGACCACATTCTGCAGCAATCACAAACATCATGGC
>JAMWET010001530.1:895000-935000 GCA_024036415.1 Prochilodus magdalenae | reverse complement strand
GCGTCTCAGTACATTTTGATCATTTGCCGTGACGTAGTGACATGTGTTCTAGTGTTCAAGACACTGGCCTACATACAGAACCATCTGGAATGATCAGGTTGGAAAACACAACTGACTATTAGCCAATCATTAACATCTGCTCTGGAGCCATTTTCCACACATGGAACGAGACATTCCCTGCAGCGTACCGCCTCTTCTCAATCTATGGATCCCATCACTCACACCCCGCAAGCATTTATAGCCTCATCATCCTCATGGAGCGCCATCTGCAGGAGCCTGAGGTTACTAGTTATCCATTATTGCATAGGTTTCTGTGACTGCATAATACAAAAACAAAGCACCGTGAGAATGTTAAGTAAACGGCCAAACCTCTGGTACCAGCATACTCTGGCATGGGCACCTGTAGCGGTGAAGGTGCTGACAAGGCAGGCAGCCGGACGAGCAGCTTTATGCACGGCCAAGCCTGTCTCAACGCATTCTGTCCACTGCTGTGATTGTGCCATTTTGCCCTTCCACACCAGCCCCCCACCGTCCCCCCCTCTCTCTCCTCCAGACAAGGAAAGTGATAACCCAGCCAAGAGTTTCGGCACTGAGCTGCCAGGTCATCTGCTCCTCCACTATGTGTTCGGCCGAAACAGCTAAGCGCCACGGTGGAGCCACTGTGAGGTGCTCTCGGAGAACAGTCTGTACCGCGCCCCAGCCGAGGAAAGCAATGCTTGCCATACTGTTCTCTGCAGGGACAGCACAGGTGTCTCTCTTTGTGCTAATTCACGTCCAGTGTAGCCTGAACTCAGAGACCTAACAACAATCCACTGTAACAGTTGGACCAGAACATCGTTAGGAAATGTCCTTTATGTGCTCATATGATGTCCATCAACAGCACACACACAAAAAATCAGGAATGTCATATAAAATAGCAGTTTATACAGGCCTACGTGTTCCCAAGGCAGTTTTGACTGAAACTTCATAATGTACCATTCCTCCTAATGGTGGTTGGGGTGGGGGGGTGGGGGGTCTCACAAACACAGGATGATTGCAGTTATAAAACAGATGTACAAAGTTATTTTCGCCCCCAGAAAAGAAACATGCATGAATATTCATTGGATCTATTTAAAGCTGCTTCACTTCCGTTCAGCAACTGTGCTGCATGCGTTTCCCAGGGTATGTGAGGTGACCTGTCTGGAAACAGTTTGTGCTTGATTAATCGAGTTCAAACAGACTAACAAAAACATACAGCAGCATCTAGCATTTTGTGCTGGCATTCCCAGACCTACAGACAGGATAACTAACGTAACGTACAACGTATTTTAACGTACAAGGTAGCGTTGTACCAAAGTGTGTGAAATTTGGTTAATATAATCTGCTTTTGAACTATAGATAAAATAAAAAATAGAAAAAATAGAAACAGATTTTTATAGATGCAGATTACCCAGATTTTTCTTAAATATATTATATTATACGGTATTATATTATATAGTATTATATTATATTATACAGTATTATATTATATTATATTATACAGTATTTTATTTTATTATATTATACAGTATTATATTTTATTATATTACATTAATTATATTATACAGTATTATATTATACAGTATTATATTATATTATACAGTATTATATTTTATTATATTATATTATACAGTATTATATTATATTATATTATATTATATTATCATAAAGGATGTCAATTTAAGCGTCTCAGTACATTTTGATCATTTGCCGTGACGGAGAGACATGTGCTCCAGTGTTCAAGACACTGGCCTACATACAGAACCATCTGGAATGATCAGGTTGGAAAACACAACTGACTATTAGATGCCAATTGTGATGATTAATGTAATGACTGTCATTTCAAAGACGGGGATTTACTGCAGCGTTCAATACAGAGGACATAGTGTGCCACTTCGTTACAATACAGTGACGAAACATGGACACGTGAAATGGACTAGATCTCTCATTTCTGTCCATTTGAGTTATACACTGCCTGGCCATAAAAAGGTCACCACCTACGTCAGGTAGAGGAGATGTCTAAGGAGGTTATTGAAACTACTAAAATCGGGTTATGAACTGTCCAGTGCATTATTAAACAGTTTGGAAGGACAGTGGAAGGGGAAACCATCTTCAAAGAAGGAATGTAGTCAGAAAAAATGTTGAATGATGGTGATCGGCGATTTGGTGAAATCAGATGGTAGAGAAACAGCAGTAGAACTCAGGGAAAGGTTTAACGGTGAAAGTGAGAGCATCTCCACACGCACAATGTGAAGGGAATTAGAGGGGTTGGGACTAAACAGCTGTGTGGCCTTAGGAAAACCACTTGTCAGAGAAACTAACCAGAAACACGGCTTCAATCTGTGAGGGAGCCTAAAGGTTGGACTCTGGAGCAGTGGAAGAAGGTCATGTGGTCTGATGAGTTTAGATTTACGCTGTTCCAGAGTGATGGGCGCATCAGAGTAAGAACAGAGGCGGCTGAAGTGATGCCTATGGAGGCAGTGCTATGATCTGGGGTCGCTGCAGTTGGTCAGCAACGTTATGTGCCCAAAGAGTGAGGTCAGCTGACCACCTGAATGGATTTTTTCTTCATATTTCATATTTCAAGATGACAATGCCAGGATTCATCGGGCTCAGATTGTAAAAGAGTGGTTCAGGGAGCATGAGACATCATTTTTACACATGGACTGGCCACCCTAGAGTCCAGACCTGAATCCCATTGAGAATATTCGGGATGTGCTGGAGAAGACTTTGCCCAGTCCTCCAAATCTCCCATCATCAGTACCAGATATTAGGGAAAAAATAATGCAACTGTGGACAGAAATCAGTGGTGTGGCATTGTGAAAGTAATGAGAGGGCATAAACACGTTCCTTATTTTTAATATAAGTTAATGCAAATAAATATTTATCATTTATTCCAAGCACATGTGGGTCATTTATATCGGCCCATTCATTATGAGACTTTCATAAATCGCTTTCTAATCAATATTGGATTAGAATTTATAATCAACTGGAGCCGCCATTCCAATAATCAGCTACCTTATAAAAAAAATAAAGTAAAAAAAAAAAAAAAAAAAATATATATATATATATTTTTTTTATATTCCTCATATAAGGAAGTGCAACTAATATGCAAAGACATGGTTGGGACTGAGCTATCTGCCAGGACCTGTCATCAACGCCTGGATGTTTCATTTGACAGCTGGAAGACTGCAGGTGTGACTTCACTCTGAAAGAAGGCCAAAAGTAAATATGGAATGAATGTGGAAAGCTGTTCCGTTGTAAAGAAGAAGCACCTCTACCATCTAAGACACCGGCACACGATTGAGCTTTAGCAGTGTACATTGTTGGACAGTATCAGCCAGGTCCACAGACAGAACTAGTCAGCGCAGTCAGCCGGTGTTACGCCTTTCTCATCGCCAATGAGGAAAAAGCTAACCAGGGAGGAAACTGAGGTGTGCTGCAGACCAGAGATAACATTCATATTAGAATTATAGTAGACCAGTACAGTAGTGGTAGACCAGGGATCAGCAGTGGCTTGGCAGTGGAAGAGCTCAGTACTGCTAGCAAAGCTGTCTTGACCAGCAACAGCTGGGACAAGCATCTCAACAAGCACTAAAACAGTAAGAGATGCAGCGCAGATGAAGAAATTGGTGAGATTTTTCATAATGGATAAAACACTGGCGGCCATTTTTAATAAAGCTGTAATAACAGATAATAAATATTATAAAAGCATAAAATAGAACAATAAATGCTAATATTATACTGGATAAGTTTAGAAATTCTTTCTATATCTAAAACTGCGGGCAGACCTCAAATATATGCTACATGCATGACGACCCATGAATATTTCTGACATTATTCTGCAAGAAAAAGTGGAACAGAAAATCTTGACAATCTGGAAAACAAAGACCGAAGCTGGCTTTAAAACTGCTTGTATTACTGGAATTTGGGTTATTAATTTAAGGATTTTAAGGGAATGTGAGTATGTTTATCCAGGACAACTGTTTTAGGATTGCCTGCTGTATCTAATTATTCACAGTGCTCCATTCTTCTACCCGGCAGACAGACAGTTCCAGACAAAACATCATTAAACCAACACCTGCAGATGATATCAGTGATGACCATTAATCATGTCTCTGGATCTTAGGAATAGCATATGGGCATGTTTCCCTAGAGCCCAGATGATTTGCTGTAATATGAATATAAAAAATAGATGCCCTATCCGCTTTGTTGATTGAGGAACTCCAGGACCACCAAACACGAAGCTGAAAACATCGAAGGAATTTCTGAGACGAACCATCTGTGCAGTGATTACAATCAAAGTGCATGTGGAAACGGCAAAGACAATTCAGTAACACTTCCTATGGGTCCTGTATTCATAACACACTGTATATGCATTTACAGGCATTATATAGCATACATAACACTTTCTAATACTTGGTATAAGCTTGTTTAATGTCTCTTAAGCAGTTATAATGTCACGCATAATGCTTAACAATGCAAGAGTACGGTCTTTATAATGGATCATAACACTTTATGACATCTGGCAATGAGAACACCGTAGACATGAATGCTGTAATGCACTATAACACTTTATAGAGTTTTATAACAGGCCATAACAGGCTCTACGTGAAACTGTTATGTAATTTGAATAATATATATATAGGTCATTTCAGTACATTATACATCATAGAGCATTATAAGTGGTCTTCACAGGGTCTAAGTGAAGTGAGATGGCCTAGTGGATAACACTGCTACCCACTAGGGAACCACCACCACATGTGGGAGATTGGGGTTTGAGTCTCGGTCTGGGTGACTATGCTGGTGAATATGCACCAATAAGAGTCCTTGGGCAAGACTCCTAACACTACACTGGCCTACCTGTACTATGAATACCCTTGTAAGTCGCTCTGGATAAGAGCGTCAGCTAAATGCCTTAAATGTAAATGTAGCTGATCATATGGGACATACAATACAATGCTCTGCAAAATTCATATGGTGCTCTACTGGACATAGAGGTCATTTAAAGCCATAGCGGACCTAGTACAACATTCATGCTTACAATGTTCTTATGGATAGATATTTACATTTCATTTACATTTCAGGCATTTAGCTGACGCTCTTATCCAGAGCAACTTACAAGGTTACTCTTATTACAGGTAGGCCAGTGTAGTGTTAGGAGTCTTGCCCAAGGACTCTTATTGGTGTAGCTCAGCATTTGCTACCTAGACTGGGATTTGAACCCCTGTCTCCGACATGGGGTGGTAGTTCTTGGTGGGTGAAGGTGTTAACCGCTGAGCCACACCAACCACACAGAGCATTATGGGACCAGCTATTATGAAGTTGCATACACTTGTTTTATAATAAGAACTAGCCGTAAGTAACTATGATAGCTTATGTCTGGTATTATAAGGTACTATGTATGCCATGTACACATCTTATGCATGCATTTAGATTCACAGTAAGTGTCACCAGTAGTTCTGCTGGTTTGCTGCTGCTACTGGTAATGACTAAGCGTTTGGGCACCATCATTTCCTTGGAATTTCCCTGTTTGGCCGGTGTCTGAGGCAGTTTTACAACCAAAATGTTCCACCAAATTAACAAACAAGGTTCTAGCACATCTTGGACAGGGGGCTGGGGGAGGGGAGGGCTGTCTTCACATCGCAGTGCCAGTACAAATTCCCAAGCTCTCTTCTCCAGGCCAAACAAGATAAATCTTAATGAGGTGTTTATGCTAGAACTACCGGCCTGGCCAGCAAGGGGGGTTATCGCTAACAGTCAGGGGCTTGCCCGGCGATCCCGGACAGGAATGACGCGGTGTTAGGCCCCAAGACTGTAAGGCCCAACCCTGCGAGATGCGGTAAGTGACGTACAAAACCGTCACCCCGACGTGTGCGAAGAACTGGCTGTGCAGAGCTGGAAGGGGTCCCGCCTGATTTATGAGGAGAGAAGCAGGACACAGCCCAACATGTGAGGACTGACAGAGATCTGTTTTCATGGACCAGAGCTGCTCTCCGTGCCGCCCGAAGCAACAGTCACTTCCTTTAGTGCAGAAAAGTCTGGCACCAGCTACAACCCTAATGCTCAGCGCTGGACCACAGGACTTTCTAAACATCATAGAAAGAAGCAGACAAACAACATGTCGGCAGCAACGCGCGAAAACATGCGGAGTGAATACAAGATCTTTGTTTTTATTTAGTGGAAAGAAAGAAAATCAGTTTGGCCTCGCATGAGAAACAATGAGCATTCTGAGGGGGAAACAAAAGTGCCCAGATACAGAGGGAAACAAGCCACGTCTTATGAAGTGAAGTAGGAAAGGGAGACAATAGTAGCTCCAGCAAAACTTGGGATCATAAATTTGACTGACAAAATAGCACATCATAACTATTTCATAGCCATCATAATTCAAGCAGGCGTATCCTGTGAGGTCAGATGCTTAGTGAGTGTGGAAGTGCCCTGAACCTGTCAACACAGACTGTAATCATTAGTGTTTAGTATGCTGGTCCGGTCTGGAGACCAAAAACTTGGCTTGGCATCACTCTCGAATTCATTTGAACTTGGTTTTGTTTTGGGCTCGGGGCAAGGTGGAAACCACCCGAGTGCGAAGCGTCTGTCTGTGGTAACTGGAACCTGAGTTATTACTGAGTATCTACGAAACCAGAACAAACAGAATAGTGCAGTCGTTCTTCTGCATCAGGCGTCCCAGGCTTCTGCACCTCACAGCCCAAACCATCACGAAAGCTACCCTGAATTTAAATAGTTCATCAAACCATTCACCAAACGAGAAGGCTGATTTACATTTACGGCATTTAGCTGACCCTCTTACCCAGAGAGACATACCAGGTTAATCGTATTACAGGTAGGCCAATGTAGAGTTAGGAGTCTTGCCCAAGGACTCTTATTGCTATAGCACAGCATAGTCACCCAGACCGGGATTCAAACCCCAGTCTCCTATATGTGGTGGTGGCTCCCTGGCGGGTAGTGTTATCGGCTGAGCTACACCATTTGGCAGCTACCGAAGGCTGGAGACAGGAAAGCTGAAAGCTAGAGCCGGGTTCCGGCTGTATTGAACAGGTTTAGGTATCTACTCATCACGTTTAGTCACTGAGTGAAGATGTTGGGTTTCGAATGTGAAGCCCCGTGTAACACATTCACTGCTGTACTTCCTTTTTGGTTTGTGCTTCCACTGAAAACATAGCGAGAGATAGCAGATCATAATCCTATTATTGCAGTCAATTGGCGAAATGATAAAAACAGATGAAGTTTTAGAGATAGAGATAATAACCACAACACGTTAACGTGGGTGTAACCGTAGAGGGTTGGCACTAGGCCTGAAGCTGTGAAGTAGTTCAGCTCTGATTCCTGGGAACTAGAGGACGGTAATGCCGTTGTTAAAAACCTGATTGTAATGGTATAGATTTCTTGGCCGTTCCACTTATTCAGCCAAACACTGAACATGTTTTCGTTGTTGTTTATTTATTTTTTTCACATTTACATTTACGGCATTTAGCTGACGCTCTTACCCAAAGCGACTTACAAGGTTAATCATATTACAGGTAGGCCAATGTGGTGTTAGGAGTCTTGCCCAAGGACTCTTAACACAGCATAGTCACCCAGACCAGGATTCGAACCCCAGTCTCCACATGTGGTGGTGGCTCCCTGGTGGGTAGCGGTGTTATCCGCTACACCAACCAGCCACTTTTGCCTGAATAATTTCAGTTGCCGAACATTCGGTGCACCCCTGCAGAGAAAGAGCCAAACAGAAGAACCTTATCATCTGTTTTACCTTCAGCTAATACAGCTCTGGAAAAATACAGCTCAGCTCATAATGATCAGGTTCTGGGTTTGTGTTGGACCAGAATTCCTCAGTTCTGTTTGATTCTCTACACTACTGGAACCATGTCTCCCAAACTCCAGATCAGATATTGTATTAGATCTGTTTATTTAGAAAACCACTAATGACCTCCAGAAGCCTGTTTTTAGAACCATGCTCACTGTGGGTTTCACCCCAGCCACCGCTCGCCAGTCTCTCTGTAGGTCACTTGAGGTCATCTTACGGTGGGTAAGGGACATTGGAATGAGGTGGCGCTCATCACGGCCAGTATAGAGTGGTGGCCCTCTGCCAGTCTGTAGCTGTGTTGTCCTGTGTGTTTGCTGCTTGACCTCGTTCTTATGAACCAGACGCTCACTGTATCTGCCAGTAAAGCTAGAACCCAACCTTCGGTTCCTCACCAAGAACCTGCTGTACATGTGGAGATGCTGATATAAGAAGAAACTGGAGTGGGCTCTGATTTATTTCCAGCTGTATATAACTTATTTGCCTTACGTCTCACCTGTGCTCTGAAAACGCTGAGCCTGTGAAGCTATATTAGCGGCTGATCCCAAACCTTAGAAACCTAAACAAAGTCAATGCTACCTTGAGCTTCTTGTTTATCTGCACTCCTCTTTACAGCTTTCAATGTGCCATGGCTTCAATTTGTACTTCCCTTTCTTACGCTGCGGCGCACCACTGACAAAAACAAGTCACGTCATTAGAATCAGAGTGGATGCACGTCCAAAATAGCAGATCCATCATACGCCAAACAGCAATATTCCGTGAGAGTGGAGGTTTTTTTTTTTCCCACTTGATAACCAACAAAATCATATCCAATATTCTCAGTGCTTGCAGCAGGCCACAAAACTCCTATTAAAGCCAAAGTGAGGCACAATGCATCAAGAGTTTCCAGTTAAAATGACGCCCATAATTCAGCAGTAATGAAAAGATCAATGGAGAACATTTGTTCCCTCTTCTTCGGTACGTCCATTTGCATAAACAGACATTCTGGGGAGACGGCATTTGTTAGAGAGATGATCGCACGAGGAGGCGGTCGATTTATCTGCAGGCACATTGGTCTGGAGAGAATATATAAAACTGCTGCTGATGCGTGCGGGGGAACTGACTACATGCGTGCGCAGCTAAATTGGATCTTCTCACTTTCCATTTCCTTCATCAAGAACAAAACGTTTCATGTCTTTCCTTCTATCCCTTTCGGGGAGAACTTGCACCCCGGTGTGAAAGTGATGTCCAACAGGGAGAACAATAGCTTTGCCGATTAAAAACACGATTCCTGCAGCAGGAACCGGACTTTTCTGGGGGAAGGGAAACAAAGACCGTATTCATGTTCTTTCTCTTTTTTTTTTTTTGTTGGACAACCATCATCGAGACACCCAACTGACCTACTGTTAAAGCAAAACATGAGTCACGTCTTTTTCCAGCTCAGTGAGAACAATATTTTGATTCTGCTGGATGACACAGATATGAGGTTAACCCTTTAAACTCAGCTATTGCTGCTGATGATAAAAGCAGGATGCAGTCTGGCGCTAAATACAGTTTCACGTTAATGACGTCTATAACAAGTGGAGAAATTTGGTCAGAACTGAACAACATTCAATCAATAACACATACGTGTTCTTAGTCGTACGAGCAGATTTCTTATTTGGGCTTTAAATGGGATGGAACGTTCCTGGTGTGCAGTTTGTGTAGCAGACAGACTAGCACTACCACTACTACTTTTGACAGATTTGTCATTTTTTGGCATCAAAAACTGGAATTTTTTTTGTTAAAAAGGCAAAGTGGAGGCTTGATCCTGTCGATACAGAACTCAAAACAAATACAACCACTGCATATCTCACTGCAAACCTCAGGTGCTCTGGAAGGGGTCAAATAGGAATGGGCATTTCAGTCAATTCGGGTATTCGAACTTGTAACACACTCAAAAAACAAACGAATGATACCCAACTCCAAAACCACAAACACAAGCTACTGCAGAGCATGTGTATTGACTCAGAACACCACGGTTTTTAAATCAGCACAGTCATTAACATAGGTGATGAACATCCTGATTTCACCTCAGCTTACGTTACTAGCAGGGATGCATCAACACTGATACTAGCATTGGCCCAATACAGTACTCATTTAATCATACTCACAGAAACACACCAATAGTAACATCTCAGAATGAATGTTGCATTGACTAGAGACAATTACAATTAGGGGAAGGTCTCAGAATTAATGAGGCGGTGATTAGAGCCAATCACAGTCAGGGGGAGGTCTCAGGATGAATGATGTGGTGATCAGAACCAATCACAGTCAGGGGGAGGTCTCAGGATGAATGACGCAGTGATCAGAACCAATCACAGTCAGGGGGAGGTCTCAGAATTAATAGAGCAGAGATTAGAGCCAATCACAGTCAAGGGGAGGTCTTAGGATGAATGATGTGGTGATCAGAACCAATCACAGTCAGGGAGAGGTCTCAGAATGAATGACACAGTGATCAGAACCAATCACAGTCAGGGGGAGGTCTCAGGATGAATTACGCAGTGATTAGAACCAATCACAGTCAGTGGGAGGTCTCAGAACGAATAACGCATTGATTAGAGCCAATCACACTCAGTGGGAGGTCTCAGAATTAATGACGCAGTGATCAGAGCCAATCACAGTCAGGGGGAGGTCTCAGGATGAATTACGCAGTGGTCAGAGCCAATCACAGTCAGAGGGAGGTCTCAGGATGAATGATGCGGTGATCAGAGCCAATCACAGTCAGCGGGAGGTCTCAGGATGAATGAGGTGGTGATCAGAGCCAATCACAGTCAGGGGGAGATCTCAGAATGAATGACGCAGTGATTAGAACCAATCACAGTCAGGGGGAGGTCTCAGGATGAATGATGCGGTGATTAGAGCCAATCACAGTCAGGGGGTGGTCTCAGGATGAATGAGGTGGTGATCAGAGCCAATCACAGTGAGGGGGTGGTCTCAGGATGAATTTCGTGGTGATCAGAGCCAATCACAGTGAGGGGGAGGTCTCAGGATGAATGGCGCGGTGATCAGAGCCAATCACAGTGAGGGGGCGGTCTCAGGATGAATGGTGCGGTGATCAGAGCCAATCACAGTGAGGGGGAGGTCTCAGGATGAATGGCGCGGTGATCAGAGCCAATCACAGTGAGGGGGAGGTCTCAAGATGAATGGCGCGGTGATCAGAGCCAATCACAGTGAGGGGGAGGTCTCAGGATGAATTTCGTGGTGATCAGAGCCAATCACAGTGAGGGGGAGGTTTCAGGATGAATGGCGCGGTGATCAGAGCCAATCACAGTGAGGGGGAGGTCTCAGGATAAATGGCGCGGTGATCAGAGCCAATCACAGTGAGGGGGAGGTCTCAGGATGAATGGCGCGGTGATCAGAGCCAATCACAGTGAGGGGGAGGTCTCAGGATGAATGGCGCGGTGATCAGAGCCAATCACAGTGAGGGGGAGGTCTCAGGATGAATGGCGCGGTGATCAGAGCCAATCACAGTGAGGGGGAGGTCTCAGGATAAATGACACAGTGATTAGAACTAGGTTTCTGATACTGTGACAGCTGAACACAACCTTCTCCATCACCTTAAACACTTCGCCTTGGTCCGGTCCCAGGAGGAACACACTGGGCATATTTGGCCTGCACAGACTCACCCACAAAACGAACGGGGACATTCAGGCCAGCTAAACGGAGGCATCTGGTGGCATTCGCTAAAGACTGTACTCACTTCATTTACGATTAGGAGGTATAAACGTTAATGGGGTGATTCTTCTAAAGCTGTTAAATAGGCTGTACAGAGACCGTACTGTCCTGCTGTGCAAGTTCCAGTGCACAGCATGGCTAGCCGAGCTGCTGTAGGTCAGTCTCTCAGCATGAGAAATCAGCTAGGCTTTAATGATTCAAGATACACGGCACTTAGCTCCACTAACAGCTACTTAATTCTAAAAAGGCAATTCATTACGGTGGTAATGACTCAGTATCGCCGAGTCTTGTACTGTCCCATGTATAGCTGCTACACGTTTACAGATTATTTACAGATATGAGCTCATACACTTAAAGTGGAAACTGAATTCAGCAGATGATTAATAATCTCTTTTACGCAGTCTATTGATGATCTACTGAATGTACCGGATGGCTTATGATTGCTACAGTACTGCTAAGCTATGTTACTGAGAATCTGTCGCGTTTCTAAAACAGATGTCACCATTTTCGAATACAAGCAGAGGTTCCACCCTTTCAGTGACATCATCTCTTCGTCTCTTTTTAATCACCTGCCACAGAAACCACTACTGGTTCTATTAAAGCTAGTGATTTGTGCACGCCTGATCACCCAAACGAAGCGGTCAGGGACGAGAAGGGTCTGTTGATACTGTTACACTGCATTCGCTGTGAACATCACGTATTCATGAACTGTGAAATCCGCTCACTGTCTCGCACATCACTTTCATACAGCCCATATGCGACGTGCTGGTTTCCAAATGCTCCATTGTGATGGAACAAGAGGGAACATGGTCACTCCCGAGATCCATATGGCAGATGTGTAACCAGCCAGTGTGCCACAACCGATGAGCATCCAGTATGTATTCAGAAAACTCGGGGGTTCTAGATTCACAGTTAACAGGTGACATGCAAAACTAGACTTGTCTCCAGTTAGGGTGCACCTACAATATTGAACACCTCTCACCCACCACAAGAGACAGTAGTGGGCATCCCTTTTCTCCCTACCCCTGTAAGCCTCTACAACCGGCACCTCCCCAAGCACAGCACTAGACTCTCACCATTATGAACCCGTAGCTATGTGTTCAGTGCAACTCAAATTACAGTGTAATACCTGCTGCTGCTACCTGTACATCACCTGTACATCACCTGTACATCACATTTACATTTATGGCACTTAGCTGACACTCTTATTCAGAGCAACATAAAGGTTATTCATAGTACAGGTAGGCCATTGTAGTGTTAGGAGTCTTATTGGTGTAGCACAGCATGGTCACCTAGAACTGGGGATTAAACCCCTGTGTTCCACATAGGGAGGTCCGGATTTACGGTTGTAAGTCGCTCTGGATAAGAGCATCTGCTAAATGCCTTAAATGAAAATGTAAATGTTAGCTACCTGGTGGGTAGTGGTGTTATCCGCTGAACCACACTACCAGGTGAGCCATATCATCTATATATCAGCCATATCACCGGTATATAACAGGTGTACGACCTGTGCACGACCTGTGCACGACCTGTGCACGACCTGTGCACGACCTGTGTACGACCTGTGCACGACCTGTGCACGACCTGTGTACGACCTGTGTACGACCTGTGTACGACCTGTGTACGACCTGTGTACTCCTACATCAGTATTTAGTGACTGCCAAGATCAGTGCCATCAGTCTTCACGCCACTGGAATAAGAGAACAGTAACGGGCAATATTTCTACAATATCTCTACAATATGTTTCAGTAACTGTGCAATATATATCTGTGCAGTTACACATGTAAAATAGGAAGTCTGTATTTTGTAACTTAATTTATTTTTAGCCAAACAACAGTGGTCTGGTCTGGTCTGTTAAGACAGTAATAATCATTAACTACTGACAATATAAATATGGACTAACATTATTTCAGATTTTATTAATCTACTTTATAATCCTGTCTAAATGATGTCTCAAATAATCATATAGTAATCACAGTAATGGTAATTGTGTGACACAACCATCAGGACAGCAAGAAGTAAACACTAATACACAATTTACTAAAGCCTATAATCATTTCATTAGGGCTGCCCTCTAGAAGTCGGCGATTCGAATCGCCAGTTGGCAACCCTTTAAGTTGATTGACAACAGTAACCCTTGTTTTCCCTGTAAAACAGACTAATGCTTACAGAAATGCACAAGAACTTTAAGGATGTAAAAAGACATTTTAATAATTATTAAAGGGGAATAATAAATATATATTAAAGGTCTAGCTGAGCTGTGCTGCAGGCTTGCTAAAAAATTTAATCCACGTGACGACGTGCGCTGGCGGTTCCCCTGAGGGGGGGGAGCGATGTCTCAGAGAAAGTCTGGAGGAGCTTCTGAAGAAGAGAATCCGAACAAATTAAACCGAATTCTGCTCGTCATTCAGTCAGACGTCCAACACTGCTCCAAACGAGGGAGCTGACTTTCGGCCATAACGGCTGTTTGCGGTGAAGGAAAAACGGAGCGGAGACGTTTGTTTTATTATAACTCCATTATTTTAGAACCTAAATTACAGATATGTTTATTTATTCATCTACAGCTACGATTATCTTTATTTAAAGCACGCGGAATATAATAAACGGTTTCAGGTTTACCGTTCTTCTTTTCATCTAATAATAATTTAAATATGGACTAATCTGGTTTTATTTAGCAGGTCATTATTTATGAGAGATGAAAGACGAAGGGTCCTCCTACTGAAGAAGCTGTTAGAAGTGACATTAAAAGACTAGAAGCTATAAGCGCTAATGTTTAGCATGTATACGCGCTGCTGCCCGGCGCTGTATCCTGTAATTAAATCAGGCTCCAGTTCAGATCGATCATCATAAGCCCCGCCTCTTTTAGTTCAGAAATATGCTCCTGTGACTCTGCTGACTTTCTAAATGAGGACGTCAGATCTGAACCGTATGCAGACTGATTTACTGATTACTAGATAATGTACATGGAGAAAAAAAACGTGAACGAATAGTCGAATCGGGTGAATCCGATTCGACTGACAAAATTCTAAATCGGGTACAGCCCTACATTTCAGTGCAATCTTAATGAAAGTCTTAAGTATGAACCGTTATTTAGTATATAATGGCTAGGTAATATTTATTAAACCCTGTGGTGCACTTATAAAGCCCTTCTTATGAGATACATTACGTTATTATTAATAAAGCTATTAAAGTAATACATTGAAAAAAATATTTTACATTTTAGGACTTTGGGAAACTGGGCCATGATCAGTTGGTGAAACACATACTGAGATATTACTCAGCTCTGATTATAACCTCCATAATTAAAAGTCAAATAGTGTTGTTTCTAAAAGTGCCTGGCTAACTGGCGTATGGAGGTGTGCGTAGTTCTACTGAGAAGCCGTGTGGCTGTCGGGTTCAGGCTTTCAGTCGATGTCCTGGATGTAGAAGACACGACAGAACAGAACAGAACTGACAGCAGAACGCTCCACATGGCAAAGATAACAAGATCTCATCAACGGAACACCAGAGCCTCGCCTCCCTCCCCCACTGATATCCCACCCAGACTCAGACACACACGCGAACACCAACTGCAGCGTGCTACATCAAACCGCGGATTCACCTCACATGTAACGGGACTGTCTGTATACGCGCCCAGGAACGTTAACTCAGGTGGAAGCAATATTTCTGCAGTGCGGTAAACAGGCGCAGGCGCCCCGCGTAGCTGACCCTGTTCTGATACGTGTTCGCGCTGTCAGTGGCATCCTGTTTTCCCTAAAGAGCTCGTGTCACAAACAGCCTTTCAGTCTGAATCCCCCCCGTTGGGTTGAATGGTTTGGATGGTATGTATACACAACCAGCAGTAGAACAAAAAGGGGAAAACGACTACACCACGCTCCTGTCAACTGCAGCCGAGCCGATCCTTCCGGGAGACACAAGGGACCTCTTTAGCTTAGACAAACACTCGGGAGTCTCGCAGTGCCTCGGTTCCTCTACAGGCTGCTATTCAGCATGTTAACATCAACTCCGAAGCCTCCATGAGCACTTGTTCTTACTCTTTCATCTTTGGTTTGTGAGTCTTTCACTTCTAAGCCGCTGTCTGCCTGTGCCAGGGACTTTAACGCTGGAACGCCGCAGCTGCCAAACACCGGGTTCAGGAACAACTCTATCCCGTGTCCACAAAACCGGTGCATGCAGGCTCAGTGAGCAGATGCAGAGCATCAAGTTCGTGACCATTGTTTCTGGCCAAGAGCAGCCACACGTCGGACACTAACCCTGCTCCTGACGTCATCCAAATATGACCCAGTGGCCTTTAGTACAGAACAAAAACATAAAAAATAAAAAAAAATAAAAAAATAAACTACACACTAGAGCCAGTCACCCCAGCGCTCTCAATAATCTCCATTCAGAAGCCTCCACCAAGGTCACGCACAGCTACACGCGCTCCACTCACAGAGAATTGGAGTGGACATCCCTCGTTTTGCTTTTTCCCTCTCCTCATAAAAAAAAAAAAAAAAAAAAAAAAGAGAGGGCTGGGGAGGAACACGCTGTGCTTAAAACTGCCATGACACACCGATTCCCATCCGGAGCCAAGCAAACAACTCAGGGAAGCAATGAGCCTAGATTATTGCTAACATACTGAAGGTTACAATCCATTTAGCGAGTGCCACTGCTCAGTGTTTACTCTCGGACCAAGCCGCGTGCGCCGGGTAGATTCCAGACACTTGGCAGGCTGCCCCGCAGCATCTGGTGCCTTGGAGAGGGCAAGGCTTTGGCTCAAGTAGGGAAAGAGGGGAAAAGAACTTGGAAGGAACAAGTGCATGGAAGATAGCCTATCTTCTTTGGTATCAGGGTATAAGACCTCAGAGGCTGCTGGTTGCCTGTGCATGGGCTCAAAGCTGGCAGGGTTTGCCCAGAGGGTCTTTAGAAGCCATCCTTTCACCACGGAGCAGAGAGGAGATAAGTATGGTCTGCAGTGCATTGCTGAAGTGACATTTCAGCTTAGCTCCCTGAACTGCTCCATGAAAGGCTCCAGGTTTTGAAGATATGGAAAGCAGCACTGTTGTACTCAAGTCAATATTGAAAAATGCCAACCAAGGCCGACAGACAACTGCTTTCCGTTGCCTGAAGAGATCTGCAGAAGTTTGAAAGTGCCAGATAAGTAACTCCCAAGGCGATGCACGCTCCTGCTGTACAGGATACCGGTCAGTGGTAGTATGATACTAAACTTGAGTGACAGACATCCAGCAAAGTCTAAATGAAAATAAACACCTGTATGATAAAACACGGCTGGAATACTTCTGATCACACCCGTCTAGCCACCGTGTAGGTGTGGCAAACGAGCAGCTTGATTGACGGTTCTCTGGGCAATACTCCTAAAACTGTTGGTCGTGGGTGGAGCTGATCAGAAACACAGAGGAATTTATCTTCTGCATTTGACCCATCCATGAAATAACACGCACGCACACTCACTAAGGGCCAGTGAGCACACTCGCCCAGAACGATGGGCAGCCACATCCACGGTGCCCAAGCAGCATTAAGCGGTTAAGTGCCTTGCTCAAGGGCACTTCAGTTGTGTCCTAGCAGTTTAGGGGATCGAACTGACAACCCTCTGGCTGGTTCCCTAACCTCCAGCTTCCGACTGCCACCACAATCTAGTAACCAGCCTTGTACCTGGTCAGAGGAATGCTTAGTTACCCCAGTGTTACCCAGGATTAGGACCTGACGTGCTGCTTAACACAACATCCAAAAATGTAGTCAAAGTGATTGTTTTTAATGAAGGTATGCACATAGACATAACGGATCAACAGGCACCGTTCAATTCGTAATTAACAGAAAAACTTTTTCCCTTTTTTATAACAATATAAACCAGGTTGTGTTCTGTCGCTTCAGCAAAGCACTCCTGAATGCCACTTTTAGAGTTCTGGAGCAAGATACTTTGAAAAGGTCTACGGTCCCTGATTAACTGGATCCTGAGAAGCAGAAAGCACAACCAACTTCTAAGACTGAACTTTGAAGCTGTGAAAAACTTCACCTGTAGTTGTCAGTGTTTCCCAGGAATGATCCAGATTGTGGATGCCCGGCATGGTCTAATTTGTTCCGCCATAGTTTCATAATGACCCGAAAACATGTTTACACTCTTCACAATAACATAAACAATGTTGTTTCAGCAAAGCATCCCTCACTGGCAGTTTTCGGGATATTTTGGTGAGTTCTGGAACTTACTTCTTTGGTCTGTGGTTAGCAAGGCAGCAAAGAGCAAGATTATGTCATGCATAAGCTCAGACAACAGCCAGTTTATGAAGAGGTAGCGAACTGATATATGACGTTGGATGCTTTCTTTAGTAACATTATATGAACAGAGTATAAAACTGATGAACCTGCCATTTTTTGGCTTTCCCTGCAAAATTCCATAGTACGGCTCTGGCGGCCTTTAGACTTTGGAATAAGATCAACTTTAGAAAGAGTCATTCAAATAGCGTTCATTTTCCTGTGGCCCTGTGTACCGATACACACATTAGGCTTCTGTTTGAATTACATAAAACACTTTTACCACTAACACTGCATTTCCAGAACACCTTCTATCAAAAACACAGGTCTTCTATAGGGGTTGGACAATGAAACTGAAACACCTGTCATTTTAGTGTGGGAGGTCTCATGGCTAAATTGGACCAGCCTGGTGGCCAATCTTCATTAACTGCACATTGCACCAGTAAGAGCAGAGTGTGAAGGTTCAGTTAGCAGGTAAGAGCACAGTTCTGCTCAAAATACTGCAATGCACACAGCATTATGGGAGACATACCAGAGTTCAAAAGAGGACAAACTGTTGGTGCACGTCTTGCTGGCGCATCTGTGACCAAGACAGCAAGTCTTTGTGATGTATCAAGAGCCACGGTGTCCAGGGTAATGTCAGCATACCACCAAGAAGGTGGAACCTCCACCAGCATCACGTAGTGACCTGGCCACTATCCTGCAAGAGGAATGGCTTAAAGTCCCTCTGACCACTGTGCAGGACGCAGTATAGGTCATTCCCAAGATGAACTGACGCAGTATTGGCCGCAAAAGGAGGCCCTACACCATACTAATAAATGATTGTGGTCTAAAACCAGGTGTTTCAGTTTCATTGTCCAACCCCTGTACATGTCTGAATACTCTGACCCAAAACTACAGATGATGGTCAATCATAAAGCTCAATGACCTTCAGAAGAACAACAGTTGGCTTGGGGTGTCGGGGCCCTTAGGAGCATCACCATAGCTAGACATTCTTCTTAGCACCAACACAGTGACAGCAGTGCAGATGGGGCTCAGGCATCCATGTCATCCACCAGGGATTTGGAGTCTCACAAACATGCTACACCAGTGGAAACAAAGTGATCAGCTCTTTCTCTACCCATTAAGACAAAGAGCGAAAACCGTGTCAGTCAGGCGGAAGGCTCGGAAAGTCCAAACGTTAATTATGGTGGCCCACAAGGGCCGTCCTGTTGCTGCAGGTGGTAGATCTTATCACCTCAGCCTTGCTGACGCACTGTTGATATTTCAGCAGCTGATTACGGACTCTGTGTTTTGGAGGAACGGCTCACTTGGGGAAACTTCTTTCCACAGACAGGAGTCGCTCCTCTCATGCGTACACCACATACGTCACACGCTGTGCCCCAAAGAAAGTTTAACCTAATTGCCACCATCCACACTATGCAATATCGCCATGATTCGGCCTGTGTCAGGGGTGCACTGCTGTACAGGTCAGAAACCATCACTTGTTTATTTCCAGTCCAAACAGCCACAAGTCACTCAGTTTTCCAGGTGTGTTTCCCAAGGATTGAAAATAATCCACTTGCATAAGTCAAGGAAAACAACAACAGAACATTAAAAACTAGAAAAGTGCATTTCCTGAAGGAAACACGGGGTGGTTGCGCAGCTTGCTCAGTGAGGGACGAGGGATGAGTATACGATTGCGGGTCGGTATGACTGTGGATAAGCGTTTGGGGGCCTGCCCTTAGTGAGTTTAGTGGCTCTCGGTCGAACAAAAGCGTTACTGCTTGGTTCCGGTCGAAAATAACTGGGTCTCTATGGGAGGAACGAGGGATGAATCAACGACAGATAGAGGAGTGCGGGTAAGTATGGCTGTGGGTTAGTGCTTGGGGACCTCCCCTTAGTGAGCATGCGAAGTCTGGTGGCTCTCGGGTGAAGGAAACAGCTGTGCTTAGGTGGGTCCAAAAATGACTGGGACTCTATGGGAGGAACGAGGGATAAATAAACAACAAATAGACGAGTGCGGGTCAGTATGGCTGTGGGTTAGCGCTTGGGGACCTCCCCTTAGTGAGCATGCGAAGTCTGGTGGCTCTCGGGTGAAGTAAACAGCTGCGCTTAGGTGGGTCCAAAAATGACTGGGACTCTATGGGAGGAACGAAGGATAAATTAACGACAGATAGAGGAGTGCGGGTCAGTATGGCTGTGGGTTAGTGCTTGGGGACCTCCCCTTAGTGAGCATGCGAAGTCTGGTGGCTCTCGGGTGAAGTAAACAGCTGTGCTTAGGTGGGTCCAAAAATGACTGGGACTCTATGGGAGGAATGAGGGATGAATTAACGACAGATAGACGAGTGCGGGTCAGTATGGCTCAGGATGAAGTTGTAGAGGTTCCTAATAGTGTTAAGCAATAATCCATCCCAATGTAGCTTGAATATCCTCACACAGTTCCTGCAGATGGTGGGGTAGAGGTTGAGGTGGAGCCTCACCAGGCCTTCTGGACGTGTAGCAGGTGACGTTCATCTTGGTGCTGACCACGGTGCCTCCACACACGGATTCGCTGGTCATCTCCACCAAGACCAAAGCGGGACTCGTCACTGAAGACGACCCGCTGCCATTCTGAGTCACTCCATCTCAGTCTGGCACGACACCTGGCGGCGCAGACGTGGTGTTAGGGGAAGTTGTCGTAACGGTCTGTGTGCATGTAGTCCTGTGTCGTGCAGGGTTGACTCTTGGATGGCCAGTCAGGTACAGCAAGAAGCCCTGTCCCTGCGTACGTCACATGAGCGCCTGAGCGTGGAACTCGAATCATACTCATGCCTCAATGTCAAACCCACCAAGTTTCATCCCCTACGGGTGCAGCTATTCTTCCTAACAATCAAACACCTCACAACCAGTGCTCTTCTTTCATCTCTGAAAAACAGGAAATCAGCCTCCGCTTCATAAAATCCACAGGTGCTTCTATCCATCCTTCAAATGTAGAAGACAACACTACACCATGGGTCTGAGGAGTAGCTGTCAGAAAGACACACTAATTAAACAGAAGCTGCTGGTCTTCTCAGAGCAATGCAGTGACCACCCAAGAGCCTCAGTGCGCTTGGGATTAACAGGAATTTGGGAAAAAACGAGAAAAAAAAAACAAAAACACAACCAACTTCCACAACTGAACTTTGGAGCTTTAGAATAATATCCCTTTAGATTTCAGTGCTGGCCATCAATTACCTAGACTGTGGATGCCTGGCGTAGTCCAATTTGCTCCGCCACAGTTTCATAATGACCTAAATATGGTGCACTCCTCATCTTAACGTAAACAGTGTCGTGTTTTGCCCTGTTGCTTCAGCAGAGCATTCCTCACCGCCAGTTTTCCAGTGTGCTATTTCAGCGAGTTCTGGAACGTGATTCTTTGTTATGGTCTTAGAGTGCATGCAAGATTGTGTCATACACACACACATACACAAACCGAGCTAACTGTTTTCAGACTGAGGCTGGCCGTGTAATATTAACCTCGAGTGGCCTCCTGTGTGACCACCGATCGTACACATACAACTGCGGTGTTTATGGCCAAATTACCAAAGCACGCCTGTTTACAGCACAAACCTCTTCGTAGATCATGGATGTGGTTGGTGTAGCTCAGCAGATAACACCACTACCCACCAAGGCGTCAACACCACATGTGGGATAATGGGGTTCGAATCCCGGTCTGGGTGACTATGCTGTGCTACACCAATAAGAGTCCTTGGGCAAGACTCCTAACACTACACTGACCCACCTGTAATGTGATTAATCTTGTCGCTCTGGATAAGAGCGTCAGCTAAATGCCGTAAATGTAAATGTAGATCTAAGCTCTTCAACGTCTCTCTCTATCAAGTGAGGTCCACCCACCGTCGTCTCAAAAGAGCCTGGGGGAAACATGGAGTTGTCTTTGAGAAGCTTCAAGCAAGCCTCCTAAAAATGATGGAAGCTATAACAAAGGCTGAGGCTGAAAACACGAACACACAACACCGTTTACTGTTATGGTGTTATCGTACAGCGGGTTTTTCTTGACGCTGAAAATGTAATACTTTGTATTTATAATAATTTTGGCCTTTTGATTCTGGAAACTGGTCGGATTTGAGTACCGTAGAGGATATACAGGAAATTGCATGCCTGAGCAAAACCTCAAACTCCTGTCCCAATATTTTTGTCCGTCCCAAAGCATTTAGGTGGTAACACACACTGGCCGTCTTTCAAAGCGGTGCGACGTGTGCTTCGGTAAGGCACAGAGACCTAGCTGCATTTGTTGATCTTCCGCAACATCCTGCATTTAGAGGTGCCTCGGAGCTAACGGGCCCTTTCACAAGCCCAAAAGAACCTGAGCGCGTGTCCTTGAGCAGGGGTTAGCAATACGGAGGAAATAAATCAGAGGAACCAAGGGAAGCGGGGGAAGGGAGAGAGGAAGAGAAGACAAGAGACGGCGTGTAAACAGTCAGAGCTGATCTGCTGACTCTAGCGCCATCTAGTGCACCATACGAGCCTGGCCTGCGTCTCCACAGCTGAGGTTTAACAGAGGAGCGAGGAGAGCGAGGAGAGATTACCGAAGATTATTTCCACAGAATCTGTTATATAAAATCTGCCAGTATGACACTTCGGGTGTAATGTCTTGTTTTTCTTTCTCAGAACATTGTGTCCTCACCCCCACACCCATTTTCTTGTTCCTTAGGGAGCCCTGAGAGAGCAGGCAATATCGGCCTAAATGAGCATCATGGCCTTAACGATGCTGGCTGCTAAGTGTCTTTCTGAGCACATAGTAAATAATTACAAAGCACTCGTAGGTCTCCATGTCCCTCGAGAAGTGTGTGTGTCTGTCTGTGTGTGTGTGTGTGTGTATGCGTGTTTTTAAGCGTGTGTGTGTGTGTGTGTGTGTGTGTGACTGTATGCGTGTTTGTATGCGTGTGTGTGTGTGAGTGTATGCGTGTGTGTATGCGTGTGTGTGTGTGTGTGTGTGTGTGTGTGTGTGTGTGTATGTGTGTGACTGTATGCGTGTTTGTATGCGTGTGTGTGTGTGAGTGTATGCGTGTGTGTATGCGTGTGTGTGAGCGTGTTTGTATGTGTGTGTGTGTGTGTGTATGCGTGTTTGTATGTGTGTGTGTGTGTGTATGCGTGTTTGTATGCGTGTGTGTGTGAGTGTATGCGTGTTTGTATGCGTGTGTGTGTGAGTGTATGCGTGTTTGTATGCGTGTGCGTGTGTGTGTGTATGCGTGTTTGTATGCGTGTGTGTGTGAGTGTATGCGCGTGTGTGTGTGTGTGTGTGTGTGTGTGTGAGAGTATGCGTGTTTGTATGCGTGTGTGTGTATGTGTGTGTGTGTGAGAGTATGCGTGTGTGTGTGTGTGTGTGTGTGTGTGTGTGTAGCCAGAGAGCTGGGCAGCAACATTAGGTTGGAAATCTAAACTGCCCTCCACCACACAGCCAAACTTGATGAGCAGTACACAGGCATCCTGTTGTTTTAGCCCAAAAACTCAGAGTCTCACACACACACACACACACACACACACACACACACACACACACACACACACTCCGCCAAAGGAACTTCCTTTGTTAATCCCCTGTCACAGTTCCGACTCTCCTTGTGTTGCTGAAGGTCTTAACAGTGCAAGCTGGAGAGAAACGGCCTCGAAAAGCTCTCTTCACTGGCACTTGATGGTCAGCGCTCATAGGGGAAAACTCTGAAAGGGTAACACCTCCAATTAGCTTTTAACATGCCCCAGTTTCAGGAGTGTGACCCTGCCCAGCCACGAGACCACATCGATCCCTTTGGTTGGTCTGTTCTCCATGGCATGTGTACTGAATTGGGTCAAGTTACTTCAAGTTATTTTAAGTTTTGTATTTCTCCAAAACAGGGGCGCTGGCTGGGCATGCACAGACCTGGGGAGCGGCCCAGTTCACCGCAGGGCTTTCTTGTCTCCTGCCTCCCGTTTTGTCTGACTGACCTGTACAATGTGCAGTTTCTATTCTGATTTAATGTGAGGATCTCCACATCACTAAAACCTCAGAAGTTTGACAGTGCGTATATGTGGGTGGGGCTTGTGAACAAAATCAGAAACAAATATAAAAATAAAAAGTGATACTTCAAAAATTATATGATAAATTTTATTTTTAAAATGATTTTCAGAGGCAGAGGTGGCAGAAATACACATGTTCCTGACTTATTTTCTATTCAGAAGTATAAACATACACTATATTGCCAAAATGCATTCACTCACCCATCCAAATCAGTGAACTCGGGTGTTCCAAACACTTCCATGGCCACAGGTGTATAAAACCAAGCACCTAGGCATGTAGGCTGCTTCTACAGACATTAGTGAAAGAATGGGTCGCTCTCAGGAGCTCAGTGAATTCCAGCAGGGTACTGTAATAGGAAGTCCAGTCATGAAATTTCCTCGCCACTAAATATTCCACAGACGACTGTCAGAGGGATTACAACACAGCGGAAGTGATTGGAAACCACAGCAACCAACAGTCAGTGGATACTGAGGCCTCACTACAGACCTCCAAACATCATGTGGCCTTCAGATTAGCTCAAGTAGTTAAGTTTGTGGAGTGGGGATTATGGTGTGGGGCTGTTGCTCAGGTGTTGGGCTTGTCCCCTCAGTTCCAGCGAAGAGAAATCTTAATGCTTCAGCAGACCAAGACATTCTGGACAGTTTCATGCTCCTAACTGGCCCCTTCCTGTCCCAACATGACTGTGCACCAGTGCACAAAGCAAAGTCCATAAAGACAAGGAATCTGTCTGGCCTGCACACAGTCCTGAACCCAACCTGATAGAACACCTCTGGGATGATTTAGAGAGGAGACGGTGAGCCAGGCCTTCTTGTCCAACATCAGTGTCTGACCTCACACACATGCTTCTGGAAGAATGGTCAAAGGTTCCCCATAAACACTTACATGTTCCATTTCCTTTATACAAATTAGACATTGCTGGAATCTCTATCTAATCTCTGTCTCTGTATATATATATATATATATATATATATATATATATATATATATATATATATATATATACACACACACACACATACAGGGGTTGGACAATGAAACTGAAACACCTGGTTTTAGACCACAATCATTTATTAGTATGGTGTAGGGCCTCCTTTTGCGGCCATACAGCATCAGTTCGTCTTGGGAATGACATATACTGCGTCCTGCACAGTGGTCAGAGGGAGTTTAAGCCATTCTTCTTGCAGGATAGTGGCCAGGTCACTACGTGATGCTGGTGGAGGTTCATCCTTCTTGGTGGTATGCTGACATTACCCTGGATACCTTGGCTCTTGATACATCACAAAGACTTGCTGTCTTGGTCACAGATGCGCCAGCAAGACGTGCACCAACAGTTTGTCCTCTTTTGAACTCTGGTATGTCACCCATAATGTTGTGTGCATTGCAGTATTTTGAGCAGAACTGTGCTCTTACCTGCTAACTGAACCTTCACACTCTGCTCTTACTGGTGCAATGTGCAGTTAATGAAGATTGGCCACCAGGCTGGTCCAATTTAGCCATGAGACCTCCCACACTAAAATGACAGGTGTTTCAGTTTCATTGTCCAACCCCTGTATATAAAAGGGTTAGTTTCCTCAAGGCCAAAACCACAACCACTGAATTTAAATGACCTTTGACCCCTCAAAACCTGGGATGCTTCTGTGATGAATAGCACCAAGTGGGGTCTCTTGAATCAGTGCTGACTTCTCTGGACTCCAGCTGCTGAAACAAACTGACCCACAGTGTAAATGTGGGCTGTGCTCTGTTGGGTCAACCTTTCAGATTGTTTATGGAACCAATGAATAGCATGTGTTCTTAAGGCCCAAGAAGAAAAGGACTACCCAGCTAAGGGGCTACTACCAGCAGAAAGCTCAAAAGCAGGAATCTGTGAAGCTACAGAGGTGTATCAGTGGCCGGTGAGTATCAGTGAGTAACTTTCACAACAATGCCAAGCCACATTCTGCATGGCTGTGCAATCAGACAGGGTGCGTGACAGACTGGCTCATCTGTCTCCCACTGAAAACATGTGGCGCATTATGAAGTGCAAAAACACATCAATGAAGGCCCCATGTGGTAGCACAGCTGAAGACTCGTATAACCAGAGAGCGGTTTAACTGCATCAGTTTGGGATGTGCTACGTGAGAGCTACATGTGGATGTGGAATACCTGTACACTGGCTGCATCTCTCGGACAATTCCGATCACCGCGTCAGGAGGGAAGTGCCTGAACTCCTGGAAGAGGTCTCGAATGTTACTCTTGTACTTTAGATCCAGGTCCAGCTGCACAATACGCTTCATCTCTGGGGGGAGGAACAGGAAAGGCTGTCATTCATAACGGCATACACAGGTACACACACATGCCAAAGCCAACATGAAAGCTCCATCACAGTGGCTGTCCTGGGAACGCAAATTAAGAATAGTATTTATGATTAATCTTTATTTACACAACAAATAATTAATGTGTGTCTTATATTTACATTTACAGTATTTAGCTGGCGCTCTTATCCAGAGTGACTTACAAGGTTAATCATATTACAAGTAGGCCAATGTAGTGTTAGGAGTCTTGCCCACGGACTCTTATTGGTGTAGCACAGCATAGCCCCCAGCCCGGGATTCGAACCCCAGTCTCCCACGTGTGGTGGTGGCTACTTGGCGGGTAGTGGTGTTATCCGCTGAGCTACACCAACCACTACCACCTTAAACAGATAAGATTATATTATATTAATAAACTCAAACATTAATCTCCTTGCATGTTTATGGTGGTAGTAATCTCAGGCTTCTGCAGATGGTGAGGATGTTGGTGCTATAAACACCTATGTGAGTGACAATATCCATAGATCGAGATGCTACAGTGCAGATGTTAATGAACTAATGAGGCTAAAAGGAGTGACTGAGCATTTGGGCGTGGCCAAAGACCATAGTGTGAAGGAAGTAGCTGAATCTGCAGGTGTATGGACGCGTACGGTCATACGGGTCTAGCAGCAGTGGCTAAAATCCCAGTCTACAGGGAATACGCCTTGGAATTGTGCCAGGGAAGGCATCCACCACATCTGGACCAACTGCACAATTCTTTAATGCAAGAGTGTCTGAACATTGATGTGGCCTACATCCAGAGGCTTGTCCAGTCCATGCCCAATCCAATCCCAGCTGTTGTTCATGATTGTGGAGGTGATCCACACTATAAGGTACGTGTCAGTCACAGGTGACTCTTTTTTGAGATAAGCATGCTGAACAATTATTAGAATTACAACCATTGGCCATAAGTGCTGCACACAGGAATTTTACCTCGGCTTTTAACCCATTCACCAAGCGAAATACCCAAATGCACTCACAAGCCGGGCAGTGTGCACCAGAGTGGTGGGCAGCTCTATTCACAATGCCAGTGGGGTAGTTGCCTTGCTCAAGGTCAGTTTACTTTAGTTATGTCCGGTTGCTACGGTGGATCAAACGGCCGACCTTACGGACATAAGGCTAACCTCCATCTGATGACTGCCCCCACATGAACGGGGCTCGAAACCATGATCAAGTTACAAGACTAATGGATTAGCACTTCAAAGTCAACCTCTGTCATTATTCACTTACGTCAGTTTATTTATTTGGACCATTACAAGCAAGAAACCTGATGTAACTGGACCTCTGCAAGGTCAATACAGCAATTCTACACAACTGAGACGGACAAACAGATGAACTATGCATTAGTGGGGACTCCTTTACTGTCACTAACTTCACCTAATCACTTTATATAGGTGCTGCAAAGGCCCAGGGTAGCAGGGAAGCAACCTTCTCAATGTGTGAATGACCGTCTACATGCGCTTCAGCCGTTCAGTGGGACTGACCTGAGAACTTCTGCTCTGATTTGGACATGCACAGTTGTCCCCATCCAACCGGAATCAACACACGTGCATGGCTGGTTGACACTGAAAAGCAGCATGCAATTCAGGCTGACAGCTCCTAGTCAAACGCCAGGACAGCGAGCTATGTGGCATCAAGCATGCGCTGGGCTCAACATCACTAAAGCAAGCCAGGGCCCATTTCAGATACACCACAGACAGCAGCGCTTGCTAGCTAAGGCAAACGCAGTCCGAACCTAACATGTTGTTCTTGGAACAATAAAGCTGGGCCTGAGGGATTTCGGCCTGTAGTCAGTCCAAACAAGAGGCGGAAACTGACTGAAGCGAGCATGTCAACCATGCTCTCAGCTCTTCTGCAAACACGGAAGCCCGCCACACAATACTTTCACACGTTATGCTAGCAGAGCTGAAAAGAGAGAGCGGAGTCGAGGTTCATCCACAGGGGACGAGTAGGGGCCACGTTTACACGGAGGACCTCACTGGTGTTAATGAGATGTGACAGGCAGGGAGGGATATCTATACCATCACCTCGTTTGTTGTGAGGTAAGGGTAAGAACAGTCATCATATGCATAAGCTAACCGCCAAATCTGAGCCAAACACGATCCCAAGTTGCTGGGAAAACCACACTGCAGGAAGCTTCACTTAAACAGCACAAGGCCCGATTCCTGCTACAGCTTTAGGCCAAGCTGAGCCATCGGGGTGTAGTTAGAGTACCTGAGGGGCACAACTCTGACCAGCTCTAATGGCATGTTTATGGTCTGAGAGACAGAACTAATTCATCTCGCTAGTGCTCCTCAGCCAGGGGCAAGGCTGAATTCCCAGAAATGGGGGTCAGTGAAAAGTTCACCGTGACCAGCTCAGCCCCTGCAGTGCTCACAGGCGTGTGCAGGATAGCATGCCCACATTCCACTTATCCACGTGCATGACTATACACACAAACGCGCTCCTCTGTAATGTGACATAACGTGACTCTGGAATACCGAGTGCTTTCAGAGTCAGAAAGGGCGCACTGCGGAGCAACTTCCAGCAACTTCCAGGCTGCAATGCTCTCTGTCCTTTACAGAATCCACTTGTACGTTCTCTCATGGGGGGCAAAATTAGTTTACCTCTGAATTCCAGCATCCACTTCCCAAAAGACAGATAGAATAAAAAAAATCTAAAACGAATTATAAAAATTTATTTTTAGATTTTATTAATATATATATCGTCGCTGTCCAAAGAAAAACAGGTATCTCCAAAATGACAACTTTACAGGAGAGGCCGAAAACCTCATTTCATTTGAATAGAAGTCAATGGAACCAGACGTCTTTCCAAACTGTTGTGGGCCATTTCTGTTGGCCCATTCTTCATTACATTCCCACACAGTGTAAACAGCAGCTCATGTGATCAAATGAGTCATAAAAGTAAAAATCAACAAAAATGGAGATACATGGTTTTCTTTGGACAGCGACGATATATAGCTCTGGAAAAATTTAGGAGACCACCTCAGAATGATCGGTGTCTCTAGTTGTACAGTTTCTGGGTTGGTGTTTGACCAAAATTCCTCAGTTCTGTTTTATTCTATACACTACATTTACATTTACAGTATTTAGCTGAGGCTCTTATCCAGAGCGACTTACAAGGTTAATAATATTACAGGTAGGTCAGTGTAGTGTTAGGAGTCTTGCCTACAGACTCTTATTGGTGTAGCACAGCATAGTCACTGAGCCCAGGATTCGAGAGAGAAAAAAAAAAAATAAATATATATATATATATATATATATATATATATATATATATATATATATATATATATATATATATATATATATATATATATATAGGTAGAAAGACTGGCGGGCGCTGGCTGGGGTGAAACGCACAGTGGGCGTGGTGTTAAAAAAAAAAATATATATATATATATATTTTTTTTTTTTTAAACACCACGCCCACTGTGCGTTTCACCCCAGCCAGCGCCCGCCAGTCTTTCTGTAGGTCATTCAAATGACCAATTAATAACCAACTTTTATTAAGTGGTCACAATAGACTTAATCACAATGGTACAAAAACGAATATGGCGATGTCCACCGTGGCCTTTTACACATCAGGCCTTCAAACGTAACTGCAGTGTCTGAACAGTTGCAGGCAACTCTCAGGCATCACATACCTCGTCGTACCTCAGGCATCACATAGCCATCGCTTTTTATGACTTATATTTATATGACTTAAAATATCACGAGAATAACGAACTGTGAACCCGGCACTGAGAACCGATGCATCGTCACACTTGGTACAGCGTTCTCCACGGCAGGTGACTGACCGCAGAAGTCAGCCCAGGCTCTGATGATAATACAGCATGTGGCAGGTGGGAGTCCATCTGGATTGGACTGGATTATGGCTCCTCTCGGTCCCCCGCCTCATTTCCCCAACGACAACAACAGCGAACGTTGCTTCACACTGCTACTCGAGACAAATGTAGGTCAACCTCATTATGTGCTTAATACCTGACTCTACGTGACCACCCTCCACGCATCCTGACTGCACGCCTATGCTGCCTCAAATGAGGCGCGGTGGGAGGTAAAAATTCACCCGGTTAAACGCAGTTAAAGAAAACGAAACAGCTGCACTGCGCATTAACCACACCACAGCCAAAGATACAAGCAGAACAGGAACACGCAGTGCAAGACAATTAGGACCCGTAACAGACCTGCATTTACAAAGAGCTCACCAGTAAACAAGCACGACTCCACTAATTCAATTCCAATTCCAGCTGGGGGCGGGACATGAAACCCGCTGTTCAGTAAGACAGCTGTTCTAGCTCACCAGTCCAGTCCTTAATAAATACATATTCCGCTGCGACCCTGCTAGGCTAAGATTGGATTCTGGCCAGAGAATTAGTCTGAGATGAGCACAGTGAACCAACAGGGGGAAAACAAACACACACACATGACCACAGTGTTCATGAGGAGGTTCATTAACACACATTAGGGCTTTATAACAGGGATGCAGAATGAAAGTCTTGGTGTCTTGATCTTGGTATCTGCAGAACACTAGAAGATCCGACTGTTCAGGATAAACAGGGTGTCATTTGTCCATGTCCAAGGCTATGCCCCAGTATCATGTCCAAGGCTATGCCGTAGTATCATGTCCATGTCCAAGGCTATGCCCCAGTATCATATCCATGTCCAAGGCTATGCCCCAGTATCATGTCCATGTCCAAGGCTATGCCGTAGTATCATGTCCATGTCCAAGGCTATGCCCCAGTATCATGTCCAAGGCTATGTCCCAGTATCATGTCCATGTCCAAGGCTATGCCCCAGTATCATGTCCATGTCCAAGGCTATGCCCCAGTATCATGTCCATGTCCAAGGCTATGCCCCAGTATCATGTCCATGTCCAAGGCTATGCCCCAGTATCATGTCCATGTCCAAGGCTATGCCCCAGTACCATGTCCATGTCCAAGGCTATGCCCCAGTATCATGTCCATGTCCAAGGCTATGCCCCAGTATCATGTCCATGTCCAAGGCTATGCCCCAGTACCATGTCCATGTCCAAGGCTATGTCCCAGTATCATGTCCATGTCCAAGGCTATGCCCGAGTATCATGTCCAAGGCTATACCGCAGTATCATGTCCAAGGCTATGCCCCAGTACCATGTCCATGTCCAAGGCTATGCCCCAGTATCATGTCCATGTCCAAGGCTATGCCGCAGTATCATGTCCAAGGCTATGCCGCAGTATCATGTCCAAGGCTATGCCCGAGTATCATGTCCAAGGCTATGCCGCAGTATCATGTCCATGTCCAAGGCTATGCCCCAGTATCATGTCCAAGGCTATGCCGCAGTATCATGTCCATGTCCAAGGCTATGCCGCAGTATCATGTCCAAGGCTATGCCGCAGTATCATGTCCAAGGCTATGCCGCAGTATCATGTCCATGTCCAAGGCTATGCCCCAGTATCATGTCCAAGGCTATGCCGCAGTATCATGTCCAAGGCTATGCCGCAGTATCATGTCCATGTCCAAGGCTATGCCCCAGTATCATGTCCAAGGCTATGCCGCAGTATCATGTCCAAGGCTATGCCCGAGTATCATGTCCATGTCCAAGGCTATGCCGCAGTATCATGTCCATGTCCAAGGCTATGCCGCAGTATCATGTCCAAGGCTATGCCGCAGTATCATGTCCATGTCCAAGGCTATGCCCGAGTATCATGTCCATGTCCAAGGCTATGCCGCAGTATCATGTCCATGTCCAAGGCTATGCCGCAGTATCATGTCCAAGGCTATGCCGCAGTATCATGTCCATGTCCAAGGCTATGCCCCAGTATCATGTCCAAGGCTATGCCGCAGTATCATGTCCAAGGCTATGCCGCAGTATCATGTCCATGTCCAAGGCTATGCCCCAGTATCATGTCCAAGGCTATGCCGCAGTATCATGTCCATGTCCAAGACTATGCCCCAGTATCATGTCCAAGGCTATGCCGCAGTATCATGTCCAAGGCTATGCCGCAGTATCATGTCCATGTCCAAGGCTATGCCCCAGTATCATGTCCAAGGCTATGCCGCAGTATCATGTCCAAGGCTATGCCCGAGTATCATGTCCATGTCCAAGGCTATGCCCGAGTATCATGTCCATGTCCAAGGCTATGCCGCAGTATCATGTCCAAGGCTATGCCGCAGTATCATGTCCATGTCAAAGGCTATGCCCCAGTACCATGTCCATGTCCAGGGGTATGTTCTAATATTACAGCTAAGCATTAGGCTATGACCCAATATTATGTCTATGTCCTAATGTTATGGATAAATACTAGACTGTGTCCCTGTATTAAGGCTATGTCCCAGGCTATCTCCAAGTTATAGGTATATCTTAGACTATGTCCCAGTATTATAACTCATTATTATGGCTATGTCCTAAGATATTTCCTTCAAGGCTGTGTGACATTTACAGGGTGATGGATGGATGAATGAATGGATGGACGGCCGGACGGACGGACGAGCCTCCATGTAACCAGGCAGAACTACCCGGCATCAGCTGAGGCTTCCTGTACTGCATAATGCGCACAATGCTGCCCTGTAAAAATAAACTATATAGATGCCAGAGCACTGAAACATCAAAGCATCAGCACTATGCAGTCCCTCAGTGGGCAACCCCACAGCGGTTATTCAAACATGCAGCTATGGCTGCTATTCACATTCTTCTACTGCTGAAAAGAGGACATTCTTCCAGAGTTTTCTTAAGACCCGTTCCTCGTGATCTGCCAAACACGTGGAACCCAAGCCTACGAGACGATGAGGAATCATGGTCAATTTCTCACAATATCTCTGTCCTCAGTCAGTGTTGTCATTTTGCCAATGTATCTAGCTGCAGGCCAGATCTTACTTTAATGCAGAGCCACTAGACTCCCATCACAGCCCAATGAGCAGGCATGTCTGAGGCCTGGCATGACACGATGAGGGAGACATTTTCCTTTCTTTAAAATTCATTCTCTAAACGTTCAGCACGTGCCCGGCTTTCTCCCCTCCTTTAGCTCCATTGTTTAGGAGAGAGAAAGCGGTCACGTGACTTCCATAAGACAAAGAGAAAACTAGTCTGAGAGCTTTTGAAAGTAGACAGCTCGGACCCATGCCCAACACGTAAACAAGAGAGCGTCACCCTCCCGTACCACACATACGTCCCAGCCACAGGGCTAGCCTATATTGATCAGAGAGTGTTCAATAGCTGGAACAAGGCTGGCAGAAGAGACAGGAAGAGTAATGAGAACACGCAGACCCCTGACCCCAGACATTCCTGAAAGCACGTGGGCCTCAAACTGTACTGTAATGTATGCACATGTTATAAATAACTGAACAGCTGAGACACTTCGCATGGAAATCCTCAACATTGAGCGGTTTTAATGCTCTGGCTGGATGCAGTGACTACGAGGTTAATGGCGCCTTTAATTCGAGGTTATTGACTTCCTCACTGGGTGAACCGTATAGCAACAGCGGCCCTGTTTAAACACGCTGCCACATTCCAGCTCGCCATAAATTAATGGTCAACCGGCAGCCCAGTTATTTCTTGGACAGTCATGCGTTTAAGCAGGAGCAGAAACTGGAGGGTCGACTCTGGAAGGGTCATCTGGAAGTTGCTCGTGCTGTTGTTTCTAACCTCGAGGACCATAGAAGTGTGAGTGTGTAAAGTGGGTCATTATCAGGCTGAAAAATCCAAATCAAGTCAATCAGAGACACAGCCAGGAGTCAAAATCAAATGTCAAGTGTGGCAGCTGCCATTAACCCGGCAGACAAACTGGACTGGATATCGGACAGGCTGACCCATGAATAAAGCCTAGAATGGAAAAGCCAGTTCTACAGACAGTGGACGACACTCAGACACTACTCCGTACTATAAATACCGAGAGGTATGGATTCATAATCTACCACCACATCTGTGAAACAATGTGGTAAAAAGGTCAAAGGTTAAAGAGGTTAAAGGTCAGAGCCAGGAAAAACTCTCACACAGCAGAGCAATGACGAACAAAGTTCATGTCAATGCACAATAGACCCATATACACTCATCATCAAAAGAATAGCTGGACCCAGAAGGAATCAACCGACAGGAGTGAAACTTGGTGGGTAGGTTTGACATTGGGAGACGTGATGATCAAGTTTCACGCTCTGCTGGGACATCATCAAGGACAGGTCTTATCGCTCTACCTGACTGACCCAACAACCATGAATGGGGACAGTCAGTGCACAGTGATGCCCTCCATGAGTCATCCTGTGAGTGCCAGCACCATTGGCAGACGGCTGCACCACGCAGGACTACATGCCCACAGACCGTTACAACGACTGTCCTTAACACCACATCAACGTTGTGTGTTGCCAGACTGTCATGGAGTGACTCAGAATGGCAGCGGGTCATCTTCAGTGACGAGTCCTGCTTTAGTCTTAGTGGAGACGACCAACGAATCCGTGTGTGGAGGCACCGTGGTCAGCTCCAAGGTGAACCATTTATTGTCGCACGTCCAGAAGGCCTAGTGTCACTCCACCTCCACCCCTACCGCACCATCTGCAGGCACTGTGTGAGGATATTCAAGCTGCATGGGATGGATTATCACAGGACACCATTAGGAACCTCTACAGCTCCATGAAGAGACGTCTGGCATGTTGGGTTAGCAAACACGGCGGCCCGACGCCAAACTGAGAGACAGACTTCTGTATGTGTAGCTCAATAAATATTGATCATATCAGTCTACATGTATAATCATTTATTGATCCTGGTCACCTTTATCTTCCTTCCCAACAGCACACCAATCCCACACTTCCCTCTAGGGGTAACTGTTCTTTTGATGACGAGTGTATATTGAACCAAAAACCCTTTTCTATTAGCCTTTTACTGAAATGGAGATAATGAGTATGCTGGAAAAGGCCAAGCAGCAAAAGTACAATGTACAATAGACAGCAAAACCATTCATCGAAACATCTGGGAGATTTCCATCAACGTGAGCAGCAGGAAAAGAATGAAGCGTACTGACCTACTTCTCTAAAGGCTAGCGTTAATGCTTGTACGTCAGACTACCACTGTATAAAAACCCGAACCGGACTAACAAACAAACAAACACCTGGCGGAGGATTGCCCCTACCCCCTCTTCACCCACCCCTCACTTTCATCCGGGAGCCCTGCAACTCCCGGCGCTTATAAACAGCCTCTTTACAAAAACACAGGCACTCCAGCGAGAGAAAGAGAGATGCACAGCAGGCAGCGCTTCAAGTTAAACGAGGCAGGCGAAGACACCACGGCGCGCAAATCCAAACACACTCATTCACTCTAAAGGACACTAATTTAAAGAGAAGCCCAAGTAAAGCGGCATCAGTGCTACACAAAGCACTTCCCGGTTCGAAATATGGAGACTGTCTTTCGGAACGTAGGCTCATCTAAGAGTAAGCAAGCCCGACAGATCCAAACATAGCACAGCGCTACACCGAAGGCCGGATTCAAAGAACCAGCCTTGGGCATGCTTTCCTCACTAGACCGCCCGAGCGTTCTCTCTCCTCTGAACTTATTTTTATCCACAGGTCACTTCTCATATCCTCTGGGCAGTCTACTACAGACGCTTCAGCTCGGGTAGATATGTGTAGAGAGCAACTTCTCTTTAGCAGATGCTCTTATCCAGAGTGCTTCGTGTCCTGGCTAGTATAAATAGGTTAGTGTCCAAACTCCCCTTGATCTCAGACACTGCCTGAACAAGGCCCAGTGCTCAAACCCAGAGAGAAAAATAGAGCCAAACACAGCATAGGTGCAGTGCCTAGCCATACCCAGCCAGTGCTCGTACCTAGAAAGCTCAGCATGAACGTAACACAATGCATTTCAATACATACACTCATCTTCAAACGTGCACGAACAGCTGCACCCAGAAACAATCGACCCACAGGAACGAAGCTTGGTGGGGAGCTTTGACATTGGGAGACATGTGAATGATTTAAGCTTCAAGCTCGTGTGACGTAAGCAAGGACGGGCCTCGTCGCTGTACCCGACTGACCCTACACGACCCATTCTGTCAGCACCATTGGCAGACGGGTGCACAATGCAGGACTGCATGCATGCAGACCGTTACTGCGACTGCCCTTAACACCACTCAGTCCGTGGCTGAAGACTGTGAGATACTCTCTGCTGCTCCACAAGTTGTAGAGAGTCTAGAGTCTAGATGCTTGTCTTCCATGCATCTTGACAGGTCAAGATAAGCTGTACTTAAAGCCTGAAGGACCGATCAACTCTTGAGCAACTCTCATTCTGGGTAGGCATGAGAGTTTAAAATCTGAAGTGGGCAGATACCGGCGTACACATTTGTGAACCTGGGAAGACTGCATCAAGCGGTGCACCACAGAGCGGGTACTATGTGGGTTGTAGATCATTCTCAGCACTGCAGTGACACTGACATGGTGGTGGTGGTGTTAGTGTGTGTGGTGCTGGTGTGAGTGGATCAGACACAGCAGTGCTGCTGGACACTCACTGTACACTCTATTAGACACTCATACTGTGCTGGTCCACCATGTAGATGTACAGTCAGAGACTATAGCTCATCTGCTGCTGCACAGTGCAGTGTTGGTCTTCTAGTCCTTTATCAGCGGTCACAGGATGCTGCCCACACTCTCTTGGCCCAGCAGCACTGCTGTGTCTGATCCGCTCAATTAAGAGTGCATACTGCTCTATGGAAATACCAAACACAACACGGCTTAATGTGAGCACGTTGCTGAGGACGCACTGCTAAGGATGTGACCGAGGAGGCAGAAAAAGCTAAAGGTCAGCTCCTATGTGGCTTTGTTGCTAACTAATCAAGCTGAGGTCACGCTTTTTCACACAGGGACAGGGTTTGGATTTGTTTTCCTCCCTTATTTAAAAACTGTATTCTGTGTTTACTTGTGTTGCCTTCCACTTATATTTAAATTGACCTGAAACATTTAAGAGCATGCATGCAAAAAATAAGAAATCATGACGGGGGCAAACACTTTTTCACACCACTGTACATAGACATACACTAAATACATACACCCACACACACACATATACACCCACACACACATACATACACCCACACACACGCATATACACCCACACACACGCACATACACACATGCGCACACACTCACACACACACACACACACACACACACACACATGTACATACATACATTCACCCCACACATACACACACACCCACACACATACATACACCCACACACACGCATATACACCCACACACACATACATACACCCCCCCCGACACACACATACATACACCCACACATACATACATACACCCCCCCCACACACACACACCTACATACACCCATACACACATACACACAGACATACACACATACATATATACATACATACACCCCCCCACACACACACCTACATACACCCATACACACATGCGCACACACTCACACACACACATACACACCCATGTACACACATACATCCACCCCACACATACACACACACACACCCACGCACATACATACACCTACAAACACATACACCCCCCCCACACACACACACACATGCATGCATACATACACCCACACATAGACACCTACATACACCCATACACACACACGCACACACCCATGTACATACATACACCTACAAACACACATACATCCACCCCACACATACACATACATACACCCCCCCACACACCTACATACATACACCTACAAACACATACACACCCCCCCCACACACACATGCATACATACACCCACACATAGACACCTACATACACCCATACACACACACGCACACACCCATGTACATACATACATACACACCTACAAACACACATACATCCACCCCACACATACACACCCACGCACATACATACACACACACACACACCCACACACACACATACATCCACCCCACACATACATACACCCCCCCACACATACATGCACCCCACACATACATCCACCCCACACATACCCACATACATACACCACCCCCACGCACATACATACACCTACAAACACACATACATCCACCCCACACATACACACACACCCACGCACATACATACACCCCACACATACATCCACCCCACACATACACACACACCCACGCACATACATACACCCCACACATACATCCACCCCACACATACACACACACCCACGCACATACATACACCCACAAACAAAACACACACAGAGAGACCACAAAAACTTCCATCTCTGTCTCTTAAACTGTGCTGCAAACTTCTATGAAAGTTGAGGAGTCCCAGGGACCTCATCGATTACTCCAAAAAGCCCAAGCAAGGTGTTTTGAAGGGAGGAAGAGTGGTCCCAGGATGCACGGCTGTCAGACAGTGAGAAAAGCACGGCGGGGTGGACAACATCAGTGGAGCCTGATGTCCAGGGCACTGTATGAGGACAATCAGAAGCGCGTCTCCAGCCCCCCTCCCTTGCCTATGCACCATGCCACGTGTTGGTGCAGCACCTGTGAGCACGACGGCGCCCATGACTGCCCTCCATCCCCCTCCTCCACCTCCAGCACTACTGATGATGACCCTGTGTCACACCGCTTTCTCTGACTCACTGACTGAAGGGCTATTGTGGATATCCACATCTGCTGAACAGTTTGAGCACTGTTAGAATGTGCGAGGCTGCTCCACTTTAGCTCGTATTACAGAAACACCTCTTAGCGAGATTAAGGCAGATATGGAGGAAGTGTTCAGACTGTTTTCACAACCAGCAGGCTTAGGCAGCAAAGTACAAACATGAAAGTATGGAAGCAAGTTAATTATGCAAGTACTTGCATTAAAGAATTGAGCAGTTGGGCCGGATTTGGTGGATGCCTTCCCTGGCACCATTCCGAGGAGAATTCCCTGTAGACTGGGATTTTAACCACTGCTGGTAGACCCGTATGACCGTACACGTCCATACACCTGCAGATTCAGCTACTTCCTTCACACTATGGTCTTTGGCCACGCCCAAATGCTCAGTCACTCCTTTTAGCCAACCATTACCATCTGCTCTGGAGTGTTTTCCACACATGGAACGAGACATTCCCTGCACTGTAGCACCTCTTCCCAATCTATGGAGCCCATCACTCACACCCGCAGGTATTTACAGCCCCATCATCCCCGTGCAGTGCCATCTGCAGGAGCCTGAAGTTACTACAACATGCCTTTATACCTATTTTTTGTCATAACATGTATACACCAGTTAAACAGAAAACTGCAACTTGGCCTCCTCCATTGGTCATCAGTCCAGGGGTGAGTTTCCTGAAAGTGCTGTTGAAAAACTGCCATCGTTAAATGAGACTATCATTTTGACCATTCTCTCTCTACAGTTTCCACAGTGGTTGCTCAATGACACATTCAGAAAACAGTCCCACACTGAATGCTCCAGTTTCCTGGTTTTTGGTTCTAGCTCAAGACTGGTACAAACCTAATGGCCATCAAGAGTGAGGCTGAAGCCAATGAAGCCAAAAGGTGACATCGAGTGACATACAGAAGTGTGGCAGAAGCACACAATTTCTCTAACTAAGTGGAAGTACTAGCAATCAAATAAAATGTGAGGTACATTTTTACTCAAGTACAAAATTAAAAGTGAAATAAGTAAAAACCTTTAACCCATTTTAACTTTACCAGGATCTCTTTTTAACCGAGGGTCAGAGGAACACATCCATGAAACCGAACATATAGAGGGCACACCAAAACTGCAGACACCATCCAACAAAATGAACCCACCTAGTGCACCCAGACATTTTTCATGTTTGATGTTCCTTACAGCTGGACTATGCTGCAGTCTGTACTAAGTCTGTACCATGTTTTGTTTTAGCAGTCAATACCGAACAGCAGAGCTAGTAACTCCTTCATGTAAGACCAGGGCAAGATTGGGATTATGATAC
>JAMWET010001530.1:882500-890000 GCA_024036415.1 Prochilodus magdalenae | reverse complement strand
CAGTTTCTTCTTATATACAGCATCTCCACATGTACAGCAGGTTCTCAGTGAGGAACCGAAGGTTGGGTTCTAGCTCTACTGGCAGATACAGTGAGCGTCTGGTTCATAAGAACAAGGTCCAGCAGCCAACACACAGGACAACACAGCTACAGACTGGCAGAGGGCCAAACCCACTCTCTACTGACCGTGATGAGCGCCACCTCATTCCAATGTCCCTTACCCACCGTAAGATGACCTCAGGTGACCTACAGAGAGACTGGCGAGCGGTGGCTGGGGTGAAACGCACAGCGAGCATGGTTCTAAAAACAGGCTTCTGGAGGTCATTAGTGATTTTCTAAATAAACAGATCTAATACAATATCTGATCTGGAGTTTGGGAGACATGGTTCCAGTAGTGTAGAGAATAAAACAGAACTGAGGAATTCTGGTCCAACACAAACCCAGAACCTGGACAACTAGAGACACTAATCATTTCCAGAGCTGTATGATGACTGGCTCATGGGTGGTTTTGTTTTAATTCACTTTGATTGCAATGAAATCAATAATATGGGAATATTACGCAACACAACACAACACAGAACTAACTGACCCAAACACGGATTCTTGAGACAGAATAAAAGAACAGCTGCACCCAGAAGGAGGTGTGGGATTGCAGTGCTGTTGGGAAGGAAGATAAAGGTCACCAGGAAGAATACATATTGATACATGTAGACTGATATGATCAATATTTATTGAGCTACACATACAGAAGTCTGTCTCTCAGTATGGTGTACGGCCGCCATGTCTGCTAACACAACATGCCAGGCGCTTTGGCATGGGGTTGATCACCCGCTGCCATTCTAAGCCACTCCATGACAGACTCACACGACACCATTGCACTCTTTGGTGACGTTGACGCGGTGTTCAGGTAAGTTGTTCTAACGGTCTGTGTACATGTAGCCGTCTGCCAATGCTGCTGGCACTAACAGGACAAGTCATGGAGGGCATCACTGCTCACTGAATGTCCACAACAGAGGCAGTTGGGTCAATCAGGTACAGCGACAAGCCTCTGCTTACGTCACATGCACGGCTGAGTGTCTCACAATGTAGGTCCTTCTGGGTGCAGCTATTCTTTCAACAATGAACGTATATTCTTACAAAGCTTTTTTTTTTTTTTAGATCTCAAAATAACTGTCCTCACTGCCTCAGGACACGTACTATCTAGTGATGACGACAGGAATAACATAAGATCCCAGAAAACCTAACCTGTCAGAATCCTCTATAAACTCTCAATGGGATTAAATCAGGCGCCTGGGTCGGCCATACGAGCATCTTCAGCTTTTTTTTAGAAACCAGTCTCGAGCTATTTTTGGCAGTTTGTTTGAGGTCTTTGCTGAAAAGTCCATCTATTCCCCTTTCTTTGCCAAAGAGATTAAATTCTCCTCCAATGTGTCCCAGTACATCACTCGATTCGTGTTCCTCAATGGCTTGTATTGCCCAAGTACCATTCACAGAGAGGCCTCATTTCGTGATGCCCCCACCTCCATACTTTACTGTGCTCTTGGTGTTCTTTCAGGAATCTGTGAAACCTATGTTTCTCCAGACGTGGCAAACTTTACTGAAGTTACAGGCAAAGGGTTTTACTGGTGTGTTTTAGTCAGTCCAAAAACCCAATTCCAAAAGCAAAAAACGAAAAAGCAGAATGCATTTATAAATCTACTGCAACCTGTATTTGAACAGAAACAGTACAAAGGCAAGATGTCACGTTTAACCTTATTTTATAAAATCTTCTTTAATGTAAATATATGCTCCATTTAATGTTCCAAAAAAGCTGTAACAGGTGCAACTTGTTCTATGAACATCAAAACAGGTGGTGCCATCATGCCAAAATATGGTGTCCTGTAAAAATCGATCCCATGCAGCTTTAATATTCCCACAAAGTTCAGGGCTCTAGAGTGCGACCAATTTGTTCGCACATGCAACCAAATTTTTCAATTGTGCGACAAAAAAAAATCGGAGCCGATCGATGGGAAAAGAAAAAGTCTTCGCGACTCTGAAAGTCTCCCTGTGGTTAAAAACAGACACACATTAGGCCCATTTCGTGGTCTAAACCAATCAAAGATAGTGATATTCCTGTACGTGTGTACGTTTGAAAGTGCATGTGCTGCAGTCAGACAGAGCGGTGAGTAGCCTAGGCCCGTCAGGTAAACAGGGCGGGTGTAGCCGCGGATGGCGAGAGACGGTGAAAAGAATGATTTACAACATTTTGGTTAAGAATGTTAAGTTCAGGCCTGGTCCGTTCGAAAATTGTTAACCTGGGAGGCTGATGGCTCCGTTGGTTATGTCAAGCCCTGGTCCGGAGACGGCATCAGATAACTAGCCACATACGATCGACTCCAAGTCACAGCCTGCACTGACTGTAAGGAGTGTGGGAAGACCATGGCCGGCAGTAGTGCGTTTGTGACTGGTTCTAATACATTTCGAATTGAAGCGCTGAAAAAGCACAACGCATCTATCAAACACATTACATGCCCGACAAATGCAAAGTGTTATCTTTCCTGTAGAATTGTGCTTCAAATAAAGAACTTTGAAGACTAAGAAGATTGTAGGGGTGGAGGTGGCGGGACACCAGGCTCTCTGGACGTTTGACACGCATCGGCAAGCTGTTCATCTTGGCGCTGGCCACGGTGCCTCCACACACGGATTCGTTGGTCGTCTCCACCAAGACTAAAGTGGTCTTTGGTGCTGGCACTAACAGGATGACTCACAGAAGGCATTACTGCTAGCATATTAGCAAGCATCAGCACTGTGCCCGGACATTTGACCTCGCTAGCTATGTTGGCCTGGTCATCTAGCCTCAGCCCAAACCAGGACCTGCCAGTGGAAAAAACTGACTCTAGCATCGGACCACCGGTCCACTTGTTACAGTAATCCTCGTTTAGAGCTTCCACACACAGAAATCCCACCGTGTGCCGATTTACACCATCTCTATAGCCAGAGGACCACAGAGATAACTCACTTGAAATTTAACGGCTGCACAAACCTGACCTCTAGCTGACTTGTCGACCTCACTGCTCTGCAATGAGGCTTTAAGCTTCATGTTAACTCATGACTGAGCATCCAATGGTGGCACTAACAACACGGACGCCTCAGAGAAGACGACAGGTTGACTGGTGTGGAACCTGAGGATCTTGGGTCGCATATCTCCGGCTTGCTGAAGCCTAGCAATGTGACCCAGGGCAATCTAAATGGTAGAGATTCCAGGGTCCATATATCTGGTTCTAGGAAGGCTAGAAATTCAGGGATGTTTGGAAAGGATATGCCACACACTATACTTGGCTGTGTCAAAATATCTGACCCTTGCCTCAGTTCCAATTGTTACTGTAATCCACGTTTAGAGCTTCTGTACACAAACGCCACACTGTGTGCGGGTTTACATCATCTCTGTGGTTGGAGGAGCCCAGACATAATTCATTTGAAATTGAACAGTTGCATAATTCAGACCTCCCTCTAGAAATGTGTAACAGTTTTGCATAGCCAGCACATATCATAGCTCCAATATGGAGGGGGGGTGGGGGTCCACTGTGTATACAGCACTTTGAGCTACTTGTTACTTGTTCATTCAGTCCCATAAGTGGGCCAGGTGGGATTTTAGTACAGACCAATGTAAAAATATGGCAGCATATACCAGCATTACAGAACTGAGATTAATAACTATCCCACTGAGTGTTCCAATAACCCAGACAATCAGATAGAACTATAGCATGGCCCTGATCTTTACATCACCGGCATTGTAAAGCCTTTCCTGGATTTATTCTACAGTTTGTGCTTTGTTGTCCTTTGAACACCACCATTAATCTACCGACAATAACAAAAGGGCAAGGGGTCCCTGTAGCACGGAACAAAGTACGTAATGCTCTCTGTTAGCGGACTGTTGTTGGGCCTCCAGCCTGACGCTTCCACAGGGGAAGCCCATGTTATTTCGGACTTCCTTCAGCTCTCTTCCTGGAGACGCAGGCCATCTGCTGTGGGGTCAGTGACTGCCTTTACCTCCCAACAGTTCAGATGAAAGCTGAGGATGCAAAGGCTGATCTGGAGTCAGCCATGCAAACAGCAAAACGGCAGCTTCCTGAGCAGCTGGCCTGGGCTGAACAGATTTCCCAAAAGCTCCACAACATAACAACTGTCGTTAGGTGAAAGACGGACAGTTTCCTAGACCCAGATTACACCTAAGCTTAGTCTATAGAGGTTTGTTTTCACAGTGGGGGGAGCAATTTTACATTTTGTCCTGTATTCTGAAATTCCATTTTGGATGACCATTTCCAACAGGATGCTTTTGCCATTGTGTATATGTAAGTGTGCTCTGCTCTGATTGGCTGCTTTATGGTATGCCTCATGCAATAGCAGTCTAGGCTGGAACAAGGGGTTGCACTAGTAGACTTGACCTCACTGCTCTGCAATGAGGCTTCATGCTTGATGTGGACTCGTGGCTAAGCATGCATGGACGCCTCAGAGAAGATGACGGGTGGGGATCTCAGGGACCGCATCTCCGATTGGCTGAAGCCAAACTATGTGACCCAGGGCGATCTAAATTTCAGAGATCCTATTTTTGGTTCCCAGAAAGCTAGAAATCCAGGATTTGTTGGAAAGGGTGCCCATGGAATACTGACCGGTGGAGTTTGGCTTTCTCTGCCCATCCACAGCACAGCACTTCAAAGACCAGAGACCAGCATTGATACTGATATTACAGATTTCCAAAAACTGCAGTTCAGAGCTATGAGATGTGGTGCTCTAACTGTCTCTGGCTCCAAGACCTCCTAATATGAATACACATTAGCGAGATTCCAGGGTCTGTGTCTTCAGTTCCCGGAAGGGTAGCAACCCAGGGTTTGGTGGAAAGGGCACCCATGGAATTCTGACCTGTTCGTCTAATTTTCTCGTTCTAGCGTTCTCTGCTCATCTACAGCGCAGCGCTTCAAAGACCAGAAGCCGAGCTTTGATTCTGATATTTGGATTTCCAGTGAATGCTATTCACAGTGCTGATCTGTGGTGCTCCAAATGTCTCTGACTCCCCGAGCCTCCTAACATGAATACAAGTTAGGGAGATTCCAGGGTCTGTATCTTGGGTTCCCTCTCACTGTTGCATAACTGTGCGACACAGCGGTGCAGGGGCCTGTGATCGAGTACCAGCTGGGGCATCTGGGGGTCTTTCTGTGCGGACCCTGCATGTTCTCCTCGTGTCCGCGTGGAATTTCTCCAGGCACTCTGGTTTCCTCCCACAGTACAAAGACGTGCTGACAGGTGGACTGAACATGCTAAACTGAACCTAGGTGTGAATGTGCAAGTACATGCGCATGTCTGGTGGTCTGCCCAGGACGTTTCCTGCCTACTGGCCAGCGAGCATCGGGATAGGCTCCATATCTGGTTCTACTGACTTACATTCAAATTAAATTAGAATTTTGCCATCTCCTGTCAATCTGCCTTTCCTCGTACAGCGACGATATGAAAACAAAACCAACCAATGGGAACTGGAATTGTATAACTGCAACTGCCATGTAGGAAATACAGAGTAAAAACAGGAATTCCAGGAAACAAAGAATTCCTGGAAATATGAAACGAAGTGACTAAAACAACTAGTGATGTTCCACATCCCTTCCTGATGGCTAATGTGACAGGCAATGAAAATCACCATGTCGTGCACATGTAGTTAAAGCTTCCAAGAACTCTCCCCAGGCAGCTACAATCTGGTGAGCCTGCCCGTTTCTTTGAAAGTCAGCAGCAAAGACATCAGGAGAACATCTACACAAAGGCACACGGCAAAATATACAATCGCTTGGCTCCAGTGTTCACTGCTGAAAGGCACTCAGCGTGAGGAAGCTGAGCACATCCTTACTTCTATGGAAATTCCGAAACCTATGTTGGGCTTAGGACGGGGTCAAATTTCACGTTCAGGTTATTACCTTTGATCTGGTGTGCAGGAGTCACCCACTCACCGCCGATGTCTAATGACAAGGGCAAAAATGGGATATAAATATGTTGATTATGTTGATGTATGTCAAGGAGAGGACAGTTTTATTTAGCTGCATGTTAATTAGATGCATGTTCAGCAGGTGTGATGTGCAGAAATTAGGTGTTAATGTTAAAAAGGTCAAGCACGAGGAGAATTCCCTGTAGACTGGGATTTTAGCCACTGCTGGTAGACCCGTATGACCGTACGCTTCCATACACCTGCAGATTCAGCTACTTCCTTCACACTATGGTCTTTGGCCACGCCCACATGCTCAGTCACTCCTTTTAGCCAATCAGTAACATCTGCTCTGGAGCCATTGTCAACACATGGAACGAGACGTTCCTTGCAGCGTACCACCTCTTCTCAATCTATGGATCCCGTCACTCACACCCCGCAGGTATTTATAGCCCCATCATCCTCATACAGTGCCATCTGCTGGAGCCTGAAGTCACTACCACCTTCAACAAACAAGGTGACTCATTTTTTGTCTGGTGAGCTCGTGAGAACATGGGTCAGGTCAGGCTTTGGATTTGTGCTGTGTGTCAAGTCAGAGATAGAGATTTTCTTGGGCTTTTTTTAAACCAACATTTCATGTCACATTAAAGCTTTAAACCGACAATGCTTTTGAGACACTACAGTGCAAATAGACTAGAGTGCCCCCTTCTGATCAACACAGCTGTATCATAACTTACAAATATTTTGTTTATTGCTCAATTTGTATACGACTAACTAAGCTGATTCACTGAAAAAGCTTCATTCAATTGACATGCCTTCTAATTAAGTAATCGTGCCGGCCCTACAGGTACACTCGTCTCCAAAAGAACAGCTGCACAAATAGCTGCACCGGGATGGAATCAACCCACAGGAATGAAACTTGGTGGGTAGGTTTGTCATTGTGAGACATGCTAATGATTCAAGTTTCACACTTGGCTGTGCATATGATGCAAGCAGGGATGTGCTGTATTGCTGGACCTGACTGACCCAACAGCCACGATTACAGACATTCAGTGTGCAGTGATGCCTCCATGAGTCAGCCTGTTAGTGCAGCACCATTGGCAGACGGCTGCACCAAACAGGACTACATGCGCACAGACCGTTACCACGACTGCCCTTAACACCACAGACTGCAACAGTGTCGTGCCAGACTCTCATGGAGTGACTCAGAATGGCAGCGGCTCATCTTCAGTGACGAGTCCCGCTTTTGTCTTGGTGGAGACGACCAACGAATCCGTGTGTGGAGGCACCGTGGTCAGCACCAAGATCAACAGTTTGTTGTCACATGTGCAGAAGGCCTGGTGACCCTCCACCTCCACCCCTACCGCACATCTGCAGGAACTGTGTGAGGATATTCAAGCTGCATGGGATGGACTATCACAGGTCACCATTAGGAACTTCTACAGCTCCATACCGAGACGTCTGGCATGTTGAGTTAAAAAACATGGCGGCCCGACCCCATACCAAGAGACAGACTTCTGTATGTGTAGCTCATTACATATTGCCCATATGAGTCTA
>JAMWET010001530.1:817500-877500 GCA_024036415.1 Prochilodus magdalenae | reverse complement strand
TTCCCATAACGACCGAGAACCAACGCAGAACACTCATAGCGCCACACAGGTCTGGTTATCTGTTCAAAAGGTGGAGAGAAGACAAAGGGGATCTTATTAGTTAGTAGATCCGTGGGTTGTTCATACAGATCACATCTTTACAATCATTGCTTATGTCTCTGAACTCTGGGAGGCACATTAAAATGGGCTATTAACTTTAACTCCATTGAGGGAGAAGCCACAGGCTAAACAAATCGAATAAGGTTTATTGTGAACATTGTTTCTTTCTGAATTTATTTGAGAAGATTAAAAATGATCCAAGAAGGCAAACAAATAAGATCAAAAGGATAGAAATGAGAACATCTGATCAGTGATACCAAATAATCAATAGTTGAGGTGGGCAGGCTCTACTTTTCCACCATTCTGATCAGGCATAGGCTGCAGACCTCCCCAAAAATGCCATCTTAAAACTTTCCCGGCCTTTTGTGTCCTAAACTCTCCTCACCAACACACCAACACCACTCTCGCTCTCTCTGTTCTGTCCCCTCCTCAACCCAGAGGTGCGCCTCCCCAGCCCACAACTCAATCAATCAATCAATCAATCAATCAATCAATCAATCAATGTTTATTTGTATAGCGCTTTTTACAAGCAATGTTGTCTCAAAGCAGCTTCACAGAAAATCAGTTTGTTATATACAAGAAAAGGAAAAAGAAAAAAAAAAAAAAACAACACAAAGTTAATGTACAGACATTTGTGTGGGGGGGGCAGAGCAAGCCAGAGGCAACAGTGGCGAGGAAAAACTCCCGTGAGAAGGAAGAAACCTCGAGAGGAACCAGGCTCAAGGGCGGAACCCAACCCGCTTAGGTCGAACCTGGATCAACCAATATTTATTTGTATAGCGCTTTTTACAACTAACATTATCTCAAAGCAGCTTCATAGAAAATCCGTTTAGTATAAAGGAAAAGAAACACATGGAGTTAATGTACAGACGTAGAAAAGGGTAACCGGGTCCAAGACCCCAGTGAGCAAGCCAAAGGCAACTGTGGGTAAGGTAGAAACCTCGAGAGGAACCAGGCTCAAGGGCGGAACCCAACCTCCTCAGGTTGATCCCGGATGAAGACAGAAAGACAGAACTAACAGGAGAAGGAGCTTAGAGCATCCATTAGATACAGTCTGATTAACCCAGGAGGGAGTAACTGCAAAGGGGGAGCCAACCCATAGATAGATTTCATGATCAGAGATCACTGTAAAAACTGCCCCTCTCCAGCCCGCAACTGGCCCTCTCCAGCCCGCAACTGGCCCTCTCCAGCCCGCAACTGGCCCTCTCCAGCCCGCAACTGGCCCTCTCCAGCCCGCAACTGGCCCTCTCCAGCCCGCAACTGGCCCTCTCCAGCCCGCAACTGGCCCTCTCCAGCCCGCAACTGGCCCTCTCCAGCCCGCAACTGGCCCACTCCAGCCCGCAACTGGCCCTCTCCAGCCCGCAACTGGCCCTCTCCAGCCCGCAACTGGCCCTCTCCAGCCCGCAACTGGCCCTCTCCAGCCCGCAACTGGCCCTCTCCAGCCCGCAACTGGCCCACTCCAGCCCGCAACTGGCCCTCTCCAGCCCGCAACTGCCCCACTCCAGCCCGCAACTGCCCCACTTCCAGCCCGCAACTGGCCCTCTCCAGCCCGCAACTGGCCCACTCCAGCCCGCAACTGCCCCTCTCCAGCCCGCAACTGCCCCACTCCAGCCCGCAACTGCCCCACTCCAGCCCGCAACTGGCCCTCTCCAGCCCGCAACTGGCCCTCTCCAGCCCGCAACTGGCCCTCTCCAGCCCGCAACTGGCCCTCTCCAGCCCACAACTGCCCCTCTCCAGCCCACAACTGCCCCACTCCAGCCCGCAACTGGCCCTCTCCAGCCCGCAACTGCCCCTCTCCAGCCCGCAACTGCCCCTCTCCAGCCCACAACTGGCCCTCTCCAGCCCGCAACTGGCCCTCTCCAGCCCGCAACTGCCCCTCTCCAGCCCCAACTGGCCCTCTCCAGCCCACAACTGCCCCTCTCCGCAACTGCCCCACAACTGCCCCCCCTCCACAGCCCGGCAATACTGGCCCTCTCCAGCCCACAACTGGCCCTCTCCAGCCCAACACTGCCCCTCTCCAGCCCAACACTGCCCCTCTCCAGCCCAACACTGCCCCTCTCCAGCCAACAACTGGCCCTCTCCAGCCCGCAACTGCCCCTCTCCAGCCCCAACTGGCCCTCTCCAGCCCACAACTGCCCCTCTCCAGCCCGCAACTGGCCCTCTCCAGCCCGCAACTGCCCCTCTCCAGCCCGCAACTGCCCCTCTCCAGCCTACAACTGGCCCTCTCCAGCCCACAACTGCCCCTCTCCAGCCCACAACTGCCCCTCTCCAGCCCACAACTGCCCAAATGCTCGATCTGTTGATGTCACATGTCTGTTCACAAGAGTCCCAAAATCTGCAGAGTAGTTTCAACAGGCGCCGGTCGCTCCTACCGCTCTGCCTCATTTACATGATGTACAATGCTCTTTTACTGCTGATGATTCCAGCCTGGCACAGGAACCCTCAAGACACCCAGACTACAGAAAGGAAGGCTGGATTACTTTATGAATGACCAATACAGAGTAAAATATGAATAAATATGGAATAGGACAGTAACTCATAACTGCCACATCACATTCAGCACAGGTGTAAAGGTGAGTAAGAGCATACACCTGCAGTACTTAAAATACAAACAATACTTTAATTAATATACTTAATATGCATATGTTAATATATGCTAGTATTGCACCATTTCCCACATATTCAGCTTTTATAACTTTAATATAATGTTATAAAATTAAATCTATGAAAATACATTTTTACACATTTCAATGTATGAGGGGAGAGTGGTAGATAAGGAGTTAGAGGATATACAGAGCATAGATTATTGTTGTGTATATATTCCAGATTATAAAACAGGAGATGTCAGTCTACATGTTCAGGTGCTCAATATGAAGCTCCAGTGAAGTGCAGAGTAAGTGTGCAGGGGTGTGGACACTCAGTCAAACATCAACAACCACATCACAGCTTACACCAGGCAGTTCACCGAGTACATTAATGTTGGGTCTCTGTGCACACATGACCAGCGGGTTTAAAGCCGGCTAGTAATCACAGCAACCCTAAACCAGCCCTGTTAGGACAGCTAGAGCCAAATGTGAATGCTAACAAGCTAATGCTCACTTACCGCTACCGGTAGGGTGTTCAATGATAACCCGACTAATAAACCCAGCACGTCTCTCCGCGATATACACTGTTTATTAACACTGTCATTTCATAATTCAGCAGAACTCAATGAAACGAGCCCTGCAGTAACTTCCCATCTCACCTCAGGTCTCATCACTTGAGCACAACAGTCCGTGAAGCCGGATATAACTTTACAGGTTTGTCCCGTGACCTCTTCCGGTTTGCCGTTTGTTGCAAGTCTTCCCCCAATTTATTCCTATATACCGAAGAAAATAATATTAATAACAATGATGCTTAATCTTGAATTATGAATTTGAGTTTCTATATATTTTTCAGCAAGAGTCATTTAAATAATTGTCGACCGTGACCTTTATTTTGACAGCCACATTGACTCCTCGGTGCTGGTAGTTGCGAAGCTCACCAACGCAGAGCAGACGTTCAATCAGAGTGCTTTAGTAAGGCACAGCGTTAACTTCTATTAAAGGGGAACTCCACCAATTTTCCAAAATTCTGAATAATAAAATGTTTAAATAAATGGCTAATATGTCAAAAAATTCAGAGTGCTGTTGTGTGGCACTTCACAATTTTTCTAAATGTCTGTGAAGACAAATTGTTAATATAGCAAATCATACAGAGCAGTTTAGTGTGAAATACTTGGTTCTAGAAAACACTTAAGACTTGGTTCCAGTAAAGGTGGATGAAACCAGACGTCCAGCTCGAAATGCTCCTTCACAGCGAGATATATTACATGCAATGATGATGAGGTAAACACTGCCTGATGTCTGAGACACGTTTCATGATGGTATTTTGGATTAAAATTTAAACCCAGAGTAATGTACAGCAAAACATTCCCAACAGAGTAATCACTATTTTATCATCAACAGCTTTACTGATCGTCACTGTCCGATGAAAAACAAGTATCTCCAAAATTTACAGGAGAGGACAAAAACCTGACTTACTTCTAATGTTAGTCAGTGGAGCAGACTGTATTCCTAGTCATTTGGGCTCATGTCTGTTGGTCAGTTCCTCAAGAAATTCCCACAGTGTAAACAGCAGCTGCTGTGTTCAAATGATGCACAAAAGCAAAAAGGAGAAAAATAGAGATGTGTGTTATCCATTTGGCAGTGACATGATAAACTCACATCTCTCTATCATCTGTGTTCACTGGTGGCTTTAAAGCTGTTTGTGTTGTAGACATGATGACCCCTGGTTACCATCGCCACAGCTGTGAGATTACATTCTGTAAACTCCTCCACAATCCACCTTTTTACACCAAACCAGTCTGCCTTTCACTTAAATGAGTAAATACTAATGAATGGTTGTATTGAAATGCTTATGCGTTTTTACTGAGATTAGCGCTGGGTTGGGATTGCTAGGTCAGGCACCTATGCTGTGTTTATCTCTGGGTTCTTCTTTCTAGGTATGGCCCTTGTTCAAGGTGAGCTTTAGCCTCTAACCTCCCTGTACTAGATAGGAAACATTCTCTAACGTAACGCTAAGCACAGTTCTAAGTTGCTTCGCATAAGAGTGTCTGATAGTGGTTGGTGTAGCTCAGTGGGTAACACCACTACTCAGGGTGCCACCTCTACGTGTGGGAGACTGGGGTTTGGATCCCGGTCTGGATGACTATGCTGAGCTACACCAATAAGAGTCCTTGGGCAAGACTCCTAACACTACACTGGCCTACCTGTAATCATTAACCTTGCAAGTCACTCTGGATAAGAGCGTCAGCTAAATGCCGTAAATGATAAATTCCTGTTTACACCTCAACCGCTTAATTATTCAGAAAATGCTAATTTGATGGAAACAGTGTAAAGGCCCAGGAAACTTCAGTTTTCTTGAAATAAGTTTATTTGTACATAGTCACATAACACTCAAAATATTGGAGATAGACAGGATACAAAGCAACTTTCCAACCGAGGTGCACGATGAAACAGTAAATAAATGAGAATGAGGGTAGGGTATGTCACTGTTAGCAGGTATAGATGGTTACTAGAGTGCAGTCTTAGGCCAAACTTATTTTTATTTATTCATTTTTTAATATCTACAGATGATGAACAAAATATTAGGGCTTTAACTGAAAATCTCATGCATGATGGATGTAGGTATGGAACATTATTTGGCCCACTAAGTAGTGTTGTTGAAAAATATTATAAATGAAAATATAATTCAACGTGTAAATGACAAAAACAAACAAACAAAAATAAAATAATGGATGTAATAGAACTGCCCGAACGATATAGAAATGTTACCACTCAAAAACATCGTAGAGGATCAGACAGAGTTGACCTTCCTTTCAGTACAGGTTTATACAGTTACCCTCCTCCTTTTGCCATCCTTAACATAAAAAGCTCTCTTGGTTTTCCTTGTGATTTCAAAGAATGGCAACCCTTATTTATTTGTTTACTTGTTTATTTTTATGGTTTTTATTTATTTTTTTAATAAATGCCTACGAGTTCCTCCAGGAGAGACTCGACCAACTATGTTGAACATTCACGATCGGTATGAAATTGCCTATGCAAGCGAACCTTCAGTGCTACACCACATTGACTGATTTGTTCTCGACGTACACGGCGATGGTTCAGAGCGATGATATTCAAGTACATTTGAAACTGAAATATGAAAGTTCTTTCTTTACTTCTTCTTCTTCTTTTTAAATCTGTTTTTTTTTTTTTTTTGTCTCGTAACTCATATAAAAGACTCCAGGAGTCCAGCATCTCAATAGTTTCCCGGTTTCAACTGGTGGAAAAAGAAAAAGAAAGAAAAAAAAATACAAAGCATTTGCACATTATTACACAGACTTTTACAATGGGCTTTTTTCCTTTTCTTTTTTGTTCTTTTTTTTTTTTTTAAATGGGTCCGGCCCCAAAAAGGATCTGTAACCTGTACAGACAGGGAAAAAAAAAAGCAAACAAACTAGTGACTAGATTCATGCGATAAATGGCTTTTGGAGGGCTAACATAAGGCTGCTTATAATGACTAGCTTCTAATTCATCTGATCTGTTTCCGGCAGTTTCGGAGTACGATTGGTAATGCTGCTTCAAAAAAAAGACAGACATGCAAGAGAACTACGCTCGTCCTTTTTCTTCAGGACAGAAGGCATTGTAAAGAAGGGCGGGGTGGGGATTACAAAGTGCAAAAGCCACCTGCATACATCAGATACTGTCCGACCACACACACACCTGTCCTTTTGGGTTACTGCATATAAGAATCACATGGATGTTCTTAAAAATCTGGAACCTCAGGTTTAGCACACGAATGCATAAGAAGTCTGGAATACCACGACGACGCCACTTCAGGATACTTTCTGTAAGTTACACTGGAGGAACAACACAAGACTTGAAACGCCTTCCTGTTAGTTGCATTAATACGTTGTGGTGCATCACAGTCCGGTAGAATTGTACGTGGTCTTCACCGAACGCAAGAGGAGACACTAAACATCACTGTGGTCTTTGCATTGGGTAGACTGCCTCCACGTGGACGTTCAAGCAGGACGGCGGATGGTTCGGCCTCTCCTCGAATCCGGAGGACAGGAACTTCTTACGTAAACAGCATACTGTTGTGTTTTGTTGAGAGCACATCGGTGTGTCCTTCAGACTTTTCAGACGGAGCTGATTGTATCTTCATTAAACCGCGAGCCGTCCTGGGAATAGGGGGCCGCCCTTTTGTAATGCTTCAGGTGCTTATGCAGGTGGAAACCTCGACCCGGGGTTTTGAGAACTCTCCCACACGTGTAGAACTTTGGCTTGAAAGAAGAGAATGAAACAAACAAACGAGCGAGCTTTCATAAACTAGCGTCATTCCGGAGAAATCCTCAATCTCAAGGAGCCTTTCCCACCAGTAGACATACATCCATATAGATAGCATGATTGCACCTCATTTTTAGATATTTCTTTTTTTTTTTCACAGCTTAAATGTAATGCAAGAAATAAAACATAACAGGCTTTCTCCATAACCACAAGGGTAGGTTGCATCAACAGCTCACAACCAGGTAGTGATAATGACGAGTCAACGTGGTTCAAATGTACAACAACAACAAAAACAAACAAACAAACAAACAAAAAAACACAACGTTGCAGGCGCATACATAATTGTTCATTCAGAGGCCGGCCCATGTAGCATTTCAAAGCTGGACCTCATCCTTCACCCAATTTCGACCGGCGTGATCCTACACGCGTTGCTGATCTGATATGGAACAGGCCTGCCCCTCCACCGAGCCCTGGGATTCTGCCTCTGAGCTAGGCTCAAACTGGCCGTCCCATGCTGCGGCGACTTGGAAGCTGCTCTAGATAAAGACTGAGAGGTAAAACAGACTTCGGCGACAGCTTCATCGCAGTATTCACTACCTTTGAGGAGTTCTCGACACATAGCACGCCTGACACATCCTCACCACATTGGCCGTGTACTGTACAACATCTGTGATGAATGAGGAAAGGTTAGGAGCATCAAAAGGCATGTAGAGAAACACACAGCAATCTAAACTGTCAACATATACGGTACTATAGCGTTAATGGTAAACCATATAACCAACCAGGTCATTTATTCTCTCCTTTCCAAACCCATGTAACATCCATTTCGTCCAGAGTCATCGCACAAACCCCCCCACCCCTCAGCGCCCTCCCCCTACCCCTTTCTTTACAAGTAATCTATATAGCACCATTCATAAGTTCACACAGAACTGTATAGCCATCAGCCCACACAACGAAAGTGACAACAAGCACAGACAAGAACGAACCTGCCTGTTTAAAAGGTCAGTAAGCAAAACGTCTTTCTGAACATCCGCAAAAACTACACTGAACAGAAGTCTGCTTAAACTGCTCGGTTCTTCACTAAGCACCACGCTAGCTCCTGCTGCGGCATGCAACGCACATGAAGGGAGGACCGTGCATTCACCCACAGAACAGCAACTTGCATTAAGGCTTCATCTAAACAGTGCTAGTGAGTCTGCTGGCACGTTTCCCTCAACCGCTCTATGCTGGGTCGGAAGGGTATTATGTAGTGGGTAATAAAATTTTTTTTTTTTTTTTTAATTCTACTCATGTAAAATTTCTTACTAGTGGAATAATAAATAATGCATCCTGACATAAGGGCCACTTGCATATCGAACAGAGAGAGACAAGTGATCTCCTTTTACTGTTTAGCGTTTGATGGCTCATGGTTCAGATTTAACTACTAAACCACAGAAATTGCCAAAAAAAAAAAAATGTTCCTCTTTCAAACCATAAAACTAATGAATCAAATAAATTAAACCTCCTCCAGGTACGTATGGATCATTTTGGCCCAGTACTCGGGTGGAGGAGGAAGAGGAGGAGAATTCTAAACCTATGTAGTGACAGAGGGCAACAGCTTTCAAGAGCCAAGTGTTCATGTAAGGTCACAGGAGGTGCCAACTCCACTTCGCCACTTAATGTTCTACAGCAACCATCTTTCAGGGTTTCCTTTCGGAGAGAAAGGTTGCGAACCGTACAACGCAACTCTTACCCTGTTTAGTCTAGGAGTTCTCGGAGGTTCCATGCATATTTTCAAGGCGTTTGTACTTGGAGGAAGACATGAGGATCCTGAGAAGTGCCCCAAAAAGTAAGGAACGCTTCCCATTTAACACGACGAGGACTGTTTCCTTCCTCAAATTAAAATAAAACTAAACTATCATGGTCTCTCCAGGAAAAGAGCAGCAAGGTACATACCAAAAAAAGAAAGTATAAAACTACAGGCAACAATGTACAACCATTCTGGACAAATATTAGGGTTAGTATTCTTCTGTATGGATGACAGAAAGGGATAGAAAGAAAACAAACAAACAAACAAACAAAAAAATCTGGATTGTTTAGTGCTCTGAAGGTCAGTTGGGGTACCCCCCAATTTTTGTACATGAGGTCTGACTGCCACGCTTCTACTGGCACAGACTGGCCAAGTAGGTCCTGGGCAAGGGTCCGCTAGCTGGCTCGAGATCCTTCTGCTGGGCTCTGATTTTTTTTTATTCCAGCTCAGTTCTGGGCATGGTGTCGGATGGTGTGGAAGATCCAGTCCATCTTGGTGGTCCATCCGCCATGATGAGCGTCATTCATCTGCTTCATGAAGTAGTCCAAGGCCTCCTGCTCGGTCTTGTCCAGCGCAAGGGTCTTACGGATGTAGGCAATGTCATCGAAGGACTGTAACTCGGGCATTCCTGAGCCGAGCATCATGGAGAAGAGGTTGATGAACAGGTTTGCATGCTGCCGGATGGCCAGATACGCCTTGTAACACATCTCTTGGAACCTGCAGAGGGCACCAGTGAGCCACAATCAACTGCAGTTGTAGTGCAAGCACCATCAATACGTTGCTCAAGTGAAAGCGATGCATTTTTTTTGTAGCTGTTCATGGCACACAATAGTATTTTTCTAATAGTGGCAAATACTAACACTTTATGATTTCTACAGCAGTTATATCCTGCAATTTTCCACACACAGCCATAGCACTGCCTTTACACTGCTGACACCTAAGAACATACTGGAGCTTTTCTCTGAAGGCCAGGTTTATTTCAGCCTTCTTTCTGAAGAAACTGTCAGAAGGTGGAAAAGCAAGAACCCTGGCAGCCAACTAGCTGTCAGACTACTGTCAGATAAGGAAGACTGTTTGGACTGGATCTGAAGGAAACTGTTAAAATACATAAAAGAATCTAGTGTTGCTCGGTTCAGTCTCTGATTGCTGTAGACAGTAGCTTCCAGCCAGTCACTTAACATCAAGGTCTAAAACACACAAGAGACAGACACACACACATACCTCTCAAACTCCCTTGTTTTGGTGCATTCTTGAGTTCCTCCTTTGCTAATGACTATTAAAAAGTCTTGGGTTAAGACAAATGGAACTCGCTCTCGCTTGTACCCAAACTTCTTCTTCTTATGATCCAAGAAGTGGCCAAAATCTATATGAAACAGCTGCACAACACAAAAGCTATCAGCATTTATGTACTCCCATTTCAACAAACAGAAGACGGACAAAAGAAGCATACCTGTCCATCGTCTTTCACCATGATATTACTGTTGTGTCTGTCACCGATCCCCAGAATGAAGGTGGCCACACAATAGCCAGCACAGGACCGCGTAAACAGGTCAATGGCCATATCATACCTAGGACAAAGTATAAATACACACACTAATTACCATTAGAAGAGTAAGCTTTAACACAAATGGCTGCTTGGTTAAATAAAAACGCTCACGTTTCGCCCTTGTTCTTATCCTTCAGCCACTGGTGAAGTGTGGAGCTGTTGAACTGCAGCGCTCCTTTGAGACCTCCTTTACACTGGATTTGCATGATGGTGTGAGAGCTCCTCACAACTTCAATCAGACCCACACAATCTCCAATGGATAGGCAGCCATAGGGAAGCATTCTGGGAATAAATGTCAGAGTGGACGGATGTCATGAAGCATTGAAGGTTGCATGCAAATGCAAATGCATGATGGCATTGGTAAAAAAAGTAAAATACCTGAGGTCCAGTCCCTGGTTCTGCCAGATGTTCTCCATGATTTTAATGATCTGAAGTGTCAGCATATCTTGCCTCAAGTCTAAAAAGGAAGCAAAACGCCCTTTAAAGCTATAACGATCTCTGGAAATATTTTTAAAACTCAGACATCCTCACAAAAATCCACTTGAAATCTTACTGACCATCGCCATTCTTGAAGATGATCTCATTGTTCTGGAAAAGAAGTTCTGACATTATGTCAGGGTTTTCCCAGTTAAGCCATAACGGCCTCTTGGCTGATGACATGATTCTGCAGTCTTCAAGCCTAGGACAGAGAAATATATAACCATATCAATCAATAACAGAGGCAGCACATTGTTTTAGCTGTGCCGTTATAAGTTCACTCCAAATCTACCAATGTTTAACTGGCTTACCGCAGATTACCCAACTGATGGGCTGGGTTGAGTGGGGAGGTGAAGCTTTGAAGGGCATCCATGTAGTCTGGCCTCCTCATTTGCTCCACCAGAAACTTCATCTGCACCTAAGGGATTCCACAAAAAGCACCAGTAAACAAAAGCCCTGTTTCAGCAAAGCTATCAAGAAGAACGCCTTCAGAGAAGGCCCTGTACCTTCTGGGTTTCATCCTTCTTCTCCTGCTTGAGGATGTCTGTGAGGTTGATGAGTTTCTCCATGGCTTCCACCTGCCTGCTGAGGTGCTTCAGGTACATGCCGCAGGCCCGGCAGTACGACTCCAACAGAAGGCCGAAGCGCTGGCTCACCGTTTTGTTGTGCATCTCAGACCTGCAACATCAGCAATGCTGTGAGACTTGGAGACAACCTGCAGTATTTCAGTGAGCAATACAGAATGACTTGTAATCTCAACTGACAAATAAATTAAGTGGGATAAAATGACCTCAAATAACTTCGTTCTTTTCATTAAGAAAAAAATAAAGTCACAACTACTACCAGTCTTAAACGAATAAGCAATCCACCAACAAGAGTTCTTGATTCCATCTAGCTGACCACTGAAGTCACCACAGAGGAGGTGATGTGTTTGTAAAATACATAGATGTCTTCTACTTGAAGCATAAATATTTATGGACAGCATAAACATGACATTTCCTCAAAGCATCCATTTGCAAAAGGCAACACTGGTCACAGCTGTCTAAGCAATCTCAGCTGAGGAACATGCAGGCAAATAGAGGACTGGAAGGAAACAGGCTTTCACTTACTTCAAATGCCAGAAAAAGAAGTGTCCAATTCTCTGGTTGGTTAGGGCCCTTTTTAGCAGAAATCGCACCAATGGGTTATCGAGATACTGCTCATACTTCAAAACCTTTAGAACATACAAAAATAAATAAATAAATAAATAAATAGCTGTGTCCTGCATAATTTGCATTGCAATGTCATTTCAAATGAATCCTTTTTATTCACAGGTACATGTAAGAAAAAGAAATGCATCCTCACCTGAACCAACTGAATAAGGTACTGGGACAGTTTATCATCAGTCAAATACTTTTCAAGGCACCGTACTGCAAAGTCTCGAATCATTGGATCTGGATAATTGCAGTCAAGCAACTCCATGGCTTGTTCTGGTTTTATTGCAGGCCAGTCTTTAAGCAGGCAATACATCTAAGTAAGACAGATCAAGATTATTGAATTTCTGAAGATTCAGAAAAATAACTCAAACACCTTTAAAAGCAAACAGCAAAGTTCTATCCAGCCAACAGTCCTGAGGGCAGCGTCCTGTGACCACTGATGAAGGACTGGAGACAGATGAGCTACTACACATCTCTCACATCTACAAACATGGTAGGAGTACACACATTGTGAAAGCTTTTCTGAGAATATTGTAGAATATCCCAAACGTGAAAATGCCTTTATGTATCGGTATGATGGTTCTTAAATATTGCACATCTCTAAATGTCTGTAGAAAGATGTAGTGATAAATAACAGGGATTTGGGGAATGCATGCAGTATCTGTTATATGGTTACACTTTCGGCAAGAGTGTTTTAATCAGCTGAGTCATTGTAATTTGTCAACCTGTGCGACTTCATCCCTGGAGTTCCATTTTACTGCAAGCAGAATCTTAGGAAGGATCTCCGGTATGTTTACACAATATTGCCTGAAAAAGATATAAATAGATTGATTCAATTTTCAATAATAATACTAAAGAAAAACACTACTATAATATAGTAAATTATTATAAGATGCTGTAGCACTGCTGGGGAAGAGGAACTGACGAAGGTGCTGAAAGTACCTGTGCCTCCATAAGAAGTCCTTTTCCTGCTCAGTGATCTCAGAAAGTGGGTCTCTGTTAGCCAGCTGCCTTAACTGCAACTCAATATCGGCATCCGTTATGATGTGGTCACGAGCCAGTCTGCTACTCTGTGGACAAAAACCCCCGAGAGAAGTTTCTATACGACTGCTCTCTAAAGGTCTGAAATGGAGCCACTCCTCCATCAGAACACATTACCATGCTTTAGCTGAAACGATATACATTACTCATACACAAAAGAGATAACAGCATAAGTGAGACGTAAAGCCATGTAAGGTGTGCAAAGCTATAAAAAGCAGCAGGAAGTGTGCTGCTATAATTAATTAAACAGGACGCATGTCTGGGAGCTCACCTGTCCAGTCTGGCAGTAATTGTATCCCATCTCTCTGGATACGATCCAATTAGCGTGATCCTCTATTGTGGCCATGTCAGGGAACTTCACAGGACTGCTGAAGTAGTCAAACTCCAGCTCAAGACATGGGGTTTCCTAATCGATGCGGACGATAAGAGCAGAAAAAACGAGATGACGTAAAACATTGGGTGATAAAAATAACACTGGTCAGGTGTGAACTAAAAAATAGACCTCACAGTAGCTCTTTTATGAGTTATAAGCCTCTCCCAACATTAAAACACAAATCAAAACCATAAAAAATTGATAATCAAGTTAATCATTTTTAGTATTTAGTATTAAAATGACACACAAGCCCTCGTAAACCTTTACACTCATTACAAAGATTCATGAACATTATGGATTTATGGCTGTAAACATGACCTTCCGGTTTGCCCCTTCCCGACACTGCCCTTCGTGCTGTGCTCATTACTAAATGGGGAATACAGCCACAGATATACATACACAGATGGCATGTTGAGTTCAGCCAGCCATGTCAACAGCTGAGGCGGTAAACACCGCTGCCAGACAGTATTTGGTACAATTACAAAGCCACAGTGTAGCAAAGGCGCTGTCCAAACTCCTACTATTTTAGGAACCATGCATTCAGAAAGCTGGAAAGAATTATACAACTAAGAGAACACCCTGACTAACACTCATGTGTATGCAGCGTTTATGTATAGATGTGACCGCATGATTAGTGGCCGTGTGGTTGGTGTAGATAATTTTCTCTACGGTTGTATTAACTTTATTTAATTTCATATACTGGGTTTATCTGTAAACAATGTGAAATACAGTTTAATAATTTATTTACACTAACTGTAAATTACAACACACTTTAATCCGTGTGGAACATTCACAGTTGATTATATTAGGGCACATTGCATTTTTCTGTGCATGAATATTAGAAGTGATATACTGATGGACTTATTGACATCTACGCTTTGTGGTGTCTTTAACGCCAGACCAAATATGTTTCCTGCTGCTCTGGATAGCCAGCATCAAGACTGTCTTCCATTGAACTTGGTGCTTACACATGTATTCATATCTGTTATATATCGTCGCTGTCCAAAGAAAAACAGGTATCTCCAAAATGGCAACTTTACAGGAGAGGTCAAAAACCTCATTTACTTTGAATGGAAGTCAATGGAACCAGACGTCTTTCCAAGCAGTTTTGGGCCATTTCTGTTGGTCCAATGTTCATGAAATTAACACACAGTGTAAACAGCAGCTCATGTGATCAAATGAGGCATAAAAGTAAAAATCAACAAAACTGGAGATACAGGTTTTTCTTTGGACAGCGACGATATTTAACGATAGTTAGTTTAACATTGAGGTTTATTTATTTTGTATCTAAATAACGTGTTATTTGTGGTTTGATCAGCGGTCTCTTTGCTCGTGAGAGGTCCACTACCAGGTCTTTAAGCGTCAAATAAATGTAGATCTCAATATATGTTCTTATTCTCACTTACTTATTGCTTCTCTAATATTTAAATATTTATACTAACTATTCAAATTGACAGGTAATACATAGCCAGCTGTCAATAACCATCATATTTTACAAATAAAAACTGTAAATTAGACAACTAAACAGTCATGCAGCAATATCTGACAAAAGTCCGAAACCACATCTTGACTGACTGAACATGGCAGAGTCCCTGAGGTTTCAACGTCACTACACAACAAACTACAGACAATGTGGTATGTATATCTACACATACTGCCGTGTGTGTTTAAACAGATTGATATGGGCAGAAACACAAAATTAACACTCCCTGTAATATTAAAAATAAGAAAATAAAAATAAACAACCAGCAACCAGTGGTCACCAACCCTAGTCCTTGAGATCTACTTTACTGCAGAGTCTAGTTCCAACCACAATCTGTCACACCTGCTCCAACTAATTAACTTCTTCAGAAGCCCTTGACTGGCAGGATCAGATGCATTAGTATCAGATAAAAGGGAGGGGCACCGTATTAGATGCAGGTTGAAACTAAACTCTTCGATATCAAGAAGATCTCCAGGGTTGGTGGCTCCCATGATAAACCACAAGTTAATGACTAGTTCTTAAGCACTGAACTTAAGGAAGCAGCTAAAAGCTTACCTTGCTTTAGGGTTGTGTGACATGGACCAAAATCATTTCTTACTATATTTACACTGAAAGGCAAATACACAATATACTGTGTGTCTTGGGATTTTCTACGAAGTAGGCTAAAGGGGAAATGACGAGTGACAAAATTCTGTAGAAGTACTTGCGACAATGTTTTTACACAGCGTTTTTAAAGCCTTGTTCCAGGAAACAGATTTTAATATATCGCACTACTTGGCACATTCTTTTAATAAGACACGCCACCCTTTAACACCCACACTCCTAACCCTCAGGAGTTATCATTCATAAAAACTCATCACATAAAATATTACAGCAACGGTGGCAAACAATGAGGAAAGAGAGCTGAACGTGTGTCTGTTTATTAAGAGGAAAAGCATGAGTACGGCTAACACGGCAGCTACAAAGCTTGGAAACAGAAACTGAAAGTGAGAAGCGGAGACGCACTGATAAAATACTTTGAAAAGGCTTTGCAGAACTGAATAACCATGCATTTTAACGCAATACCAAACTGTCAATATAATATAAGTATACGGATATGGACGCTATTGTAATGCTTTATATCTCAATATGCCTTAAAAAGTCGATAGACGGCACGCGGCCCTAGCTCAACAGACCACACACCAGTTCGATTCTGTCTTTGTTACTTCTATGCTAGTTTCTTGACTTTACCCCTGCAGTTTTGTGGCTTTATCCTACAAAGTTGCATCAGTGGGCCAGCCATTAACAGGAAATAACGGTGATAGCTGGCTTGCAAACCAAACAACACCGACAGAGTAGCTATGCTCATTTGTGAGATGTTGTTTTTCTCCAGAAGAACTGAAAGGGTCTCTGAAGAACGTTTTGCTCTGATAAGACAAAACCCACCAAAAGAAAAACCCCTATAGCATCATACTATGCCATCCAATGGTAATAAGCCATTTAAAGAACCGTGCGGGAGGCTCCTTAAACAATAGCAAACTGCTTACAGTCCATATCAGGGTGCCAAATATAGCTGTAAAGCTGATACCTTATTGGGGTTGGAACCCGTGACGCCAATGGGGTTAAGGAGATCCTCCAAGCCGTGTGGCACTGGCCACAGGTTCAGTGCCATCTTCCCAGAGACCAGCGTGTGCGTGTAGTCAAACAGGTTCACGTTTCCCCAAGCCAGTGGACAGTGCTCCTGAGAGAGGGGACACCCATTTATTAGTTTACCATTAAGTACAGTAATTATGAGCAGAGCCATAGTAGACCAATTTACAAAACATACATGAGTATGACACTTAGTTTTAACTACGCACTGAGCTGAGTTGTTGAGCAAAGCATCAATGTTTAATTTTCCTGGCGTCTTTGTGACCTTCTTCTATTTGGCTTATGTCGCCTCACCAGAGGCTCAATTACACATGTGCTGGTCACACAACGTACCAATGACACTAGAGAACATTTAAACACAGACAAAAGACAACCGTCTGTCTGGTCCATTCAGGCTACTTTGAGTTAAAAGGGTATCGTCTTGAACTGAGATGGCACCTCTTTTGCGCCCTTCCTTCCCTTCACAGAGCAGATGGACAGACATAGACGAGCAGCCCGGGGAATGTCAGGAATGTACATGTCATACGTAAGCCACTCATTCCACCTGAGAAAGTAAGAGAGAGAGAGAGAGAGAGAGAGAGAGAGAGGTCAAATTAAACAACACAAGAAAGTACCACTTGGCGATAGCATCAGCACATGCGTTTGAGAGAACCTGTATAACCTGCTAAAGGCTTCACCGCGTTTACAGTGAGCGCGCATCAGTCATTTTCCAAGACCCTCCCTTTACACCACATTACTCCGCTCCCATCTCTGACTGTTAGGCCAAAAAAACATCCGGTTAGCGACCTGCCCCGGGCCACAGGGACACGCTGTGCTGCCAAAAACTTCAACCACAAGAAACGTCATAAAACAAGAATCTACTTTGAGGTTTTTCAAAGACTGATTTATTACACGCTGAGGGGATGAATTAGGAACGTTCCACCTGTACAGGTATGAAATTGCGGCACATAAAAAGAGTTTGAAAGACCTGTACACACAACAGTACATAACAAACCAAGCCGATAAATCATTATCACTCAGAGTGCCGGGTAGAGCAATGCTTTGAATTAAATACCCTCACAAAGAGTCAAACTCCTGTGCAGGTAGCAAATCTAAGTAGACAATCTTAAAGCTGGCCTCTTAATCACACTTTCCGTTCCACCTTGAAGGCTGCAGCGGTGGTGATATACCCCACTTTACAGCTCATTACGAAGAAAACAGGACCCCACCTTGACTATTCTCAAGCAGCAACTCTGTATGAACCAAATTGTTAACAAGCTTGTTATCCACTCCAATACAAACCCTGCTGCTACACAAACATGTGTTTGGAGAACATTTGGATAGTACAGTACAATTAGCCCAAAGTCTCTACAAGAGAGAAGAAGAGAATAAGTGAACTGTAATGGTACATTCTAATAATCAAACCCTCTGTTGAACTACACATTTCTGCTAGGCTCAGAAAAAAAAATAAATAAATAAATAAAAAACACTGTCCTGAGATAAACAAGCCTTTAGCCATAGTATCTTATGAAAAGGGCTGCACTCGTGCTCTACTGAAATGTCAGCCACATCAGGTGTTCTGATCTCTTAAGCACAGTTACCATAATGCTATTTCTTTATCATCCATAAACTAAAAAAAACAAACAAGGAAAAAACTTGATGTCCTCGCAAATTTGAGACTCTAAACAAACTGGCACCCAAACATTAATGCTACAGGTGTGATTTGTGTTAGTGGGCAATGTCTGAAGCCAGATCCCAAACAAATCATTTCTGGGTTCACCTGTTTAAGTGCTTGAGGTTTACATATCTTCAATTGTTGACTTCTGCACGTTTAAGATGTCTGTCTAAACATAATCAAAGTACGAGTGTGGTATTTCAGGCTTGACTTGAAGCAAGCTTGGCTCAGATCCAACTACGGATTAAGCGTTTCCTGCCGATAACGTTGCGATACTCGTCTATCTACCAACATCTATACGACCATCTCTAAACACATATCAAGCATCGGGAATGCGGAGTATGCTGTCTGTTTCAGGTATGTAGGCAGTAGATTGAGTTATGTAATACCTTGGGTTTGAACAGGGTACGCGTTGCGTGTTCACGTTGTCACACAACTGCTCTCCTCCATGGTAGATCCCCGTCCGGACATAAATCTGCAACACAGCACAAAAAGCTGTAAGCTACCACTAGCTACAAAGAGCATACAAGGCCACATGACGTTAATAATACATGATGTGAACCTGAATGCAGTATAAATAGCCTTGCCTCCTAAAAATACATCGCCTTAATTATCCCCTTCTTAAAAAAAAAGTGCAAAACACACAAACACAGATCGAAATATCGTCTATGCTCCACAAATTACAGTTTAGTTCCCTTAGAATATAATAATTAGAGATACGTATATGGACAAAACATCTGGAACCCTGTCTGGCACAGCTGATTATAAAGCTTATGGCATAGTAAACTCTGAAAGGTCAGAGAGCTATTAAAGTGAGCACCTTATCGATATCCCGGATGTTTACATTGACGTATGTGGCACAGAGAACACGTATCCTCAGGGTGCTGTTGATGGTCCATAGGGATTTGCTGGAGGCCTCCCCGTTCATGTACGGCGTGGCTGTTGAGATGCGGCGCGAGTATGATGGCATGGTGAAGTTGTCCATGGGCAGCTGAGAGTACAGGCTATCCTTAGACATCAGCATAAGGTTTGGCATTCGGCCCAGCATAATGCAACTCCTCACATACTGTGGAAAAAGAAGAAAAGTAAGAGAAAGAAAGAGAGACAGAGAGATCGCAAAGAGAAAAAGAAAATTTGTTTTGACGCACAAACCCAAACAGCAATCAGAGGCATATCTTGTGAACAAAAAACTGTCCAAAAATCCACCATGCTATTTATAGCTGCCTAAGAACTACTTTCAGCATTGCTGTTTGGTATTAAGGAAGACGACTGGAAGACTTCAAATGCAGACAGCGGATACGCTGGCTACTCGTTTGGGAGAACGAAAGCAAGGCCATGTAACGAGAAAATAAGAAAGGAGACATTTCAAAGTGCCAGCCTCAAATCAAGGGTCAACATTCAGCACAACATAACAGGGGCCAGTACAGACAACAGGCTCAAAATAACCCTGCGGGCTGTCTGGGGATTAAGGATGTGCATTCCGACTAATTTTGATATTTGAGTATGCATAGGAAAGCTTCAACGGATATCCATCTGAGCTAACTATGAAAAAGGGAGAGAACAGAAACGGATTTCAGCCGAAATGAACATGGGTCTTTTCAGCTGTGAAAACTGGCGTTGCATGAAGAAAAAAAAAAAATAGTTAAAAAAGACAGAAGAGGGAGATCGACGGGATTTCGTGCTGGAAGAGTAATGCAACAAGAAACTGTCAGAGGCGAGCTAAGGAGCTAAAACTAAAACTAACTGCCACCACCCTGTATGTGAATGAGATTTACCATCTTCTATAGACACTTTCCTCTCTTCAGTGAATGATGTGCTAACCAGTCAGTCTGCCTCTACCTTCTCAGTCTCAGTCAGGCCATCATGCCAACATGCATGCTGCTGAACTAATGACAAACTCAAGCTGGAAATGAAAAAGGATCTGCTTGCACAGAGAAGTGTTATTGACTCTGACTGTGGAGGACTTTAAACCATGGCAGATTCCTTTTAGCTGGAACACAGTGTGTGATTTTAGCCTGTTTATAACCACACACACACCAACAACACCAACAACATTTTCCCCAACATGGACGGAGCAACTGCTCGTCCAATACGGGGGGGAGATAACTAGCAAAAAGCTTGCAAAACTGAGGAGAAGAAGTCGACGTTCCTATGTTTTACTGAGTAGAACAGTAAAGTATTGCAGCAGAACGCATTTGCTTGATAACCTCCATAGACTTTTGTTTAAAACATAGTAAAACAGCTGAAACTGTGTGGGGACAACACAGTCTCACTAAGCTCCATGCTAAATCCACAGCCTCCTAGCACAAAGCTAAAAACTCCGCCCCTCTTTTTCTTTCCTCAGCAAAACTTCACCACCCCACCTGAACTCTTTTTGCTCTTACCAAACGACATGATGGCAATATTTTTCATCCTGATCGTGCCTTCAGTGAACAACTGAAGTTCAGTTTCTCAGCTAGTTTGCCCAGTACTCGGTGCGCAGTGTGCGTGTTGTTTTGATGCAAGCTTTTATTTAAAATAGGCTGAGCTGTCGCAGACAAAGCCGTCTGTAGGGGCTACCTTTCATGCCGCATGGGCAGACCGTGTCAAACAGTGTAAGCAGCTTTACTGATGTGCAACAAAACCCACTTTCCCACTGCAACGCTGCTCAATTCAGGATAACTAATGCACGTCATTTAAACCAGCCGCATTTTTAAGCCTAATGGTTTAGGGTACATTCTGCTTATTGACTCCAACAACTACTTCTTTATAATTATAAATAGGCAACCCGTTATAGACTCAGTATCAGCACCTCGGAAAGGGTTAACAGAACACCTGAGCACCTGTCCACATCCCTGCTATGTATAAAGAGTGGTCAGTGGGCACTGTACCTTATACTGACTGATGGGGTACTTTTCCAGTAGGTACTCGTCACAGCCGCACACTTTGAGGATGTATTTGCCCTGATACTCCTGCACGCACATCTTCAGCTGCTCGGCAGACAGCAGCATGCTTCGCGTCTTTTTCCTGATGGCTTCTGCTATTACTTGCTCGGGGACGCAGTCATGGTTGATCTTCAAGGTGTACTTCTGCTTGTCGTTGTTGGGCGACACAATCACCCAGATGACCACAATGATCTGACCTGCATTTGGAGGAAATACAAATAAATAAAAAGATGACAGAAACCTAAAGGAGTAGATGGCTTTGTTTGTTTGGTTTAGACCAAATCACAAACACATTAACTTTTATCAAAGACCTCAAATAAATGAAGTGTTTAAAGGACTGATTGCGTGCTTGTTGAGCACGCATTCTTGTGCTCTGCTGCCAGGGGCAGTCTCTCACTGGGAAAAACAACAATGTCATATGCTTCATGAGTACTCCGAAAAGAACTTCACTACAAATCCAAGAAAACAGCTCGAATTAAGCACAGAATTTTCCAGTTACTCAACATTAAGAAAATAATCAGTGACGTCAAACTGGCCACAGACGGCAGTGCTCCCCTTTACCTTTGTCTAATTTGCCAAAGATGTGTTTCGGAAGCTCTGGTGACGACTCCACGTTCGGAGGGTAAACATATAATGCTCTACTATGGGGTCCGTTGGCATCTCGGAGTTCTACTGCATCTTTGCAGACATTAAGTATGTTTCTCCTGAAGTCCTGCACTTCAGGATCCTTCACTAAATCAAATTCGCACACAGGCATACCAATGGCAAAACCTGGAACACAAAAAAATGTGGGGACATATTAGTGTGGAAAATCCTTCAACACAATGCACAGATGGACATGGGCTGGGCATCTCATGGACATTTCAAGCACATAAAGAACATCGACTGACGACATATACAAGTCAGCATAATGAGGCCTGTTTAAATGGACATATGCTGGGTGTAAAACGCTGAATAAAAATAATTGTCATTTTAAGTTCATCATTCCAGTATAGTCTATATTTGGCAGTGCAGTGTTTGTTTTGTCTCTTTCAACTCATTTAAACTCTTGACTTAAATATACTGATGAAGTATCATAATATCATATTTTTGCTATATTACCCATCCCTAGATGGACACAACAGGCTCCAAAAAATGTATCCGAGTTTTTTTTTTTTTTATATTATATCAGAACCTAAATACTTTTTGGCAAAATTATGTTATTTATCATTATTGTGATCACATTCAAAATCTGAGCAACTGGTAGGTGGAGCATAATTAGTCTTGGTGCTATATATATATATATATATATATATATATATACATATATATATACATATATATATATCTTAAGGTATACATAGTTTTGATGGTAATTTCCCCCCCCCCCAAATGTGGAACTACTGATGTTCTGACTGAACTTCAGATCAGATGCTAGAAATAAAAGAAGCACTGCATTGCATTACACTATTGCCACATTACCCAGCTTATTTATGTGTTTCTTAGAATTATTATTACTACACAATTTCAAAATGTTGGTTACATTGTAAGTTGTATGAATAGTTCATGACAAATGGACCAACACATGTTGTCCAGAGTTCCTTGGAATAAAATTTGGCTACATTACCGTACATAAAATCTAAGAGGAAGTTCCAGTTCCATAGATACAAGTATCTGTTATGACAACTATGATACCAACAACGAAATGGAGAAGCTGCATACGATGTGCTGGTGCTGCATAATTCACTCAATACAGATGTAAATAACCTTCAGTTTAACCTTAGCGTCACAGATACGACTGTGATTTCATTGTGGGTGAAAACAGGGCAGCGCGCAGGCAGGCTTTCGTTCCAACAAAGCAGGAGCACACATGACCAGTGGAAGTTTGAGACCAACTGATTAAACATGTGGAAGGCTTGTTTGGAATGAAAACACACCAGCCCTTTACGGATTAGACTGGACATCCTGACCTGAGATCAGCTTCACACATAACTGCACTATAAGGACTCAATTAATATTGATGCAAAATAAAAACGTATATACATATAAACATAGACAGTAAATAAAAACAAACAAACAAACTTTTTTACCAATTTCCCGGTTGAGAATTTTCTCCTCCCTGTTGCCCACAGGTTCGATGACTTTTAAGAAAGGCTGAAAGAGCCTGAGATCACAGAGTCTCCTAGTCTCATCATAAAACTCTTCCCGCTCAGCCTCCTGCGTCACGCTGACAAAGATGTAGGAGGTCTCCTCTTGTAACAGGTGGTGAAGGGGGTACTTCCTGGCTTCCTTGAACAGTTCATGTTTGATAGTGATAAGTGTGGCCTCACGGAGGCACTCCAGGGTCAGGATCATGCCGTTAGGTAATAGACAATCCACTAGAATCCTGGGGGGCATCAAGTGGATGCCCCATAGTTCTCCAGAAGAGGGCCTGGGAGGCATGGTGTCTTGTCCTCACAGTCTTTCAGTACAGAGAAAACAAAAACCAAGCGTTTTGTCCCCTATGAAAAGAAAAAGATGCAAGACAGCTTGTCAGTTTCTAACACAAGTTTGGGGCTCATTTCATTTAGAAATGTAAAAGTCACCTGAGCAGTGGAGAAACACAGCATTTCACAAAACAGGTTCATATACACCATAAGAACCTTTGCTGACTCAAAGAAAAAAAAAACCCGAGTTCCCAGCAAGGAACAAGTTCTACCAAGCAATGCTAAAAATCAGGTACCTGAAGGAATACACAAACAGTCATAACAAAACTGAAACTGAGCACAAGGCCCTATGCCCTAGCTGCCAAAGGCAAGTTGGAGGATACGACCACAGCAAATATAATAAAAGTGCAACAACAACAATCATCCACACCAAACGTCCTAGGAAAACATCCAAGCACACATTTAGATTTGCACAGAGAAGCATGCCAGTTAACATGGAATTATAACCCATCTGAGAACCCATCTTATTGTTTCTATAGAAAGAAAAAGAAAATATACAACCATTTTTCCCCCATAACTAAGGCTACAACTTAATACAGCAGATGTGAGGTGTAGACTGCCCAACTCACTGGCTGCTCAGATGTTATTCACATTTACAAGACTTCAACTGGTGAATTATGCTTATATACACTGTAGTTAGGCAAAGAAACTAGATGATGTAGGTTACAGTGCTTATAAGCTGCAATGAAACGAGCAAGGTGGAATGATTTAACTCGTTTTTGCTTCAGGTAGAATTACCTGTACCAGCATTTGCCATCTTTTTATGGCTGTGTTGTTTTCCAGCTCAGAGACGCCAGGCAGGATGAGCAACGCCCCAATGAAAGAAGGCTTTAATCTCTCTCTCTGCAAAGTCATATACCGGGGTTCGAAACCCCAGTTTCACATCAAATGGCACTAGAACATAACCGCTGCACCATTTCAAACAGGAAATCCAAATTAGCTGCCAATACAGCACACAATCTTGCACTTTTTTTTCCAATGAGCACAGTTTTCATTTTGACAGCTTTGAATTTGACATTTTTCGTAAAGCTAAGGGCCACGATCAACCATCTGGGTTGAGTCAATTGTGCCAACTGATAAGAAAATCGGTATCATGTTACACAAGCTGTCCACATGTGCTGAGTATAAGGTAGTTCACCCTTGTGTATAGGCTGTATGCCTAGCAATAAGACTGGATGGAAAGAATCGAAAACTTGTGCGACATAATGCACATTAATAACCCAACACCCAATATTTTAACTTTTCCCATTCTGGTTTATTTTTGGACACAATAAATTGGGGGACCGCGACTGGTTCGCCCTTCGAACCTGCCCAGAGGACACAGCAGAAGCCCACTCCGACAGAGACACCAAATTTATATCATCCTAGTCACCGCAACCATGGACACCTCACTGGCTGTTGTCTCCACACAAAACAAGATGCGTCATCCCCCGGCTTACAGGAAGCAAGGTACGATCCCGCATCTGAGTCACTCCGCAATGAAAAGAATTTATCACTCGGTGAGAGGCAAGTTGTTCCCCTACCACATGGAGCCAAAAACATTTCTCACACAAGCGAATGACTTGTTGTTTTTCGCTCCCTTTACTGACATCAGCCAACCAGCCTGAGAGACAAGTGCATCTTCTGGAGTTAAGCCACCCCAGACAAGTCACACCATGCAATGAAGGACGAGATAGAGGATCAGTGAGCATTAGTCACTGAATCTCAAAGAATCCTTGGAACACTGACCCTTCTACCTCCCAAAAAAAAAAGTTTAGCTCACTAATCCTAACTTATCTGAACAAAGGGAATGGGGAAACTAGGCGAATTACAGACTGTGTTAATGTGTTATGAAACAACCGAGTCATAGCCAGCACATCCAGAGTAACAGCACTTACCTTAAAGCAGCTTTAACCTGAAAACCTCTGGCCTCATACTGGAAAGCGTCAGCTGAGTTTTCAGCTGGAAACCATCAGCGCCTCTCGTCTTTGCAGTGCCAGTGCAGTGTTCTGTAAAGATGGCAAAGTGATCTCAGTGGCTGTCATGATAAACACACCACAATAATAACAAAAATAACAGTAATAAATTTAAAATAATGTATTATAACCTAATTATAAATAGAAGACATAAGTGCACATAAGTACTTTGGCCTCACTGTCAAAGAAAACTATCACCACTGCCATAAACACCTAGCGCCCCAAACATACGGTACCTGACATTAGCAGAAAAACACATACTTAAAACAAAACATCGCGACAGCAAGCTCGCTAGCTAACCATACCCCTTGCAAACAGACAGCAGGCTCGATTTAACAACGACTCAGACCCGTTTAGTCGGCAAAAGAGCGGATCAAAACTTGAGTCGAGCCCGGTGAGCGGTAGCTATCGTTAGCCAGCTGCTAAGAATGACTGTACTATCTGGACAGTGGGAAATCGAGAGTAAACAACGCGACGGCTAGACAGATTGCAGATGACGGCTAATCCATTTGTTTCAGCACCCTTTATCTCTGTAGCTGTCCTGCTAGCTGGCTAATCTACCCTAAACTAATCCAGCTAAGCAAACTCTATTGACAGACACATTTCAACTCAGCATTCGTAGTGACACTGTGTAAATGTCATGCTCACCATATGCAATCCGAATTTGTAGCTAGCTAAGCACATAATCAAGTCAGCTATCCAAGCAGTCAGTGCAAGCTTTCGTAAAGTAAGCTAACTAGCTCATTAGAATGGGAGTGTCCCGAATATCAGCAGTAAATAAACCCAGAATAAACCCAGGCCTCACCCCATTCCCATCTCTTGCAATTCGGCTAGACGAAGTCAGCCAGTGCGCTAGTTTCAACAGACATTTGTCTGTGTACTTGCTTGCTTGCTGGCTGCTGTGGAAACTGAACAGCTTTTGCTAGTTAGCTTGCTAGCTAGCCGCTTAGCCACCTAGCTAGTTAACGGCTGATTCCAACAACTTTGTAAACAGTTTTTTTTTCCCAGACTAGCTGCTTCTCACTAACTTCTCAACAGCTCTCCAGTCAGCCAACCGGCTCGCCACGTAGTCGTTTATGCACTTTAGTGGTTGCAGAGGTCTGTAGAATGACAGGCTAGCTACGTACCCTCCGGACTTCAAAACTGGAACAAGCCGCTGCTCGCGCACTCTACTCCGGCACCGCACAGAACTACACAGCGCAGGCGAAGCTCGGGCCTAGCCGCGCCGGCCTGACAGGCGCAGTCTCTCCATAGCAACGATGGACGGCTCTGCTCGTTTGTCTTCTCGCAACAGATGAGACCGCAATTCGCTCATTACCCAGAGCGGAGAGGGCGCATTGTGTCCGCAGCACGCTCGGCCGATTCGGACATGCAAGAAAAAGCCGCAGTCATGACATCGTGCGAGGATTATTTAGTGTTAAATGAGCTCCTTGGCGGGGTAGCAGGCTAACCGCACCGCAGCGCTGCGCCGCTCTGCTGTTTAGTGGCCAGTTCCTCTCAAAACAGTCCGGTCGCGCGAGTTTTGATGGGCTCGGCGAGAACAGTTCAGATTGTGTTGTGTGGAAACTTCAGGGAGCTCCGCTTATGGCACTAGTGGGAAAGAGAGAGGGAGATAATGAGGACAGAAATATGATGTACTAACTTGAACTTTGTGCTTACACGGAATTCATAGAATCACCAGCTAATGGTCCAAACCTGAAATGACTTGGCGCTATTCCAATTTGGAGTGGGCATGATCACAGCACAGAGATCATTTGGAGAAACCCACTGGGCATAGTGTAGCCTATATTAATAATATAGGCTATTAATAAATTCCAACCGGTTTTTAGAATTTCGGTCCTTGAGATGTGCCATTCAGAGTGGAATGATAATGAAGTTATATGGTTTTATATATGTGAGAATATTTTTATACATACATGTGGCAATATACAGTATGTATATATTCTCACATATATAAAACTATATATATTATCATATATGCAAACACATATGGAGAAATACTCTATTACATATCTATGTCTATTACATATAAAATGAAATATATTACAATATATAAGTAAATATATATTATACTATCATACATACAATATATGAAAAGCGGCAATTCCTTATGTATTATACAATATATTGTAATATATTTATCACTATATAAATATATGCAAAATATATGCACTTGTTTCCCATATATGACATTATATTATTTAATATATTGCACTATATTTTCCAATACATTGCCATATATTATCGTTTCATAAGGGGAGGTCTCTATGTCTACAACACACATATAGCCATATTATTTACTATACAAAACCATCACACACGTGTTCTGAGATGAAAACTTTAAAAATTGCTGGACCTCGACTTTAATCATTTACCTACACAGGAGGGCACAGGAGCATTTTCCCACATGTTCTGTGTAAGTAATAAGCTGAAGTAATTCAAAGTGGTAGGATGTGAAGTGGTAGGTCAGATGGTTCATTGTGAATAAACTGACTCTGCTACCTTTGCAGTGGTGGTCATGGGAACCAGGGGTCACCATGTCTACAACACACATATAGCCATTTTACTTACTGTCCAAAACCACCAGTGAACCTACATGTGTGAAAAGTTTGGTGGAACTCCCCTTTGATGATTTAGCTATACATGAGGTCCCATTTAAAGGGGGAATCCTTCTAATGGACAGACTCTGATCCCTTTACAGTGGTGGTGATGGGAACCAGGGGTCACCATGTCTATAACACACATATAGCCATTTCACTTACTGTCCACCACATGTGGTTGAGTTGAAAACTTAAAAAACTTGATGGACCTCCCCTTTAATGATTTACTAAACAAAAGGTCACATTTAAATCCACCAGTTTCTCATAGTTTCTGTATAATAGAGTGGTTGAAGGCATTCACAGTGGTATGATGTGACATGGTAGCTCAGCAGTTGATGGTTCAGTGATGGTGATGGGAACCAGGGGTCACCGTGTCTATAACACACATGTAGCCATTTCACTTACTATCCGAAACCATCATATATGTGTTCTTTAAAATTTGGTTGACCTCCCCTTTTATGACTTACCGATGCTGATCTCTTTACAGTGGTGGTGGTGATGGGAACCAGGGGTCACCATGTCTACAATTCAGATATAGTAATTTCACTTACTATCCAAAAAATGGACTCAACTAACTATCACATCTCAAGCCATTTAATTACAGTTGGTGGAGTTCTCCTTTAAGGCTTCGTGTTCAGTACCTGACTATAACTTATTATTAACTACATTGATTTTAATATGTCAGTTATATGAGGAACTGAAGTGTGGGCCACACCCAGGCCCCTTTAGTGTGTATGTGTGGTACAGGGAGGATGCGTATCTGGGAAAGACACTGCTTCCTTTGTCCTTGAGCTCTGTCACATGAACTCTATAACATGTTGGACATGTACAGAAAACGTGTTTCCTGCTGGCCTTATTCTGAATTCTCCTTAAAGGGGAATTATGCATTTCCAAAATTTCTGCTTAATCGTGAAGGTGAAGTAATTCAGAGCAGTTTGATATGAAAGGGTTTGTTGTCGCGAGACTTAAGCTTTACAGACATGATGGGGACAGAGGGTTGTGATGTTCACTGCTGAGGAAAAGTGATGGCCTGAGGGAACTGCTGACCAGTAATATCATCTGCTGTACCGTAGTTCCTCCTCTTCCTCCGAAGTTCCTCCATTTTCACCGGTTTCACCCACATGCAGACGGTACGATTTCTTCCCCATACATAACCATGTATGGCGAATACTAACAATACTAACACTGCACTACCTCAACACTACTGACTTGGCTACTGATATAATGTTGCTAGGACTGATAACCTATATTGTCCATATATAGTTTGTAGACGTCGTACATGTATTTTGTCGTATATATCAGTTTTGTTCTTGGTCATTCTGATTGTTTATTATGTATATTGTGTATATATTCAAGAATCTGTCGCTTAACCTAAATGGTCAAGTATGTTTGACACAATGTATACAAGAATTTGGCTTTGCTCCTCCAGTTTGTGTCTTCTGCTACAGGGACACTACACCCAATATACACTGCAACTGACTGTCCATCGCACAATATTAAACACCACGCCCCCGCATGTACACAACACATACAACACACACTGTACGTGTAAATTATTACACTCTACACAGTATACACTATATACACACCGACTCCACATATACACAATACATACACACACTGTACAATATACACTCTACACAGTATACACCATATACACACCGACTTCACATATACACAATACATACAGACACCGTACAATATACACTCTACACAGTATACACCATATACACACCGACTCCACATATACACAACACATACAGACACCGTATAATATACACTCTACACAGTATACACTATATACACACCGACTCCACATATACACAATACATACAGACACTGTACAATATACACTCTACACAGTCTACACTATATACACAACCACTCCACATATACACAACACATACAGACACTGTATAATATACACTCTACACAGTCTACACTATATACACAACCACTCCACATATACACAATACATACAGACACCGTATAATATACACTATACACAGTATACACTATATACACACCGACTCCACATATACACAACACATACCGACACTGTACAATATACACTCTACACAGTCTACACTATATACACAACCACTCCACATATACACAATACATACCGACACTATATAATATACACTCTACACAGTATACACCTTATACACAATATACACACCGCCTCCACATGTACACAACACATACAGACACCGTATAATATACACTCTACACAGTATACACCATATACACACCGACTCCACATATACACAACACATACCGACACTGTACAATATACACTCTACACAGTCTACACTATATACACAACCACTCCACATATACACAATACATACCGACACTATATAATATACACTCTACACAGTATACACCTTATACACAATATACACACCGCCTCCACATGTACACAACACATACAGACACCGTATAATATACACTCTACACAGTATACACTATATACACACCGACTCCACATATACACAACACATACCGACACTGTACAATATACACTCTACACAGTCTACACTATATACACAACCACTCCACATATACACAATACATACAGACACTGTATAATATACACTCTACACAGTATACACCTTATACACAATATACACACCGCCTCCACATGTACACAACACATACAGACACTGTGCAATATACACTCTACACAGTATACCCATTATATACAACAACTGTAACTCTAACTAAACGGCCCCCTTTAATGCTTTTCCGTCTTTTCCCTTTTCTTTTGTGCTATTTCCACACAACCCTTCTTAGCTGTCTGAAATGCCTGGTTGGCGCTATAAGAGAGGGTGAATAGAGATGTGGAGTGTGACAAATTTCATGTTTTGGGAACATTTAAATAGCATTCAAATCATTTTATGCAGACATGTTTAATAATTTATTGAATTTCTCCTTTAAACCCATTGAACATCTGGTTCCTATCATTATCTGGGTTGCTCTAGAATGGAGCGTTCCACATCACACCGCTGAGTGACTGAATTATTCATACATTTGGTCATTTTGGTGGAATTCCCCTTTCACTATACAGAAACGTTCAGTGGTGTTCGTTCATTAGTTCATTTGCTGGCAGCCAATCGGCAACAAAACTGTTTATTCTGGTATAAATAATAGGTTAGCGACCAACTAAGACTTCCCTTATGTATCTGTTCGTTACTGCGTTGTTTTGTTTGGGCCCTGCTCTCTCCTACTGCTCCGCCGATGGCTCATCACACTGAAGTGCCGAACGGTCAATCACATTTCTGAGTTCTCCTCTCTGTAGAATATGGACTGTACCAATGCGAACGGGGGGTGGTTTCAATTCAACCTTGCGTCAGATTCCCGTCTAAGCGCAGTGCATTGCAAACCATTCTTATAACATAATCAGCGAGATCAATTATAATGTATTATACACCATTGTGAAGCAAAGTGCGTTTCGTTTTGTGTTTATTCCGAAAGCTCTCGAGTTGCGTCCCCCCTTCCTCCCGTAACGGAGGCGCAAAGCACGAGAGCCGCGTCTGGCTGGAAGAAGTTCGGCAGCTTTTGAAGGATGCGAGGAAGATGGCGATGAATGTACGGAATAGAGATGCAGTTTATCCAAGTGCCGATTACTGCAGCACCTACAGCCTTCATCCTGTAACATATGGAAATGGCAGCCATTATTTCCCTCGGGGAGCAGCAGGTAAGGAGGCCTGGGGCTTTTATTGGGTAATTTTTTGTTTCTTATATCGCTGCGCTGGAGCGACTGTGCTGCGGTTGAACAGATTCACTGCATCATATAGCCAGGGCTGCTGCAGTAGCTCCGAAAAAGCACAACCTTTAGTTTGTTCGTTCGTTTTATCATTGCTGTGTTATTATTTATTTTTTTGGCAGGTTGGTGTGACTTATGAGCGCGTGTCGTGTCAGGAAACAAACTGCTTTTGCGTTTCTTTGAGTGCTGGGGCTGATAGGGTTGATGGATGGCTCTCCATCATTCATGTAGATGTGGTTAAATATCAGGTTTTGCAAGCAGGTTGCTTTGCAGCTGTTCCAGCGGTTACCAACAGCTTACCAAAAATTATGATACATTCATAAAATGCTTTTCCCTGGCTAGTTATAATGTACTTTACCTTCTGGAAAGAAAACCATACATCATATAGTTCGATTCCTCCGGTATCGATTAATAATGCCTGCCAAACAGCCCAGGGCCCAAACAGCGTTGCATTAATGTTACCTACAGGCAGCTGCTGTGGTCAGGAATGAGTCATCTTTGGTCAGACAGCCCTATATTGCACAGCATGCTCAGAGTGAGCAGGTTTATGGTTTGGTTAACACAGTTGTCATGTTATAGGTGTATTTGCTCTTGTTTTGTTGCCTGGTGTAAGTTACCTTTCTCACCAGGTTACATGCATGCATCGCTCTTTCATGCAGAAACTGTGTCTATAAGTCAAATAAAGCATTTAGAGTTCCTTCACTGTCTGTCACTGTTATATAAATGTGTTTTATTATAGCTGCTGGTTTGCATGCCTGTATATAAGTTGCTCCTTCTAACCAGATCAGAGTAGAGGGCCTGCAAAATTGCTCCCCTGAAACAATGGGACATATCGGTTTATGGCAGTTGCAAAGAAATATCTCACAGGTGTCCTGCACCGGTAGGTCGTGTAAGACAAGCTCCTGCACCAAGCAGTTTCTACCTTTACCTTCTCGTGTACTCAGTGCACCTTGCATTATAGATGCCTGAGGGTAGCGTCTTTCACTGGATGAAAGATTTTGCACCACTCCAAAAAAAAACAGTTAAGACACTTAACACTTAACACACCCACTAACTTCTGGAGGGAGAAACATTAGGGTTGTGAGTCTGACCTTGAGCTGCAACTATGTAGGTCCTCCTTGAGCCTATTTCTGGACTTGTATTCTCTGATGACCAAGACATATCAGGTTTTGTCTTCTGGCACCAAATACAGTGAGGGTGGCGGGGTGAGGTACCGGAGGCATAGTTGGTTTTGTCCATCTCTAATCTGTACTAAAATAACGGAATTCCGATTTTGTTTGGAGTCTGGAATCATCTAGAGATCTTGGTTGGAGATCTAGTTAGCCATGCCTCTCCTTTCTTCCCGTTTCAGGCCTTAGTTGTTGTTTTGTTTTCCCCCCTCTGGTGATGCCAAGCTCTTTCGGCATTGAGCTGCCCTCCATCCGCTCGCCCGGAAGCAAAACAGGCCGTGGCACTCTGATGCTATTCCAAGCTACTGATTCACTGTCGCCAGGACTCCATCGGAAGTGATACAGTGGAAACATTGGGGTGGCAGTGCAGCAGCTGACTGTCCACCCCCCCTCCGCTCAGCCGCAGATCCGCCCTTTAGCAATGTACACACAGATGAGGGCCAGAAATGTCCACAGTCGAGTGGGCAGAAGTCAGCCGTAATCACTGCTGGAGTGGGAGATGTAGGAAAGACCCACTGTTGCTAGAAGGAGGCTCGGTGCCGTAACCGCAGGGGCAAGATAGCCTTACATTGCTCACGAAGCTGTCAGCCTGGGTGCAGTCCAACTGTGCTATTATAAGGGAGGCTAATTTGCTCCACTTGATTGCATATGCCTTTTATTGAGGGATTTCATTTTCATATGTTCCCTCCATCTCTTCTGTGTTCTCCCCCCCCCCCCTTGTTATCTCTGACCCTTATATGTTACATACGGTTTGGCTTTCAGGTCCAGAGACTGTTCTGAAGCCGCCTCTGAACCTAATGTGTCAGCAACCGTCTCAGGCCTTCCAGCCTGTATCCCCCACCCAGGCCCTAGGCCCGCCCCCGGTGATGATGCCCCCAGACCCCCTCGCTTTTCCCCTCTGCAGCCCCCTGTCCGCCAAGCCGCCTCCTCATCTGCAGCTGCAACTCCCCAGCCCCCCTGTTACAGTGCCCCAAGTCTCCAGCCCCCAGCTCCCTGAGGAGGAGTGCCAGAAAGTGGGCACAGAACAGGATGCTACTCTGGAGGAGTTGTGTAAGCCCTTGTACTGCAAACTGTGCAACGTCACACTCAACTCAGCCCAGCAGGCGCAGGCCCACTATCAGGTAAACTGGAATTCCACATTCAATGTTTTTCAGTCACTGAACATTTAATATACACTCATCATCAGAAGTAGTTGCAGAAATGGTTGGAATCAACCAACAGGAAGGAAACTTGGTGGGTAGGTTTGACATTGTGAGACGAGTGATTCAGGTTTTACTCACGGCCGGGCATGTGACATAAGCAGGGACAGGCTTTATCGCTGTACCTGACTGACCCAACAGCCGCCATTATGGATAATCAGCAAGCAGTGATGTCCTCCATTAGTCATCAGCGACTGCCCATAACACCCCATCAACAACGTCTCCATAGACTGCAGTGGTGTCGTGCCAGACTGTCCTGGAGTGACTCAGAATGGCAGTGGGTCGTCTTCAGTGACGAGTCCCGCTTTAGTCTTGGTAGAGATGATCAGACAAATCAGTGTGCACCATGGTCGGCGCCAAGATGAGCGCATTTCCGGAAGGCCTGGTGTCACTCCACCCCTACCGCACCATCTGCAGGAGCTGTGTGAGAATATTCAGGCTGCATGGGACGAATTATCACAGTGCACCATTAGGACATTAGCAAACATGGCAGCCCGAAGCCATACTGAGAGACAGACTTCTGTATGTGTAGCTCAATAAATATTACCCATATCAGACTAAATGTATCATCAGTTATTGTTCCTGGTGACCTTTATCTTCCCAATCTGACACACTGCAGCTATTCTTTTGATGATGAGTGTGTTTTAATGGTCTGAGTTTTAATAAATGATCAGAAAAAGGCCGTATTTGTCATCATATAGGAAACACAACATGTGATGATTATTCTCCTATATGTATTTATGAAATAAAGTGTTTCTGATTCTAAACTCTTGCATAGTAATAGACCAAATGGTCCATTTCTCACTTTAATATAGAAACGATTGCTTGTGTATGTAGTGTTGGACTCTGTTGGACTCAGTGTATTTACTGTGCTACATAACTTTGGCTTAAACAGGCCCTGAATATGTCACAGCAGATGTCATACGCTGTCTGAGCTGTCATGTTCACTGATATAACAGTATCAAATTAACATTACCGGAAAGTGCCATGACAGATACTGTAATGTTTGATGTTACGAGGGCTAACTAGGGTACACAGCAAAAATCAGAATGTGACAGAAGCTGTCATGACACCAATTACCGTTAATGGGAACACGACACTGTTATATTACGGAACAGAATAACTCGTGACAGAATATGACATCTGCTGCGACTTGTTTATAGCACGGTCCTGCCAGTGTTAATGTTCAAGTAAATTGTTATCCTAGTTTCTCTTTCTGTTACTTTTGCAGTTAGCCATGCTAGGAATGAAAGAGGTGTTGCTCGTGTCTTCTTTATTGACACGTACATGTGTGTGTGTGTGTGTGTTTGCGTGTGTGTGTGGGTGCGTGTGTTTGTGTGTGTGTGTATTTGTGTGTGTGTTTGTGCCTGGGTGTGTGTGTGTGTGTGTGTGTGTGTGTGGGTGTGTGTGTGTTTGTGTGTGTGGGTGTGTGTGTGTGTGTGTGTGTGTGTTTGTATTTGTGTGTGTGTGTGTGTGTGTGTGTGTGTGTTTGTATTTGTGTGTGTGTGTGTGTGTGTGTGTGTGTATATGTTTGTATTTGTGTGTGTGTGTGTGTATTTGTGTGTTTGTATTTGTGTTTGTGTGTGTGTGTGTTTGTGTTTGTATTTGTGTTTGTGTGTGTGTGTGTGTGTGTGTGTGTGTGTTTGTATTTGTGTGTGTGTTTGTGTTTGTATTTGTGTGTGTGTTTGTGTTTGTATTTGTGTGTGTGTGTGTGTGTGTGTGTTTGGTGTGTGTGTGTGTGTGTGTTTGTATTTGTGTGTGTGTGTGTGTGTTGTGTGTTATGTGTGTGTTTTCAGGGTTTGCAAGAAACTATTTGTGTGTGTGTGTGTGTAGAATGTGTGTGTAGTGTGTGTTTGCAGTTTGTATCCGTGGAGTGTGTGTGTGTGTGTGTGGTGTGTGTGTGTCGTTCCTCCCACCCAGGTGTGTGGCCAGCCGCCACACACTGCTGTGTTTTTCACAGTCAGCCGTGTGTGTGGCCGCGGCTTAAAGTGCAGTTTGATCGTGTGGTGTCACACTGCAAGTCCTCATTCAGCAAAGTCCGCGTGATAGTAATCAGAGCCTGCCTCTGAGCCGGCAAGCCTTTCATCACTACTGCCCTTCTCTTTCTCGCAGGGTTCAAACCCAGCAGAATCCTGGCCAGGAAATTTTTACTGCAAACTGTGTGACGTCAGCAGCCACCCCCGCATCAGGCCCACGCCCATTACCAGGGCAAGAATCACGCCAAGAGGCTCCGGCTCGCTGAGGCCCAGCAAAGTGCCAGCACTGCGTGAGTCTCTCAGCAAAACACATTATCTCCCTGCCAAAAGTTTGGGGACAGGAAGCTTTTCAGCAGGTTCTTAAGCGAGGTTTCCTTAAAACACATACCCGACAACTAATGTTACATTCATTCCTCTGCCAGGTTTATTCTGAGACTGCTATTTCCCTAGTTTGCCAGCCAGCCACACACTACACGCTGCTTTAATCCTTTTTAGTTCCCTACATAGAAGGTGTGTGACTTCGGTTGGGGTGAAAATGCGGATGCCAATGACGGCTTAAGCAGTGGAGTTTGATCAGTGTGTTGTGCTCCCATCTTTTCCAAATGCAATTGGAGTCCTCAAGAAGAGAAACAGTGTCAGCAAAGTCAGCTGTGTATTGGTCTTTTCTCCATTTTGCAGCACCATTAAAACTGCCCTATGTAAATGAAATTGTTGCATGAAATTGCAAAACTAGCCCTTCTACTGCTGAGTCACCCTGGAGAAAAGCCTCAAGGGCTCAGAGGGTCATCCTGGCTCACGGAGAACGGACCATACTGTGTCAAACTATGTGACGAGTCCTTCAGCCTCCCCCGCTACGTGAGTCTCACGCCCAGTTACCAGGGCAAGAAGATCACAGCCAAGAGGCTGATCGCTCACAATCTCCAGACCCAGCCCCTTGCCACCCACTGCGTGAGTCTCTTTCAGCGACTAAATCACATTATCTCCCTGGGAAAAGGGTTTGGGGACAGGACAGCTTTCCAGCAGGTTTCTTAATAAAAACGTACGCAAGGTAGTTTTAGACTTCAACAACACATACATTAAAACTAATAATTGGAAGGAAGGATTAAAGATCTGCCATGGTTTATGATGATACATTTGGAGATATGGGATATTTGCTAGTTTGCAGTAACAGACAGTAAATTCAAAGGGGCCATAGGATGCTTTTGATCATTGCATGTTTAAACCTACCTCCCTACATAGAAGGTTTTATGTGACTTCGGTTCTAGGTGTTTCCTTAAAATGACCAGATGCCAGGATGCTGTTCTCTTCACCTAGCAGTGGACCCCAGGAATAATGGAGGACCCGTTAAATGCTCCCATCTTTTCCAAATGCGGGAATTGGAGTTGAAAGAGGAGAAACAGTGTTTCGCAGTATGTCAGATCTGTGTATTGGTCTTTTCTCGATTTTGCAGCACCAATAAAACTGCCCTATGTAAAGGAAATTGTTGCATGAAATTACAAAAAGTAGCCCTTCTACTGCTGAGTCACCCTGCAGAAAAGCCTGACAGAAGCTCAGAGGTGTCAGATCGGATTTCTCAGGAGCTTCTTGGACCATGCCATGTGTCTTTACCTATTAATGTGCACCGAGTCAAAAGAAGGCCTGGCTCAATACCTGAGTCTCAAATGCACAGTTACCGTAATACTGATGAAGATATGGCGACAGAAGTATATGATGATCGCTCACAATCTCAGACGACACACCCTTCACCCAGTTTTTCTATTTGAATCCTCTTTCAGTGTTCGACTAAACATCAGATTCATCTACCTGGGGAAGAGGGGTTGAGAAGGAGAGAGGTCCACCAGAGAGTTCTCCAAAACGTACCAAGTGTAGTTGTAGACGTCAACAAAAACCAGAAGGAAGTGTGGGATGGCTGTGCTATTGGGAGGAAGGAGGTTAAAGGTCACCTGGGATGATAAATGATGATACATTTGGACTGATATGGGAATATTTACTGAGCTACACATACAGAACAACCGTGTCTCAGTATAGCATTGGGCCGCCATGTTTGCTGAGAGTGAATCTTGACTCATTGGCATGTCTCACAATGTCAAACCTACCTACCAAGTTTCATTCCTGTCGGTTGATTCTTTCTGGGTGCAGCTATTGGTTCTAGTGTTTCCTTAAGATGAGAGTGTTAGAGAACAGTGGCTGGTGGACCGAGAGTGATGCTATAGTCTCTTCACCTACACTGAGCTGATGAAGAGTCCTGATCCAGAAATGATAATAGGACATTAGAGCCGTAATAAATCATGCTCCTGTTACTCTCCATACTTGAGTATATCTGAAGGTAAATACTTTAGTACTGTTACTCTCCATACTTCAGTACATCTGAAGGTACATACTTTAGTACTGTTACTCTCCATACTTCAGTACATCTGAAGGTACATACTTTAGTACTGTTACTCTCCATACTTCAGTACATCTGAAGGTAAATACTTTAGTACTGTTACTCTCCATACTTCAGTACATCTGAAGGTAAATACTTTAGTACTGTTACTCTCCATACTTCAGTACATCTGAAGGTACATACTTTAGTACTGTTACTCTCCATACTTCAGTACATCTGAAGGTACATACTGTTACTGTTACTCTCCATACTTAAGTACATCTGAAGTACTGTTACTCTCCATACTTCAGTACATCTGAAGGTACATACTTTAGTACTGTTACTCTCCATACTTCAGTACATCTGAAGGTAAATACTTTAGTACTGTTACTCTCCATACTTCAGTACATCTGAAGGTAAATACTTTAGTATTGTTACTCTCCATACTTCAGTACATCTGAAGATACATACTTTAGTACTGTTACTCTCCATACGTCAGTACATCTGAAGGTACATACTGTAGTACTGTTACTCTCCATACTTCAGTACATCTGAAGGTAAATACTTTAGTACTGTTACTCTCCATACTTCAGTACATCTGAAGGTAAATACTTTAGTACTGTTACTCCAGTGGAGGTCTAAAGGGAGGAACTTCTACTGACACTGGAGGAGTATATTACCTTGGAGATCTCTACTTCTCTAACTCGCATCCATCTACCAATGAACAACATCCATCACTGCTCAACACAGGTGCTTAATATAGTCTCATATTCCCAAAATTTTCCATGTCCATTTCAAAGGAAGGCAAGCTTTCCCAAACGCTTAGATGCGTAAACACAGCCGCTCAGTAGAAATCACCTCACTGCACCAGTGTTGTAGTTGTTTTGTAGGCTACTGTTTGTGAAGGTTTGGATTTGGCTATGGCGGGAACCGAATCAGGCCAAATGGCTCTCCAACACAAGCTCACCTCCGTACCACATAGCACAATGGGAAGTTTGTGAGAAGCTTTGCATGTAGGAAGGACTTTTTTCCGTTTGGCTTTATCTTCCTCGTGTTTTCGGCCTGATAACTGGGGAGCTCGTTTAAATGCCGCTGTGGCTGGGAGTGATAACAGGCGCAGGAAGATAGGACACTGCATCCTGCCACACTGTCGAGCGCTTGATCATATCTGGACCAGCTAGCTCGGACTAGTTTGGCCATGCTATTGTGGTGGGAGAGAAATAACATGATTAAAGTGGTGCAGGTTAAACAGGGCCATGTATTGTCATAGGGTTTCGGGGTCGGGGTATGAGCATGATCAAAGGCTTTTCCCTGAAACTCGGAGCATTTATTATTCATCGGAAAGACTGTTTAACTAACACCTGTAACGTTAAGCTTTTATTCTGTGTCAAAAATAAACAAACAACTTACAAAGGTCCTCACAGATCCATGTTTTTCCAGGGACGCAGCAGATCCTGCTCAGAGGCGTTCCAGGAAAGAAGGGAACGAGTACAGACTCAACAAGAGTCGCAGGACACATGTGAACTCTGCTATGCCAGGTACGCTTGGGAGTCAGATAGACACTATGTATGTAAATTGGCATGCTGTGTGTTCTAACCTCGTATATTCAATCGAGGGTTCTAGCAGTGTATGTATGCTGCATGAGAACCAAAGTTCAAAACCCATCTTGTACTAACAGCAACCTTTTGTTTTGTGTGACCCAGAACCATAATATATATGATTGAACGTTCCCAGATGGCATATATATATATATATATATATATATATATATATATATATATATATATATATATATATATATATATATATATACATAAATACATATACACACACATACATATATATATATATATATATATATATATATATATATATATATATATATATATATATATATATATATATATATATATACACATATACATACATATATATATATATATATATATATATATATATATATATATATATATATATATATATATATATGTATGTGTGTGTGTATATGTATTTATGTATATATGTATATATATATATATTTGTGTGTGTGTGTGTGTGTGTGTGTATATGTATGTTGGGCCACATTTGGCTCACAGCAGATTGCCATATATATGTATATATATACACACATTTGGCCCGCCTGTCTCGGATCTGATCCACTTCTGGCACAGATACAGCAGAGTTGACTACTTTTCCCTGAGGCGTGATCCTAATGTAATGCATATGTGGCCCACATCTTGCCCCCGGTAGAAGTCCACCCAAGTGCTGTCAACCCATCTGCCAAGTGGGCCAGATGAAAATCAGGAATGTGGGCCAGATTAGGACCAGCACAGCTGAGCTCTCCGGGTTCTGTTTCGTCACTACCAGAATAACCATAACACTACCCAAACTTTACCATGTGTTCTGGTAGTGATTGGTTCGGAAGTGACCGTTTCAGCTTATTTTGAGCTAGTCAGGTGCTGTTTTTGCCACTACATGACTAGCAAGCTCAGCGTTGATACGTTCATTCATAAAATTATTGTTATTAAATTTTTATTAAAACACAAAACTAACTTTGTTTAATTACAAACAAATGCCTTTTATTTTTCCTAACATTATACACAGATTTTTGTACTTTCAGACTGTGGGGCTTTAAAAACATGGGCTCGAACTGCTCATCAAGTGGTCATGAGTGACAGGGATGTAGTCTTGCTTTCTGCTCGAAATGTAGGAGCATGGATAAAATAAGACTCCTTAAGCCTACAGACTAAAACTCGTTTATGAATAAAGTTGTTTTGCTAAAAAAAAAATTCAATATAAATGTAACAATGCTCATATTAATATTCACATTTATGTTCATATATATATATATATATATATATATATATATATATATATATATATATATATATATATATATATATATATATTTTTTTTTTTTTTTTATATTCGCATATGCATATATCATATTCATATTCACTTTCAACATTTGAATTGCATATCCCAAAGATTTACTTTCAACATTTAGTCAAAATTAATGCCTCTTTTTCAGTGCAGTGCTTTAAATTAGTGCTCTTAATGTCTAAGCAACTTTCTAGACCCTCTTGTTTTGGTTAAGCATGGGTGTGTGGACAGTTCCTCCACCTTACCGCCTTCTTTACTCTGATAAGATGTACCCGGTTTTTCCAGCACTGACAGCGTGGTCACATTCCATGAAAGGCGGCTAATAGGAGGTGCTCGGAAGAGACTGATAAGTGGATCGGCTCTACACTGTTAAACTTCTATAAGCTGTTTTATCCAGTGTTTCTAAAATAAATAAAAAAATCTAAAAAAAAATAAAAATAAAAATCTGTATCGTGTTAATTTGAAAAATATCCTTTTGGCATGGAAACCGTTGCTAGAACTCTTCTTGGGTTTCCAGTATCCATTTACTATACATAGATTCTGACCTTTAGTGTTGCCAGATTGGCCAGTTTCCTGCCAAACGTGTGCATTATCGTTGGATTACATGGGGAAAAAGGCAGGTGGAGAAAAATGTGGGTTAGCCGATTTGAAAATGTGTATGAGTACCAGTTATTGTTCTGTAGGTACTGAATGTTCTTCCCTGCTGCTGTCATGCTTGTTGAACGCTGTGGTAGTGTAGCTTATTGCTAAATTTGACTTTTTCCTACTTTTGGGGTGTTTTTGAGCAATCTGGCAACCCCAGCTTGTTCATAAACTTGCATTCATTGATGTATCACTATAATTAACATTTCGCTAACCTAAAACCTAAACCTAAACCTAACTGCAGTTCTGGGCTCTAATGCCAAACCTGAGAGTGTCTGGAGTGGACTATCTGCAGTCAGGCTGTAGGGCGCTATCCGAGTAAAGTGAGACTGGAGTTGTTGCGAATGCAGTTACTAGCTTTAGATGCCGGGTTCAGTTGTGGTGGTCACATGCCTGCACTCTAGCGTAGAGAGCTGCCCGCAGGGGGATTGGTTCCCGGCCAGTGGTCAGAGCGGTGGTGCTAAATGCTAAATTTCTGATCCGTGCTTTGGCAGCAGTTGTTTCAGTGGCTGGCAGCAGTGTTGAGAGATAGCGGGCCAGCTTGTGTGGATCCAGCGTACCACGGTAGTCTCGCTAAATGCAGGCGCAGCGCCAGGCCTTTGGTGTTTGCAAACCGATACTCCACCCTACGTCAGCCCGGCCCTTCGAACGTCACCCCCGTGGTGGCAGGTCTCAATCACACACACACGCCCTCGCTGACCCTTCCACATGCCCCCAGCCTCTCCCCTACCCACACATGCCCACATGCTCACACATAGCATCCTCGAGCTCTCCGATGAATCACAGAACACCGAGCGCTGCTCCAGCCGTGGGTTTAATCACATTTTCAAAACGACACTACAGAAATAGACAGGCATAAATTCCATTCCAAAATGACATGTGATCTAGTCGCTTATTCCGACTGGCGGTAATTCCTGCCTGCGGCGATGTTGAGACTGTAGTTTATCTCATTAGGTTTTGATCGAAGAATGCACAATGGCTTCGGAAGATGCCACATAAAGATAGACAGTGCAGTGGTGCATGGAAGGCCTGTATTGCCGTATGGCTGCTGGCATCTGTTCTCATCACCTCGTGCTGAACACATTGGTGAAGAGCTTGAAGCAGCTGTGTGCTGACGTCCTCTAACAGTGATGTATATTCTGTTTGAGCTCTGTTGTATCAAATACAATACGAACCAGGAATGGCTACGCAGCTTAAACAGTTCCCACTCTCTGCTACGCCGTTACTAGACAGTGTTTGCTATGGGAGGAATGAATGAACAACAAATAGAGGAGTGTGGGGCTAGATATCTGTGCATTAGCGTTTGGGAACCTGCCCTGAATGGGTACATGCAGTTTGGTGGCTGTGGGTTATTGGAAACTGTTGGGTTTGGGTAGGGCAGAAAATGAATGGGACTCTATGGGGGGAAAGAGAGAGATGAAAAATTACAAACGGATGAGCGTGGGCAAAAACCCACATTTAATACATGCTCAGGGGTTTGCCCTCAGATGGTGTATCTGAAACGGTGTCCCTTGGTCAAGTAGAAGTCCAGCCCATTCTTTCCTAATTGGAAAAATTCTGGAAAAATCTGTTGCTACATGAAAACCATGTGTGCAATCAAAAGGCTGTAGACAAGCACACCATTCCTGATCCAACAGAACATCCTAGATGTCGATATCTTGAAAAGTTCGGGACTAGTTTCCGGACAAAAATGAAGAAGAAGAGGAAGATGAGGTCGAATATCGTCACTGTCCAAAAACAAGTATCTCCAAAATGGCAACTTTACAGGAGAGGCCAAAAACCTCACTTAACTTTAATGTAAGTCAATGGAACCAGACGTCTTTCCAAGCAGGTTTGTGCCATCTCTGTTGGTCCATTCATCATGAGATTCTCACTCAGTGTAAACAGCAGCTGGTGTGTTCAAATGATGCATAAAAGTAAAAATGGACAAAAGTGGAGATACATGTTTTTCATTGGACCCTATGCTGTCAAACAAAAATATAAGACCCCAAAAGCAGAATAGAAGTGTTGGGTAAGATCGCTGTTCTCTTTTATCAGTATTTAATAAATAGTTTCAAGACGAAAGCCAGTTGGTCTGGTTTTAAAGCTGGAAATTTTTGCCATTCATTGTACATGGCCAGGTATACGGGGCCACTCTAGCACTCGGTCTAGCTAGTCTAGCACCCGTACTGATTGTGAAGCCATGCTGTTGTAACACATGCAGAATGTTACATGGCATTGTCACTTTGGAAAAGCATGGACATCCCTAACAACCTGGATTCCTGACTTTCTTTCAGCATTATTGGTGCATCCACAAGTTACCCACTGCCTGGCCACTAAGACTCCCCTATACCACTGACTATACGGTAGAAGCAGTTTGGATGGCTCATTTCCTCGTTGGCCTGGAGAACACAGTGTTCACACTTTCTATAAACAAGCTGAACATTTCCGAAGTTAACATTAGGCGGTTAAAAATCCCTCTGCTTATAGCACCGTGTGATATGGATATAAATTTGATTTGACATATCCAGCCTACATATGCATACACTCATCCTCAAAAGACTAGCTACACCCAGAAGGAAGTGTGGGATTGCGGTGCTGTTGGGAAGGAAGATAAAGGTTACCAGGAACAATAACTGATGATATACAGGGGTTGGACAATGAAACTGAAACACCTGGTTTTAGACCACAATCATTTATTAGTATGGTGTAGGGCCTCCTTCTGCGGCCAATACAGCGTCAGTTCGTCTTGGGAATGACATATACTGCGTCCTGCACAGTGGTCAGAGGGAGTTTAAGCCATTCTTCTTGCAGGATAGTGTCCAGGTCACTACGTGATGCTGGTGGAGGTTCGTCCTTCTTGGTGGTATGCTGACATTACCCTGGATACCGTGGCTCTTGATACATCACAAAGACTTGCTGTCTTGGTCACAGATGCGCCAGCAAGACGTGCACCAACAATCTGTCCTCTTTTGAACTCTGGTATGTCACCCATAATGTTGTGTGCATTGCAGTATTTTGAGCGGAACTGTGCTCTTACCTGCTAACTGAACCTTCACACTCTGCTCTTACTGGTGCACTTACTGGTGCAATGTGCAGTTAATGAAGATTGGCCACCAGGCTGGTCCAATTTAGCCATGAGACCTCCCACACTAAAATGAAAGGTGTTTCAGTTTCATTGTCCAACCCCGGTATTTAGACTGATGTGGGTTATATTTATTGAGCTACACATACAGAAGCAGTGTCTCTCAGTATGGCGTTGGGGGGCCATGTTGGCTAACGCAACACGCTTGACGTCTCTGCACTGACTCACCGTTGAAGATGACCGGCTGCCATTTCAAATCACTCCATGACAGTCTGGCATGACACCATTGCAGTGTTTGGCGACATTGACGTGGTGTTAAGGGCAGCCGTCTCCCAGTGGTGCTGGCTCCATGACCATGGAGGGCATTACTTTTTGCTGAATGTCAATTTTGGCTGTAGGGTAAGTCAGGTACAGTGATGAGGCCCGCCATGGTCATGTCACCTGTGCGGCTGAGCGTGAATTTGAGTTAGTCACTTGTCTCCCAATGTCAAACTTACCCACCAAGTTGCATTCCTGTCAGCTGATTCCCTCTGGGTGCAGCTGCTTTTTGATGATGGGTGTATTTCCTACTTGCATGCCGCATGCTGCTTTGTAGTGTAGTGCCATGAAGCCCTCACGTCTTATCAATCTTTGTGCATGTACGTCTCAGGGCCTTACTACAACCCCCGGCCGAGGCAGCGCATTCCACGGGACCTGGCCATGTGCGTGACGCCCAGCGGTCAGTTCTACTGCTCCATGTGCAACTCGGGGGCCAGCGAGGAGGCCGACTTCCGCCTTCACCTGGAGAGCAAGCAGCACAAGAGCAAAGTGTCCGAACAGCGCTACCGCAGCGAGATGGAGAACCTGGGCTACACCTAGGAGACAGAAGGCAACAGAGAGTCATCCATGTAATTCTCCAAGTGCCCAATCCTGGCTTGGTTAGGGAAGACTTTGCACAGAACGTTGAGGCTTTGTGGAGGATGGGGGAACGAAAGCTACCTCTTGTAGAATTACAGGTGATGTTAATGTCAGATTGTGCATCTTCCTTCCTGGATGAAGCTTCTTGTGTTATGGTACGTAAAGAACTCTGCCCTGACAGTCGGGCGAGTTACCGAGTGAGCGAAGGCAGCTTTGCCGAGGTCCCCATAATTGCGTATCTAGGATCAGTTTGCCTTTGAGGCTCGCTCTTATTATTCCAGATGTATTCTAACGTGAAGGTCCTAATCCTAGATACGCTTATGAGAACTCTCCAGCCAGATCAGTGCAGGTCTTGGTTTAGTTCTAGTTTCAGTAGCTCTGTTAGAAATGTCCTGGTTCATTTCACTCCGTGATTCGTGTGGGTGGTTCGACGTGTTCTTGTGGAACTCTTGTTTGAGTGTTTTCCTTTTCTAACCTACTAAAGGCTTCACGTCCACGACTGTGCAATCGATGCCTCACAAACAGGAACTCTAGGTACCTACGGAAATCAGAGGCAAACGTCCGGCTCACGGCTAGCTGTGGGTTCACTGTGCTACTTCAGGAACGGGAGCCGAGTGCCGGGGTCAGGAGCGCAGTCCCAAGGGAGTCCCCAACGGGCTTCACGTAAGCAGGTTAGGAAGTGCTGCAGGCTTCTACAGGACCTGCTGAATGTACTGTGACTGCGATGACAATGACCTTCCTCGCAGGTTTTGCACAAGTGTTGTAGACGCAGTCAGAAGTATTCACGCCTACAGAGACCTTTCCATTGATTTGCCTCATTCCATGGCCTAGCCGGTAGGTTCCCCAGACGTCTTTTCGCTCCCAGTCCAGAGACAGCGCTTTGTTTGTCATGCTCCCCCCGTGGTTCTTCCCATGGTAAGCTTTCCCTTCTCAAACTGCAGCAAAGCTCAGGGGAACCCAAAGCGGAGCTATTTTTAAAAAGGTGACTTTGGGTCAGTCCCTCTGCGCACCCCTACCTCAAACGAGAGCGGTGGTTCTTCTTCTGAACAATCAGTCCAATAGCAGTTCTTTTTCGAGTTTTGATAGCTTAGATAGAGAAGAGTAAGAAAAGATTAGCAAGCCCAACCTGAAATCTATTGTATTATAAGATATATCGACAAAACAAAAATCTATATTTCAACACGTTTGTATATTTCTAGGTATTTAAAGAGAAAGGAAATTACACGAGTTATGAGGAACACTGTGTCCAGGTGCGCTTGTAGTTTGTTTGCGAGGGAAGTTTTTATTTCAGTATCACTGTATTTTGTAGCTAATCGTGTGTGTGAGTATGTGTGTGCAGATGTGTGTGCTTATGTCTGTGCGGGTGCGTGTTAGTGTGTGGGTGTTTGGCTTTTTGTGTGTGTATGTTTGCGTTTGTGCAAATGCGTTTGTGTGTGTGTTTGTGTGTGCAGACGCATGTGGGTGTGGTGCGGGTGTGTGTTTGGATATATGTGTGTGTGTTTAGTTTGGATATATGTGTGTGTGTTTAGTTTGGATATATGTGTGTGTGTTTAGTTTGCGTGTGTGTGTTTAGTTTGCGTGTGTGTGTTTAGTTTGTGTGTGTGTGTGTGTGTGTTTAGTTTGTGTGTTTGTATGTGTGTGTGTGTGTGCGTGTGTGTGTGTTTAGTTTGCGTGTGTGTGTGTGCGTGTGTGTGTGTTTAGTTTGCGTGTGTGTGTGCGTGTGTGTGTGTGTTTAGTTTGCGTGTGTGTGCGTGTGTGTGTTTAGTTTGCGTGTGTGTGTGTTTAGTTTGTGTGTTTGTATGTGTGTGTGTGTTTAGTTTGTGTGTGTGTGTGTTTGTATGTGTGTGTGTGTTTAGTTTGCGTGTGTGTGTGTTTGTGTGTGTGTGTTTAGTTTGCGTGTGTGTTTGTATGTGTGTGTGTGTTTAGTTTGCGTGTGTGTGTTTGTATGTGTGTGTGTGTTTAGTTTGCGTGTGTGTGTGTTTGTGTGTTTCTGTGTGTGTTTAGTTTGTGTGTTTGTATGTGTGTGTTTAGTTTGCGTGTGTGTGTGTGTGTGTGTGTTTAGTTTGCGTGTGTGTTTGTGTGTGTGTGTTTGTATGTGTGTGTGTGTTTAGTTTGCGTGTGTGTGTGTTTGTGTGTTTGTATGTGTGTGTGTGTGTTTAGTTTGCGTGTGTGTGTGTTTAGTTTGCGTGTTTGTATGTGTGTGTTTAGTTTGCGTGTGTGTGTGTGTGTGTGTGTCTGTCAGTCAGTCTGTCTGTCTGTCTGTGTACAAACCTGTTTACATTCACAGAGTAATATAGAGATTCAATCAAGGGCATTTGCAATATGGCAGGCTTAATACCACTCTAGCCATTCCAGTTTTTTGTCTGCCTCTGAATTCACTTTTAACTGTACTGACCATCAGTAACCTGCATCAGTCCTCCTAGAAGCAGCGCTTTGTTTTGCTTGGTAGTAAATATGTACGATATTTAGAAACCGCGTGAGCATGATGCTGTATCTACTGTCGGAATATTTTCTAAGACGTGAAAAGAGGACAATGCACTGCAGCCGGGAAAAAATCAGCCATGTGTTGAATACGTTTCTCGAGAGATTTGCACTTAAAGCAAAGAGAAAGCAAATTGTGATTATCAGTTGCGTTTTGTTCCTGTAGTTTTGATGTTTGTATGGAATTTTGATCCAATGTTTACAGCAGGAATATATTCGGCCGTTTGTGGCCCGTATCATATTTACATATTTGATTTTTTGGGGACGAGTGTAGCTTGTTGCTAGCATGTGCGCCAGACTACTCTGAGCGAAAGCTCTTTTTTTTCTTTTTGTTTTTTTGTTCTTTTTGTTAATCTAATATGAAGACATAACTAGCTGCACTAATATCGTCGTATGGGTTGGAGCCCATACTGAAAACTGCTCAATCCTGTGCCTCTGAATCTTAAGCACATTTCTGTTGGAAACAAGTGCAGGTCGCATCGCGTTCTAAACCCGAGTTCCACCCCTTTACTGTCGTAGTTGTTTCCCACCCCCATTTATTACATTTGGAAGCCCCTCCCCCAGGTATTTACAATACCCCAAAACATGGATAAGTTGCTGTTATCCAACCCTAAAAGCAGCAGGACTAGTTAAGGGAATCGGTACATCATGGTTCAAAAGTTTGGAATCGCTTGTATTAATATACTGTATATTAATATAATATTAATATTTATGTTTTTTCTATTTAACAATAACTAATACAGTGTGGAATATTCTAAACTGCTCACCAAAGAAGTATTTTTAGATGCAGTATTTTGGGTTTTGTGAGACAAAAGAGGTTATTTGATGCCAAACAATGCACTGTAATTATGTATTCGTAGTGATGATGGGCATAAGCAATATGATAACACATTTATTTATTGTACTATAGTAAAAAGACTTAAAGTAAGTCATTATACATGAAAATATACACCTTTCATACACCTTTTTTATTTTACAGATGTGCTATTTAATAGGATAATTATAGGAAACACTTATTTAATATTTATATTTAATATTAAATAATATTTAATATTTAATGTTAGTCCCAGGTCCTTTTTGATGTTAGGCCCAGGGTGTTTGAGTGGCTTTGTGTGCCAGCGACAGCCGTCATACTTTTCTACATGGCTTCTTTTTGTCCCTTTAAATGACACAGGTTATTGGTGTTACTGTACCTTTAAGACTGGTATATGCGAATGAGCTCTGTTTTGATTGGCTGTGTCTCATTTCAAGTCCAGGTTAGAACAGTTCTTATGTAGGACGTTCAGCTGTAGGCTGAGGAAGGGGGTTATGTAAAGGTTAGCACATATGACGTCAGGAAAACCGCAAACTCAAAAAAGGATTAGCATCTGTATGTGGGCTGGGCCTCATGGGCTGAAGTCTGGGCAGTGAATGTTTGAGTGCTAAACGTATTTAGCTTTAAGCTTTAAGCTTTAATAGTGTTTACATTGTCATACACAGCGCTGCTGCTGACGTCCCTTTTGTTCCAGCATATCATGTCATGTATTGTGAAGATGTCTTTGGGGGTCATGAACCGTTATGCTTGCTGTATTGCCCACTCCATAATAATAGCACAGGATCCAGAACGTAGCTGCTGCTCCATCCTTAGCCTTGTAGTAATGCAGAGGTAAAATAACGTTTAGCACCAATCTAGAACTATTAAAAAGCAATATTGGTCCAGTTTTGCACAATTAAAGTATTTCAGATCCTTAAAAAAAAGAACCTAACGTGGACATAAGCGAAGTTTATAGAAATGGGTTCACCTAAAGGGAAAATCCGAGTTTTCAAAAGTTCCGCCTAATGAAAGGGTCGGGATGTAAACTAAGCCATTCGGAGTGGGTCTGGTGTGAAAAGCTTGATTCTGGAGAAACTTGCTGAATCAGAACTGTTCCCAGTGGTGGTGAATGGAACCAGACGTCCACCTACCGAAGCTCCCTCATAGAAGCCCTTATGTTAAAGCAGTTATGAATACACAGCCTGAGGTCTGAGGTCATGATAGTTGTTTAGATTAACTTTGGCCTAACATGTATACAAAATGTTTACAGTGGTGGTGAATGGAACCAGACGTCCATCTCTATTAAAGCTCCTTCATAGAAAGCCAGTTATATAAATATGGTTATGAATATGCTGCCTGATATCTGTAGCACTGTTGTATGTTAGTTTTGTGCTGACAGTGTAGTGTATTCCATTCATAGCAGAGGGGTACATGCAGAATCCCTCAAAAGTTTATCTATTTATTTATTTACTTTGATTGATTGATTGATTGATTGATTGATTGATTGATTGATTGATTGATTATCAGATTTAGATCTTCTTCACCACCATCAGTATTATATATAACAGGTCAGAAGGCAGGTGTAGGTTCACTGGTGGGTTTTGATAGTAAATAAAACGGCTATATTTGTGACATGGTGCTGAGGAGGTCATGCTGGTTGCCACCACCTTCACCACTATAAAGAAATCTACAGTGGACCATCTCAGAACCATGGCTCTGTTTACATCTCAGAGACTGATATATTCAGATTATATAATTGGTGGATAATATTGTCGGTGTCCAAAGAAAAACAAGTATCTCCAAAACGGCAACTTTACACGAGAGGCCAAAAACCTCATTTAATTTTAATGTTAGTCAATGGAACCAGACGTCTTTCCAAGCCCTTTTGGGCCACTTCTGTTGGTCCATTAATTATGCAGTTCTCACACAGTGTAAACGGCAGCGGCTGTTTTCAAATGATGCATAAAAGTCAAAATGGACAAAAATGGAGATACATGTTTTTCATTGGACAGCGACGATATAATTGGTGTTTCCCCTTTATCTAAAATGGTATTATTTGAAAATATGTATATGCATATAAAGGATGTAAACCAAAACTGTCAGAAACCTAATCATACCGTGATACAACGCCCACAGAATCTCTCATGCATAATTAAAAACAGTGACTCCAAACTTTTGAACGGCGGTGTACGTCCTCAGTCTGTCGGTCGAAGGCCTTCATGCTTGGGTGGTGAGCGATCCAGAGCAGTCATGTTGTTAGTGGCTGAGGCGTTTCCTGTTGCGAGCGGCGCAGCGGCGCATCTGTCCGCTGTGTGGGCAGGAAGCGGTGACCCCTGCGTCCAAACTGGCCCTCCCCAAGGACGGCGGGCCATCTCCAAAGAGAGAGAGCTCTCCGCAGCCAAACCAATCTGGCTTGTCCCTGCCAACACAAACATCCACTTCCACCAAGGACTCGCTGGTCGTTTTACCCCGAGACGGAGCGACGGAAGGCTCCCCTTCCCTCTCGATTGAGGGAAGACTTATTGAGGACGCTGATGTTTTCTGAAGGGGTTTCAAGTTTGTTTTATTTTGAGAACAATCAAAATAAGATCTAACTGTAGTGCCTTCTGAAACCACTTTTCTTTTTTTTCATTTCATGGACGCCTTTGGGAACCGAGTCGGAGAGACATTCGGGTTGCTGTTCGTCAAAGGCTGAAATGTTGGTGGTGCAATATGTGGCAATATATGATTTGATTTCTTTTCCTTGTATAAATATTAATGTTCTGATATCATTTGAAGGGTACTACAGTGTAATAATGAATGTACCGTGTGAAACGACTTGGCTCGAGAGAGATTATCTTATTTTGAACGTATTATCATATGTATAAACAAAGATATTTCATTAAAAGAGGGATTTAACTCTTTCTCATGCTCACTCATTCACCTTATTATCCATAACCTCCAGCATGCTGTTCCAGGTTACCGTTATGAATTCATAACCGGCGTCCCGAAGGCTCCGAAAGGCCAGCCTTCACAACTTCAGCCCGGGGCCTGACTATTCTCTGCTAAGTAAAGAGAGCACATGCCGGTTCTTCACTCAAATAATGCTTTATGAACTCGGGCGATGGTCTGTAACCCCACCCCACAGTGCGCCTGTGAGATTCCAGGCAGGCCGTAGAGAGTGGGCCGCATTGTACGAGGAGGAGTCAGCTGACGGGCTTGTGTGACTCTCTGTTTATTGAATGTTGTGCTGACTGAACCCCGCAGACTGCAGCAGCAGGGAGTAGTCACCAGCAGAGTCTAATAAGCTGACAGTTGGACTACAGGGGTTTTCGGAAATCTGAGCTGGAACTGACAGCACAAGCCTCACTGGCTCCAGAAGTTGGAAGTTGATCAGGCCAGTTACACTCTTAACGGTCAATGATCTGGGCAGAAGATGCTGGTCCTGCATCATCACAAGGGCCAAACTACCCAGAACGTCAGCCAGGCTGCCTTTATTGCTGGGGTTTTCCCTGCTGTGCTTTGAATTTAAACTCCCTCAGATGCTCAGTACTTAACACTGGTTTGAACACGAGGTGTTGGGTACCACATATGAAAGATTAAACTGTCATGGCCTGTGTTTTTCTTTCCCCTGAAGTCTGCTTAAGTCCTCCTGGATGTACCCTCATCATCAAAAGAGTGGTTGCACCCAGAAGGAATCAACCAAGAGGAACGTAACTTGGTGGGTAAGTTTGATGTTGGGAGACTTGCCACTGGGTCAAGGTTCATATTCATCCGCGCATGTGACATAAGGTAGGGCGGGCTTTATCGCTGTACCTGACTGACCCAACAGACCCAATGCCTCCATCCTGTTTGTGGCAACACCATTGGCAGACGGCTGCAAGATGCTGGACTACATGCACACAGACCGTTATGCCGACTGCCCCTAACCAAAGACTGCTACGGTGTGGTGCCAGACTGAGATGGAGAGACTCAGAATAGCAGCAGGTCATCTTCAGTGATGAGTCTTGCTTTTGTCTTGGTGGAGACAAGCAACAAATCAGTGTGTGGAGGCACCGTGGTCAGCACTGTGAGGAACAGTGTGTTGTCACATGTTCAGAAGGCCTGGTATCACTCCACTTCCACCCCTACCGCACCATCTGCAGGAACTGTGTGAGGATATTCAAGCTGCATTGGATGGATTACCACAGGACACCATTAGGAACCTCTACAGCTCCATACCGAGACGTCTGTCATGTTAGTTAGCAAACATGGCGGCCCGACGCCATACTGAGACACTACTTCTGTATGTGTAGCTCAATAAATATTGATCATATCAGTCTACACTTATCATCAGTTATTGATCCTGGTCACCTTTATCTTCCTTCCCAACAGCACTGCAATCCCACACCTCCTTCTGGGTGTGCAAATATGCTTTGCATCACGACTGTGTTCTGAGTATCACAGTAAAGGGTGCTATGACAGGAGCCAGGCCTGGCCTTACACTGCTAGTCTGCTTTTTTTCCCAGACAGCTTTCACACAAGCAGTAGAATCATTTTGATGGGACAGATAAAGCAGATCACTCTACTGTCTACAGGGTTAGTTGTGGATGTTGGAATGACAGTAGGCGCTGTTCTTATTTGTCCACTATCGCCCCCTTGAGTACTGAGTGTTTAACAGTGCTACAGTAACGCAAGAGTGCATGGTGTGCACACTTGAGTATGTTTATGTCCTTAGGCCAGACCAGAGCCGGTTAAAGGGGAGCCTTGACACCTACTGGACACTTCTCGCATTACAGCGAAAGCATGACTGCGAGGGTGCCTTTGAGTGAGTCCTAGATGAATAAATAGGGGGTGAATGGAGCTAAATGGCTAACAGAAATGCTAAAATAGTTTCTCCCCGCTAAAATAGTCCAGTTGGTGCGTCCCTAAAAGACCTGTATGTGTCCACGTTTGCTATTGCAGTCGAGTTTTGGGAGCTAGGGTGCTAACATTACTATTACTGAGTACTGACTGGTTGGCCCTGCTGCTGCTGTGTGCTGATTGATGAGCGAGCAGAGCAGCTCATTGGTTGAGTGATGGGGTTTGTGCTCACTGATGTCATAAATATACACAGTTGAGTCACATTATTATGACCAGTTCCTATTTGTGGAAGAACACAAGTGGGTGGTGGCAGCGTAGTGGTCTCTGGTCATGGCATTCTCTGGGCCCACTTATCTGTCAAAGACACTTTTCAATTGATTTGGCTTCGAATCTATCTTAGCAGATACATTGGGATTGTCTTCTCTGGACTGGGTGGGATCTTCCAGCAAGGCTGGTTGGAAGAGCATGACCAAGACTTCCAGGTACTTACAGAGTTGAACCCAACTAAACATCTGTGGGACCGTCTGGATTGTTGTGTTGGCTCTATGGATTGCAGTTATGATGGCTCCAGATTCCTGTGACAACCTACCAGGACCATGGCCTGTCTAGCGGCTGTCCGTGCTGGAGACGGTAGTTACTCTGGATAGTAGCTGGTGGTAACAATAATGTGACTCGGCTGTGTATAAATAAAAAAATTGAGCTGCTTAGATAGGCTGTATATATGTGAATGCATTGCTGTGTGGTAATGTCACAAAGACAGACTGGCACAGCAGGCTGTTTCTGTAGCCTAATGTTCTGTCATGGAGTGACTCAGTATGGTAGCGAGTCATCTTCAGTGACGAGTCCTGCTGTTGTCTCGGCGGAGACGACCAACAAATCCATGTGTGGAGGCACCGTGGTCAGCACCAAGACGAACGGCTTGTTGTCATACGTCCAGAAGACCTGGTGTCCCTCCACCTCCACCCCTACCGCAGGAACTGTGTGAGGATATTCAAGCTGCATGGGATGGATTATCACAGGACACCATTAGGAACCTCTACAGCTCCATACCGAGACGTCTGGCATGTTGGGTTAGCTCCATACCGAGAGACAGACTTCTGTATGTGTAGCTCAATAAATATTGATCATATCAGTCTACATGTATCATCAGTTATTGATCCTGGTCACCTTTATCTTCCTTCCCAACAGCACCGCAACCCCACACCTCCCTCTGGGAGCAGCTATTGTTTTTATTTGTATTTGATTTTTTGTATTTTTAGATGTAAGTAATTGAGGTATATGATATGGACTCTTTCCATAGAGGGTCTGATTCTCACGAAGGCTTGGAAAACTATGGAAAACTGAGTGAGCTACCTTTTCATCGCTGAGTGCTAAGGGCAGACTGGAACGGATGTTGGGCCACTGGGACATGATCTGTCCTGTCAGCGTTTTTTTAATTTTGCCATCTGCTTCCTTGTTTATGTTTTCTTTTTTATTCTACTCTTCTTTTTTGTTCCATTTCGTTTTTGGCAAGTGAGCAATTTATGCTCCTGAAATACAACCCCTGGCAAAAATTACGGAATCACCGGCCTCGGAGGATGTGCATTCAGAAACACTATAAGAAATCAAGAAAAAGAAATTGTGGCAGTCAGTAACAGTTACTTTTTTAGACCAAGCAGAGGGAAAAAATATGGAATCACTCAATTCTGAGGAAAAAATGATGGAATCATGAAAAACAAACAAACAAAAGAACACTCCAACACATCACTAGTATTTTGTTGCACCACCTCTGGCTTTTAGAACAGCTTGCAGTCTCTGAGGCATGGACTTAATGAGTGACAAACAGTACTCTTCATCAATCTGGCTCCAACTTGCTCTCATTGCTTTTACCAGATCAGCTTTGCAGGTTGGAGCCTTGCCCTGGACCATTTTCTTCAATGTCCACCAAAGATTTTCAATCGGATTGCGACCCGGACTATTTGCAGGCCATGACGTTGACCTTATGTGTCTTTTTTCACAGTTTCTGCTCTATGGCAAGATGCATTATCATCTTGAAAAATGATTTCATCATCCCCAAACATCCTTTCAATCGATGGGATAAGAGAAGTGAATCTCCCCAGTGCCTTTACCTGACATGCAGCCCCATATCATCAATGACTGTGGAAATTTGCATGTTCTCTTCAGGCAGTCATCTTTATAAATCTCATTGGAGCGGCACCAAACAAAAGTTCCAGCATCATCACCTTGCCCAATGCAGATTCGCGATTCATCACTGAATATGACTTTCATCCACAGTCCACGACTGCTTTTCCTTAGCCCACTGTAACCTTGTTTTTCTCTGATTAGGTGGTAATGATGGCTTTCGTTTAGCTGTTCTGTATGTAAATCCCATTTCCCTTAGGCGGTTTCTTACAGTTCGGTCACAGACGTCGACTCCAGTTTCCTCCCCTTCGTTCCTAATTTGTTTTGTTGTGCATTTTCTGTTTTCAAGACGTACTGCGTTAAGTTTTCTGTCTTGATGCTTTGATGTCTTCCTTGGTCTACCAGTATGTTTGCCCTTAACAACCTTCCCATGTTGTTTGTATTTGGTCCAGATTTTAGACACAGCCCCCTTATGAAACGATAATATATGGCAATGTATTGGAAAATATAGTGCAATATATTAAATAATAAAATGTCATATATGCGAAACAAGTGCATATATTTATATAGTGATAAATATATTACAATATATTGTATAATACATAAGGAATTGCCACTTTTCATATATTGTATGTATGGTAGTATAATATATATTTAGTTATATACTGTAATATATTTCATTTTATATGTAATAGACATCATATGTGTTTCTCCATATGTGTTTGCATATATGATAATATATATAGTTTTATATATGTGAGAACATATACATATTGTCACATGTATGTGTGTATATATATATATATATATATATATATATATATATATATATGCAAACACGTATGGAGAAATACATATGATGTCTATTACATATAAAATGAAATATATTACAGTATATAACTAAATATATATTATACTACCATACATACAATATATGAAAAGTGGCAATTCCTTATGTATTATACAATATATTGTAATATATTTATCACTATATAAATATATGCAAAATATATGCACTTGTTTCCCATATATGACATTATATTATTTAATATATTGCACTATATTTTCCAATACATTGCCATATATTATCGTTTCATAAGGGCTGACTGTGAACAACCAACATCTTTTGCAACATTGCGTGATGATTTACCCTCTTGATAATCCTCTCCTTTGTTTCAATAAACATCTCTCGTGTCGGAGCCATGATTCATGTCAGTCCACTTGGTGCAACAGCTCTCCAGGTGTGATCACTCCTTTTTAGATGCAGACTAACGAGCAGATCTAATTTAATGCAGGTGTTAGTTTTGGGAATGAAAATTTACAGGGTGATTCCATAATCTTTTCCTCAGAATTGAGTGATTCCATAATTTTTTCCCTCTGCTTGGTCAAAAAATTAACGGTTAATGACTAGCACATTTTTTTTTCTTGATTTCTTTTAGTGTTTCTTAAAGCCAGTTGAAACGATGTTATTTCTGTGTCATGTCTGTGATCTGCTTATTATCTACAAAATCAAACAACTGAATGAACATCCTCTGAGGCCGGTGATTCCATCATTTTTGCCAGGGGTTGTAATCACACATGCTGGATCATTTCTGCAAGTCATCTATAACCACTAAGGTAATGCACCATTTTTCTCCTATGCATCAAAACAAAGCGTCAGGTTATTGGAAGTGTGCAATTACTGGCTGTGGTTGATTTCAAATACGATATCTCATCTAATTCTTTATGATCAGGACTTCCTTCATACAGATAGATGAATAGATTCAACTTTATTATCTTTGCTCAGTACAGTACAAACATTGAAATGCCCGAATCTAGCCGAAGTGCAAACAGAACAGTGCACATATGCAATCATAGGCGTGAGTATAATACTACAGGGGTTGGACAATGAAACTGAAACACCTGTCATTTTAGTGTGGGAGGTCTCATGGCTAAATTGGACCAGCCTGGTGGCCAATCTTCATTAACTACACATTGCACCAGTAAGAGCAGAGTGTGAAGGTTCAGTTAGCAGGTAAGAGCACAGTTCTGCTCAAAATACTGCAATGCACACAACATTATGGGTGACATACCAGAGTTCAAAAAGGACAAACTGTTAGTGCACGTCTTGCTGGCGCATCTGTGACCAAGACAGCAAGTCTTTGTGATGTATCAAGAGCCACGGTATCCAGGGTAATGTCAGCATACCACCAAGAAGGACGAACCTCCACCAGCATCACGTAGTGACCTGGCCACTATCCTGCAAGGAGAATGGCTTAAAATCCCTCTGACCACTGTGCAGGACGCAGTATATGTCATTCCCAAGACCAACTGACGCTGTATTGGCCGCAAAAGGAGGCCCTACACCATACTAATAAATGACTGTGGTCTAAAACCAGGTGTTTCAGTTTCATTGTCCAACCCCTGTATATATTGGCAGACGGCTTCACGATGCATGACTACATGCACACAGGCCGTTACGACGACTGCCCTTCACACCACGCCATTGTTGCTAAGACCCTGACATGTTAGACTGGATACATACTGAGAGACAGACTTCTGTATGTGTAGCTCAATAAATACTGATCATATCCGTCTAAATGTATCATCAGTTATTGTTAATTCCCTAGGCCTAAAATGTACAGGAAATGGCTACTGGTCTGCCTAAACTTGGGTTTTGTGGTCAGGACAATGCTGCTCTGAAAGAACATCTGTGCTATATTCATTGCTGAGTAGACGTCCAGTAGCTTCGGGAAGGGTGAGAACTCTCCAGAAGGTTTACAGAACTGTCTGGAATTTTCTAGAGCTTCTGAGTATTGTTTAGAACTTTCTAGAACTGTCTGGGACTGTCCGGTAGTATACACAGCCGTATAAATACAGATGTGTTCAAACAGCCATGTCAGGTGATGCTCCAGCTGAGTAAGCGGTTAGTGGAGACGGAGCTACAGGTCATTTAGAGGGCATCAAGAGGCTGCAGCATCCGGCAGACGCATTCTGCTACATCTGTGGCCAATTTATCGAATCCAGAGTGGAGGAGTACTCTGTAAAAGCATCTGCTAAGATGGGCAAGCTGTAGGCATGCCTTTTAGGGACCAAGACAAACCATGGCCATCTCATTTCGACGTGTGAGCACTGCAGGAGAGCTCTGGAAGGTGTGGTGGATGATGTTTTTTTTTTTTTTTTGAGTTTTACACATAACACACAAACTGGAATATAACACATACGAGCCGGGGACAAAAATCTTGATACGTCAGGTTATAATAATTGTTGCCATAAATTTCATAAGCTGCAGAAACGGCATACAGAGGTGCATGGAGTGCATTCAGTGCATCACTCTCTCTCTCTGAGTGTGACAGCAGAGGGAGCCAGAACATTACTTCAGGAGACCACAGCGGTCTGTTCAGCATGTGCTCCCACTGCACTGCCAGACCCAACATGATCTTCTCTTTAATGAGCAGCTCTGCTCCAGCAGGACACCCCCCACGTCTTGTAACGCTGAGATGAAGGAGGTCAGGCTCCCTGCGTCCCTCCCAGAGGCTTCCGAGTAGCTGTGGCCATCAGCTAATCGGTCATTTAAATTCTGCTGCACTCCAGCCCAGCACAGCTTGGTAGGAAAACTGCCGCCAAAGTCTAAACAGCTTGAGAGGTTTCAGTGAGGCTGTTTCATGGTGAATCAATGCAACATCACATGGGCTAACCAGCATATACACTCACTGAGCGCTGAATGAGGAGCACCTGCTTCTTTCTAGGAGCACT
>JAMWET010001530.1:605000-812500 GCA_024036415.1 Prochilodus magdalenae | reverse complement strand
CATAGAGTGACTCAGAATGGCAATGGGTCATCTTCGTTGATGAGTCCTGCTTATGTCTTGGTGGAGATGACCATGACAACCAAGGTGAATGGTTTGTTGTCCCACGTCACATATCCAGAGGGCCTGGTGTCGTTCCACCTCCATCCCTACTGCAGGAACTGTGTGAGAATATTCAACCTGCATGGGATGGATTTTCACAGGACACCATTAGGAACTTCTACAACTCCATGCCGACACTTCTGGCATGTTGCATTAGCCTGGCACTATACTGAGAGACACTACTTCTGTATGTGTAGCTCAATGAATATTGCCCATATCAGATTTCTATCTAATGTTATCATCATGTATTGTTCCTGGTATCTTTTATCTTCTCTCCCAACAGCACCGCAACCCCCCCACCTCTGGGTGCAGGTCTTCTTTTGATGATGAGTGTATTTCGACCATAATCTCCAAATGTAGTGGCGTCTAAAACGAATAACGCGTTCTAGTCATTAACATGTTCAGTAAAAACAGGAGCTGCATTACATTTTACTCAACACATTTCAGTCACTTCATTTGCAGCACTTGATATCTTGGTGAAATAGCCTCCTTTGGTCAGTTGTTATCACACGGTGGTTTATGAGCAATCCCTCGTTTCACAGACCCCATAAACCTCTTCACAATGCAGGTCTCATCAACTGGAGAGGAGGACTAATAGAGTGTCACTGCAAATGGGCTCAAAGAGAGAGAGAAAAAGAGAGGGAGAGAGAGAGAACGAACAAGAGAAAATTACACAGTCATAGTATGATTCTCTCGAACACTCCTCTGGGCAAGAGGGTCTAAATAAGCAGCGCCGTTTATCTTTCGTCAATACCCATTTCTGTAGAAATTGCCTCATCACCTTCAAATAACATGGCACCATCCAGATCTGTTTTTCACTCTTTCTTTCTTTTGCAAATTATTTTTTGTGGTTGAAACCACACCTCAGACAGGATAACAGAGAGGGTGGGGGGTGGTCTGTTTGTGCCGCAGCTGTCAGAGAGCCTGGGATGGGTGGTGAATGGACGGGCAGAGCGACCGTCTGATTAGTCTCCGACTCTGGCTGTTTCATCACAGCCGGTCAGCTGATTGCACTTTCAAAAGGTTCCCCTTTAAGACAAGACTCAGGTACCATTCACGGCGAATCCATCTACCAAGGACGGTTGATTCAACAGCTCCTGAAAACACCACGCCGCCTCATACTCACACACAGGGGACTTACCTTTGAACTGCACCGCGGTAGTCATTACTACTTGTTAGCCTGTCCACAGATCAGCGGATGGTTCTGAGAGAGTGAATTTTTTTCTGCTGGCAACAAGTCGTGATATTGTTGGGTTCTTCAGCGACTACAGTGACCACCATCAGACAACAACAACAAAACTCTGGACGAAAACAACCTAACATTAGTTAGCTGCAACCATGTCCCAAACATCCCAAACATCCCAAACATGCCACACACCCCAGTTTCTGTTGCAGCTAACTAATGCAAGGTATAGCCTTAGGTAGCTGCAACTACGTCCCAAACATCCCAAACATGCCACACACCCCAGTTTCTGTTGCAGCTAACTAACGCAAGGTATAGCCTGAGTTAACTGCAACTACGTCCCAAACGTCCCAAACATGCCACACACCACAGTTTCTGTTGCAGTGATGCTAGGTATAGCCTTAGTTAGCTGCAACTACGTCCCAAACGTCCCAAACATGCCACACACCCCAGTTTCTGTTGCAGCTAACTAACGCAAGGTATAGCCTGAGTTAACTGCAACTACGTCCCAAACGTCCCAAACATGCCACACACCCCAGTTTCTGTTGCAGTGATGCTAGGTATAGCCTTAGTTAGCTGCAACTACGTCCCAAACATGCCACACACCCCAATTTCTGTTGCAGTGATGCTAGGTATAGCCTTAGTTAGCTGCAACTACGTCCCAAACGTCCCAAACACGCCACACACGCCAGTTTCTGTTGCAGTGATGCTAGGTATAGCCTTAGTTAGCTGCAACTACGTCCCAAACGTCCCAAACACGCCACACACCCCAGTTTCTGTTGCAGTGATGCTAGGTATAGCCTTAGTTAGCTGCAACTACGTCCCAAACTTCCCAAACATGCCACACACCCCAGTTTCTGTTGCAGCTAACTAACGCAAGGTATAGCCTTAGTTAACTGCAACTACGTCCCAAACGTCCCAAACATGCCACACACCACAGTTTCTGTTGCAGTGATGCTAGGTATAGCCTTAGTTAGCTGCAACTACGTCCCAAACGTCCCAAACATGCCACACACCCCAGTTTCTGTTGCAGCTAACTGATGCTAGGTATAGCCTTAGTTAGTTGCAACCACGTCCAAAACTGGCCAAACGTCCCAAACACACCGCACAACCCGGGGTTGACCTTTGGCACGTTTGGTATGTGGTTTCTCACTAATGGTAAACCTAGCATTAGTTAGCTGCAACAAAAACTGGGGTGTGTGGCATGTTTGGGATGTTTGGCATGTTTGGGACATGGTTGCAGCTAACTAAGGCTAAACCTAGCATTAGTTAACTGCAACAGAAACTGGAGTGTGTGGCATGTTTGGGACGTGGTTGCAGCTAACTAATGGTAAACCTAGCATTAGTTAGCTGCAACAAAAGCTGGGGTGTGTGGCATGTTTGGGACGTTTGGCATGTTTGGGACATGGTTGCCGCTAACTAAGGCTAAACCTAGCATTAGTTAACTGCAACAGAAACTGGAGTGTGTGGCATGTTTGGTACGTTTGGCATGTTTGGGACATGGTTGCAGCTAACTAATGGTAAACCTAGCATTAGTTAGCTGCAACAAAAGCTGGGGTGTGTGGCATGTTTGGAACGTTTGGCATGTTTGGGACATGGTTGCAGCTAACTAATGGTAAACCTAGCATTAGTTAGCTGCAACAAAAACTGGGGTGTGTGGCATGCTCTGAAAGTTTGACCTGTAATTAAAATGCTATCATCCCAAACCCTCAATTCTCACATCTCATTGACGATAAACCACAAAACCTCAGAGATATGTTACTTGTGCTAAGATACACGTTTCACTGAAAGAGTAACCAGTTATTAGTAATGATCATGCACAGAATAATTTAAAAGGTTGTATACCCATTTAAACATCCATAATTGTATTATTGGTTTCTAATAGAATAGATTTACATGCTTTAGCTTTCCTCCATGGTTTTAGTTTTACCCGCTCTCTGAAACACTTGGTTGAAGTGCCTGTGTCTTTAAGCCCCGCCTCCACATGAGCCCTGTGTACTCTGATTGGTCCACTCTGTTCTGATTGGTCAATTAGCAGAGTGAAATGTTGCTACAGGTTCAACCACCACACTGCTATGGCTATTCTTACAATGGTGCAGAATCTGATCAGTTTGATACAGAGTCCGATACTGAAAGTCCGGCAGAACAAGTTGGAATATCTGGTCCACCTCCGCAGGACTGGAGCAGTGTGTTTCAGACTGGTCAGTTTTTACCGTTCTGTGTGGTGTGTGAGGGTATACAAAGCTTGCTGGTAGGCGGGTAATAAGGATTGTGTTACGAGATAACAGAGACAAAGGCTGGAATTCCAACAAGGTGTTTCAGGCAGCTGAGAAAAGTGGTTTCTGTGGAGTTTCTCCCTCTGCCATGAGAATCCTCTGATGCCTAGCATGAGGTTATCTCATAATCTCCATTGCAGCAAGTCTGTGAGATTTGATTCAACATCATTAATCAGGCTTGACATCAGTTTACTACTTTACTAGCACTGCTCTGAAAAAGAGCGATCTGAAAACGACTAGACTAGAGCATTAGCTGACATCTAGCATGGCTTTCTGTGGTCAGTGCGGTCCAAATGTAACAGTGTAATGCCAAAATGCTGAGCAGCACTCTGTGACATGCTGAGAAGTCGGTCTCAGAAGTTGGAGTCACAGAGGGCAGGTATTTTATTCTTCTGGACTTGAAAATTTAAACTCTGCTGTTGTTCTATTTATCACTATGACTGAAAGTCATTTAAGCCCCCCAGTGAAGTGCTAACAACCATAGTCTTTAGCTCATTACATTACTCTGTTTGGCCTAAGCCCCTCGTATGGTGTTTGCTGAGAAGGACAATGTAGCCCAACACGTGTGCTGATGTGTGTATTTATTCTTCATTAACAACAGTGATTTCACATGTTTGGATGGTGCTGGACCGGTGTGTTGTGGCCGGGATAGTGCGATAGTATCTCAGCGACAGCTACACAATCAACAGAGCATGATTAATTTTGGCTTTAACCCAACTTACTCAACTTTACTCTCTCACAGGTCAAAAAATAGGGCGTGTTTGAGAACTTTTACAATAGACCTGAATGTAAAACATCAAATTATGACTAATCATAGTTTTAAAACAGATTTGGACATGCAGTAGTTGACAGTTCTGCCCGTATTATGTCCGTATTTTGGAATTAATTTAGGAGCCAGCTTCATGAGATTCTTCCTAGACTAAACCAGTTCCAACTCTCAACAGTGATTTGACAGTTTGGATGGTGCTGGACCGGTGTTGTGTGGCCTGGATAGCGTGATAGCAGCTCAGCAACAGCTACACAAACAATAGAGCATGACTGATTTTAGCTTTCACTCAACTTACTCAACTTTACCCTCTCAGAAATCCTCTAGGCTATGTGGGTGTCACTTTAGCATCAGTTAGCTGCACCCAAAACCAGGCTGTTATTAAAATGCTATGATTCCAAACACCAGGCACTTTCTTTTCTTCACAATTCATCAGCGATAAACCACAAAAAGTTATTAGTAAGTTATTAGAAGTGATCATGCTCAGGTTCATTTAAAGGGGACCTGTTATGCTGTTTTGTACACGTTCATGATTTTAGTTCTTACTTACTTTAGTTTCAAACCACCATATTTCTCCTATACTGCACTCTCTCTCTGAAACGCTCAGTTAGAGCTCCTGTGTCTTTAAGCCCCGCCTCCAGATGAGCCCTGTGTAAAGCATCCCACTCTGTTCTGATTGGTCAACTAGCAGACTGACAAGCTGCTACAAGTTCAAGCCCCACACCACTGTGGCTGTTCTAACAATGGTGCAGAATCTGACGTATCAGTTTTATACAGAGTCCGATCCTGAACGTCCGGTAGAACAAGTTGGAAGACTTGAGACAAGACTGAAGCAGTGTGTTTCAGAGTGGTCTGTTTTTATATTTCTAGCTCTCTGTGTGATGTGTGAGGGGATGCAAGGCTTGCTGGTAGGCAGGTAATAGGGATTGTGTTAGGAGATGACGGCACGTATTTTAACACGCTGCCATGCTTTTGTTTTTCCATTGCTGTTTCTACCGTCTGCTCGTGACCATCCCAAACTCCACCCACTCTACCACTGCAAAACAGTTCGACTGACAAGGGTCTGCAACAAGCACTTCCTGTGTGTTAGACCCGCCCTTTCCGGCAGAATTCGCAGTTTGTAAAAGTGTTTCACTGCTGGTAAAAGTGTTTTACGTCTTGTCTTTACATTCTTTTTACTTTTGTAATTTTGTTTTCTGAAATATAATATTTTTTATTCCTTTGTAAAATTTTGCTTTTGTAATTTAGTTTTCTTAAATATGTATTTTTTTGCTTTGTAAATTAGTTTTTATTTTTGTAATTTTGTTTTCCGCACTTCTCGGCCACCGTACAACAAGCCACAACACAGTTTAAAATGAAAAAAGCATAATAGGCCCCCTATATCTTCCTTGAATTAAGTCAGCTTCCTTTTGCAGTCGATAAATATGACATATCTATCTACAATAGACCTCAATATAAACCAAATATAAACCAAATATTGAATAATAGCAGATTTAAAAACAGACTTGGACATACAGTAATTGACAGTTTTGTCCGTATTATTATTTATTTTGGAATTAATTTAGGAGCCAGCTTTACGAGAATCTCCCTCTATAAGAAATAATGACAGACTAAAACAGAGCCAACTCCATTAGCTCTCAACTTGCTGATGCATGAATTATTGATTTTAACAAATAACACAGAGCGTAAGCGGAGCTTGGCCTCGGTGTGCAAATAAATAACCGGACATGTAACCACAGATCAATCAATGAGTGGCTCAATAAGATGTGTGCACGGAACACGGAGCTGCAATTAACCGCCGTCGTTCACATGCTCGCGTGCAGCAGCGTTATCGCTTGGTTACAGATTTTGTGCTTTTTTTTTTAAAGTTCAGGAAGTTAATTGTGCTTTGGATCATTTATCAATTTGCTACATTTGACCTTAAATACTGCAGCTTGCGTCCCCCAGAAAGTCATGAATAGGCGTGTTCACGTTGTGGGTGGGCTCCGGTTACTGCCAGTGTAAGATATGAAAGTCAGCTGCTCAGGAGATGTGCTAACCAGTGGCAGTTTCTTGGCAGGAACCTACTGTCCGCTGGTCAACGAATGCAGTGGCACTCCACAACCTACATGGCTTTGTGTTTCAGTCAGATGGACTTCATCCAATGTGTGGTGGGTAGCTCCTAGCATGTCTGAAAAGGCCCGACCCAAAAGCCTATCCTTGTCACCAAACAAGGTGGTGACCCCAGTAGATAGGCGGGCAGACCACGCGTCACAGCCCTCATAGGATTGCTCTTCTTTGGAAGGTATAGAAGGGGTGCGGAAATGTGCCCAACGTCTTTGACCTTTTAACCTTTCAAACCATGCTGTTGCCCTGCTTGCCACTGTCCAGTGCGGGCAAGGCGGGTCCTGCAAGTGGAGAAAGACGTGTCCTGTGAGGAATACAGCAGTTAGAGATCTTTTTTTTGCTTTCTCTTTCCATTGCATGTGTCATGGCTGCCAGGCCAAACAGCAGGCTGTTTAGCCGGACCAGGCCGGCTCACCTTTTAATGCGGCTTATCTGTTCACAGAGGATGGAGAGGTACTGGGTGAGCTTCACCATCGCCACAATGAGCGTGCCCATTACTAGCGTGCACGTGGGCCACAGGAGCGAGGAAAATATAGCGCCACGGCCATACAGACGCGTCAACAGCACGCTGTCCTGCTGCTCGGCCGGGTCATAGTAGCACGGCACCTGGTGCTGCATCTTGAGACGCTCGGAGATGTTCAGCACCAAGGTGTGTATCGTCGAGTGGTCCTTGCGGCATTTAGGGACGTAGAAGCACTGCGGGAAAAAAGAGGGACAAGTTTATGATTAGAGCTCGTGTCCTTGAATGTACTGGCAACTCACAAGCAATGATTATAGGGTGTGGAAAATGGCCAGACAGGGTTTTACGTGGTGGTAACGTTACATCAACACAATTGACGTGACTGTGTTTCAGAAGAGAGATATTATTGGAGATATGCGTCATGCAAAGAAAACAGCTAAGGAGAAGCTGAAATGACTGGAGTTGGGTTTTGAACAATGCTATGCGTTATTAAAGACCGTGATTGGAGATCACTAAAACGTTTAGTAAAGTCAAATGGTAAAAAAAATGGACAGGAGAAATAACAGCCATGGTAAATAGTGAAGGTATGAGCGTTTCCACACTACAGCTGTGCGGCCGTACGGAAACCCCTTGTTAGTGGGGCTAATCCGAAGAAAAGATTTGCTAGAGACTCTAAAGTTTGGACTCTGAAAAAGGTAATGTGGTCTGATGGGTCCAAACTGACCCTATTCCAGAGAAGTGCATGAAGCGATGCGCTCATCATGCATAGCGCCCCCTGTACAAGCCTCTGGAGGCAGTGTTGTAACTGAAGTTCCTCCAGTTTAGGGGGAAAAGGATGCAACGTCGACTTTGGCCACTGGGGGTTGGTAATGAGCTTTAATGCTCAACGTGAGGGTGTTAAAAGAGTAAGAATGTTTGGGCTCATTCATGTGTGTGTGACAGACGTGTATATCGGACATTTACGGAAATACAGAACAAATTTACGGACATTTATGGAAATACGGAACAAATTTACAGACATTTATGTAAATACGGAACAAATTTACGGAAATACGGAACAAATTTACGAACATTTATGGAAATACGGAACAAATTTCCGGACATTTACGGAATTACAGAACAAATTTACGGACATTTACAAAAAAAAAAACGGAACAAATTTACGGACATTTACGGAAATACGGAACAAATTTACAGACATTTACAAAAAAAAATACGGAACAAATTTACGGACATTTATGGAAATACGGAACAAATTTCCGGACATTTACGGAATTACGAAACAAATTTATGGACATTTACAAAAAAAAATACGGAACAAATTTACAGAAATCCGGGACAAACTTATGGACATTTACAAAAAAAAATACGGAACAAATTTACGGACATTTATGGAAATACGGAACAAATTTACGGACATTTACAAAAAAAAATACGGAACAAATTTATGGACATTTACGGAAATACGGAACAAATTTACGGACATTTACAGAAATACGGAACAAATTTCCGAACATTTACGGAATTAGGGAACAAATTTACAAACATTTACGGAAATCCGTAACAAATCGCTATTTAACATTTATTTGCCAAACAAAGGACGATTCCATATTTTAAGGGACGGGTGGCAGCCCTAGGTGGTAGGGTGTATTGGTGGTAAGGCCTGTACTGGGTATGTTATACTAAGTGAATGTATGTATCTCTGTGATTCAGAAGGACGAGTCAGGGGACACAGGTTATTACTACAGTAGCATTCTTGGGGATCCAGCCTTTCACCAGCACTATGGCCCTGTCATCATACTTGCCATCTGCACCTTATGGACTCAAGGACCTTGTTGGTGAGGCTGATCCAATTTATCTAGAACAATGACTTGTGGGGGTTACAGCCAAGGCGGTTTCTGGTGAGGGCTTGGAGATGTATTTTTGTGCATACCTATAACACAGACTTTTTAGTATGCTGTCTATGTGGGTGTGGTTAAATCTGCACATGGTACGCGACAACCTTCTAGTCTTCAACCTTCCATTTAGTTGTGATTGTGTTGACTGCTTCAGCTGGTCAACGTTATGCTGCACTAGAATGAGGCCGACCATCTGAATGTACTAAATGACCAAGTTATTCCATCTGTGCATTCTTTCTTCCTTGATGGAACGGCCATATTCCAGGATGACAAAGCCTGGATTCAACAGGACTTATGAAAGGTTGATTCAGGGAGGATGAGGAACCATTGTCACATTTGAATTGGCCATCGCAAACCCTAACCACTATAAATGTCTGTAGGTTGTGTTGGAGAAGACTTTACCAAGAGGTTTAACTCTCCCATCGTAAATGCAAGATCTCGAACAAAGATTTATTTAGTTTAACTGTCTGTATTCTGCTTAAATGTTCAAATCAGAACATATAAGATTGCTTGATTGACATAACTGAGAGAAACTCAACAGCATGAGTGATGAGTATACAAATGAGTAAACGCTCTCTACATATACAGGTAGTGTCGTAGGCCTTGCTCATGCCTAAAACATTATCCAGCGTTTATATGACGACGTCTTTCCCACTTCCTTGTGGGATGTACAGCCAGGGAATGCTATTTGATCCGATTAATCAGCTAATTAATAACCCCTTCATGAGTTGAAGTGGCTGTGTTCGAACCAGGGCTGTCACGTGGCGGGGCAACCCCAGGTTGCAACCACACCAGGCCTGCACTTCTCAGGAAGCCGTGGCAAGAACGGAAAGTAAAATTAATCTTTTATAAATTTATGTACATTTTAATTAAGTTCATTTACACAGGACAAAACATGAGTCGCCTTGCATGTTTACAGTGGTAGTAACTTCAGGTTTCTGTAGATGGCGCTACACGAGGATGATGAGACAATAAATACTTGTGGGGTGTGAGTGACGGGATTCGTAGATTGAGAAGAGGTTGTACAGTGCAGAGAATGTCTTGTTCCATGTGTGGAAAATGGCTCCAAGGCAGATGTTAATGATTGGCTAAAGGAGGGACTGACCATGTGGGCGTGGCCAAAGACCATAGTGTGAAGGAAGTAGCTGAATCTGCAGGTGTATTGAAGCGTACGGTCATACGGGTCTACCAGCAGTGGCTTAAATCCCAGTCTACAGGGAATCCTCCTCGGAATTGTACCTGGGGGGGAATCCACAAAATCTGGCCCACCTGCACATTTCCTTGATGCAAGACTGTCTGAACACTGATGTTTTGATGTTGATGATAAGCTTATGTTTGACTAGCACAGCATTCTATAGACCTAATGTTGTGTTGGGGATACGTACACTATGGCCATACTCTCCATAACCAAGCAGTCGTACATTCAGTCGGCTGAAAGCAAAATGGCACGAGCGAGACCCTTTGAAAATCTGACTCAGTTGGGGATGGGGGCTACCAAGGAGGTTTATACCAGCGATTGGTGAGCTCTTGAAGGCACTTCCACTGGTGGGTTCTTCATGGATGGTCTGTTAGATGGTGTAGTGTGCAGTGTGTTAGTTCATTAGTTAAACCTAGACCGGCATCACACAGTGAACTCACCCCGGGCCCTGGCAATCCCTCGATACAGCCCTGGTTACAGCACAGGAACTACTGCGGTAACTGAAACTGTATGTGTTTGAGGAACAGCAGAGTAGCTATTGATTCATCCTCAGAAGTCTAGGAATTCCCCAGCAGCCCCTCTACGGTCAATTAACCAGGACATGGAATTCTAATAAACAATTAACCACTAATATGGACAATGATGACTCTGGAGCAATTGCTGAGCTTCCATTACAGTTACCTTTAGTCTCACTTCACTTATCATGGCGGGAGGGTTAATGGATTTGATTTCACCCTTTGAAGGGATTAGATTTTCTCAAAATCTTCACTCGCAGTGTTTGGTAAAGAGGTGGACATTTAACTCTACTCTGTCTGCTCAGTCATGGTGTGGAATATTGTAATGGCATTGCAATACTGACCAGCCGAAAATACAGTCTGATCAGGAATCGATCATTCAGTAGGGAGATTGGCTAGATAGGGGGCCATATAAACATATTGTAGGGTCCCGCTACTGGTCATCTGGCTGGGAATGCATGGCCATGCAGGGTGGAGCACCACAGATAGCACCACAGCAAAGGTAGAAAATATTTCAAACATGTAAATACTTATGTATCACTGTCCATAGAAAAACATGCATATTAATTTTTGTTGATTGTTGCTTTAATGAATTTGAACACAGCAGCTGTCGTTTACACTGTCTAAGCATTACATGATGAATGGACCAATAGAAATGGCCGAAAACTGCTTGGAAGGACGTCTGGTTCCATGGACAGTGATGATATAGGGTATATCGTCACTGTCCAAAGAAAAACAGGTATCTCCAAAATGACAACTTTACAGGAGAGGCCAAAAACCTCATTTTGTTTGAATGGAAGTCAATGGAACCATACGTCTTTCCAAGCTGTTTTTGGGCCAGTTCTGTTGGTCCATTCTTCATGAAATTTCCGCACAATGTAAAGAGTAGCTCATGTGATCAAATAAGGCATAAAAGTCAAAATCATCAAAAATGGAGATACATGTTTTTCTTTGGACAGCGATGATATGCTTGATGGGCTGTGTTGTATGGAGCTCAGTGGCTGTGTAGAGGGGTAGTGGTGCAGTGTTGGTGCTTGCTGTCAGGGAGAATTGTGTGGCTGCTGATATCCTGCCTGCTTTCCTGGCTGTTCAGAAACGCTGAGCTGTGGGTCTTGTCTGCTGCCTCAGTCTCCTTCCTTGCCAAGTCATCACGATATATACATATGTGTAAACGACTTCTGTTCTGACTGGCTGTTCTGTATACCATGCTGAAAAAAATCAGCCTAGAGCAGCATGGGTTTTATCCCGGTCCATGCTGGGTTTATGCTGGTTGGTGCTGGAGAAGGTCTGGCTCATAGTCTCTAGTCTAATTCATCCCAAAGAGGTTCTATAGGGTTAAGGTCAGGACTTTGTGCAGGCCAGTCAAGTTCTCCATACCAGCTTCGTTCATCCATGTCTTCATGGAGCTTGCTTTGTGCACTGGTGCACAGTCATTTAGGAACAGGAAGGGGCCGTCCCGAAACTGTTCACACAAAGTTGGGAAAATAAAATTGTCCAAAGTCTCTTGGTGTGCTGAAGCATTAAAAGTTTCTTTCACTGGAACTAAGTGGTCGAGACCAACTCCTGAAAACCACCCTATGCCATAATCCCCCCTCCAATAACACTTTACACTTGGCACAATGCAGTCAGACAAGTACTGTTCTCTTGGCAACCACCAAACCAGGACTCACCCGTTGGACTGCCAGATGGAGAAGCGTGATTGGTCACTCCAGAGAACACGTATCCACTGCTCTAGAGTCCAGGGGCGGAGCTTTACACCACTGCATTCAAAGCTCTGCACTGCGCTTGGTGATGTAAGTCGTGAATGCAGCTGCTCGGCCATGGAAACCCGTTCCATGAAGCTCTACACACTGTTCCTGAGCTGATCTGAAGGCCACATGAAGTTGTGAGGTCTGTAGTGATTGACTCTTCAGAAAGTTGGTGACCTCTGTGCACTAGCATCCACTGTCCCCGCTCTGTCCTTTTACATGGTCTACCACTTCATGGCTGAGTTGCTTTTGTTCCCAATCGCTTCCACTTTGTTATAATCCCAGTGATGGTCGACTGTGGAATATTTAGTAGTGAGGAAATTTCATGACTGGACTTGTTGCACAGGTGGCATCCTATCACGGTACCATGCTGGAGTTCACTGAGCTCCTGGGAGCGACCCATTCTTTTACTAATGTCTGTAGAAGCAATCTGCATGCCTAGGTGCTTTATTGTACACACCTGTGTCCATGGAAGTGATTGGAACACCTGAATTCAATGACTTGGATGGGTGAGTGAATGCTTTTGGCAATACAGTGTATGTTCTAAACTCTATCCAGGTTTAAACACCACATCTAACTCTTTTATCTCCACAAAATGAGGAAGAGTTCATTCAAAGGAGTTCACTTTAAAGGCTGGCTGCCATATAACAATACAGCAAACAACAAGTACAGTTATGGATGCTCTCTTTTAGGAACAGCGTAGGAAGGCTTCGGCACACATGACACTTTTGACCTGGAAAATTCCCCGACTTTCCAGAAGAGCAGAACTGATAGAGCTGCTGTGACTCAGATTAGTTGGTGTGTATAGTGTGTTTGGTGTTATGTATGCACCTCAGGGTTGGCCTCCTGAGCCTCCTCGTTGTGGGAGAGTCGCAGGACACGGCCGGAAGAGTTCAGGCTGACATACACCTGCAGGCACGGATATCTGGAGCTTTTCCAGCACTCTGCACCACAGCTGTAGCTGCAGTTAATCTCCGCAATTATGCTAGAGTTTAACACTGTGCAACTCGACTCCTCCGTCCACACACTGAGAGAGAGAGAGAGAGACAGAGAGAGAGAGAGAGAGGGAGGGAGGGAGAGATAGAGAGAGAGGGAGGGAGGGAGGGAGGGAGAGAGAGAGGGCGAGAGAGAGAGAGGGCGAGAGAGAGTGAGGGAGAGAGAGAGAGAGGAGGGAGAGAGAGAGAGAGAGAGAGAGAGAGAGGGAGAGAGAGAGGGAGGGAGAGAGAAAGAGAGAGCGAGAGAGGGAGACAGGAAGGGAGAGAGAGAGGGAGGGAGAGAGAGAGAGGGAGAGAGAGACAGAGAGAGAGAGAGAGAGAGAGAGAGAGACAGTGAGGAGAGAGAGAGAGAGAGAGGGGGAGAGAGAGAGAGTGAGGGAGAGAGAGAGAGGGAGAGAGAGACAGAGAGAGAGAGAGAGAGAGAGAGAGAGAGGGAGGGGGGAGAGAGAGAGGGAGAGAGAGAGAGAGGTGGAGAGAGAGAGAGTGAGAGAGGGGGGCGAGGGTGTGAGAGAGAGAGAGAGGGAGAGAGGGAGAGACAGAGGGAGAGAGAGAGGGGAGAGAGAGAGAGAGAGAGAGAGAGAGAGAGGGAGGGGGAGAGAGAGAGGGGGAGAGAGAGAGAGTGAGAGAGGGGGAGGGAGGGTGAAAGAGAGAGGGAGGGAGAGAGAAAGAGAGAGCGAGAGAGGGAGAAAGGGAGGGAGAGAGGGAGGGAGGGAGAGAGAGAGAGAGAGAGAGAGAGAGAGAGAGAGAGAGAGAGGGAGAGAGGGAGAGAGAGAAAGAAGAGAGAGAAAGAGGGGGAGGGAGGGAGGGTTGAGAGGAGAGAGAGAGAGAAGGGGGAGAGAGAGAGAGGGAGGGAGAGAGAGAGAGAGAGAGAGAGAGAGAGAGAGAGAGAGAGAGAGAGAGAGAGAGAGAGAGAGAGAGGGAGAGAGGGAGAAAGAGAGAGAGAGAGAGAGAGAGGGAGAGAGGGAGAAAGAGAGAGAGAGAGAGAGAGAGAGAGAGGGAGGGAGAGAGAGAGAGAGAGAGAGAGGGAGAAAGAGAGAGAGAGAGAGGGAGGGAGAGAGAGAGACTATGCATGACTAAAACAAGGCATCCCAGAAAGGTTTTACAGTGACCATCTCAGACGTATATGCACATATCAAGCAAGTCATTTCTAAGCCTTGCTGGGTGGGGTCCCGGGCCAGATGGATGGTCAGTCATGAACTTAGAGTGCAGAGGATTCTTTGTTTCAGTGTCATTTGAGAGTATCAGTGACCATTTCCTTTCCCCTTCATTGCACCCCCCTCTCAACCTGCCTGGTTCTGACGTTACACTCCTACACGGGAGCCTATCCCAGCAAACACCTTAGACAGACCACCGGTCCACCACAGGGCAGACTCACACGATCACACCTAGGGGGACAATTTAGCATCCACGATTCACCTGACTGCACGTCTTTGGACTGTGGGAGGAAACCCACATAGACACAGGGAGAACACAGACAGGACCCCAGATGCCCCAGCCAGGATCGAACCCAGGCCCTTTCTGCTGTGAGACAACAGCGCTACCCACTGCGCCACTGTGCCACCGGTTACTTAATTATTTACATAAAATTACAAATTAATATTTTAATATTTTATTTAAATAGTTATTAATACAGTGTATACAGTTAGATATATACTTATATCCTTACATTACATTAGCACACAGTATTAACACATTCCAGTTTACACCTCTGAGCTTTTCCACTTGTCCTGATGTCCAGTCACTGTACACTCACATTTAAATCCTAATTAAAACATGAGGGTCTTCTGCTGCTCTCTGACCGAACATTCATCTTGTTAATCTGTCTTTATGTAAAATATGTCATATAAACAACCTAAAAACAGTATTCACTTTTAGACAGCTTGCTTTAGTAATCTGGGTTCCATGCCAGATTTGGTGGATGCCTTCCCAACTCCGAGGAGGATTCCCTGTAGACTGGGATTTTCCCACTGCTGGTAGACCCGTATGACCGTACGCTTCCATACACCTGCAGATTCAGCTACTTCCTTCACACTATGGTCTTTGGCCACGCCCACATGCAGTCACTCCTTTTAGCCAATCATTAACATCTGCTCTGGAGCGTTTTACCACACATGGAACGAGACATTCCCTGCACTGTAGCACCTCTTCTTAATCTGTGGATCCCGTCACTCACACATTTATAGCCCCATCATTCTCATGCAGCGCCATCTGCAGGAGCCTGAAGCTACTACCACCTTAAACACACAAGGAGACTCATTTTTTGTCCGCTGAGCTTACTAAACCAATTTCAAAAATTCCAATTGGGACAAAATGTGAAGTGCTAATGAACACATTAAAGTAAATTCAGTTTGACCTGTAAATGATTCAAAAACACAATGCTGTTTTTTTTTTATTACCACATGAACTTTATGGATTTTTGCACATATAATATACAGGGGTTGGACAATGAAACTGAAACACCTGTCATTTTAGTGTGGGAGGTCTCATGGCTAAATTGGACCAGCCTGGTGGCCAATCTTCATTAATTGCACATTGCACCAGTAAGAGCAGAGTGTAAAGGTTCAGTTAGCAGGTAAGAGCACAGTTCTGCTCACAATACTGCAATGCACACAACATTATGGGTGACATACCAGAGTTCAAAAGAGGACAGATTGTTGGTGCACGTCTTGCTGGCGCATCTGTGACCAAGACAGCAAGTCTTTGTGATGTATCAAGAGCCACGGTATCCAGGGTAATGTCAGCATACCACCAAGAAGGACGAACCTCCACCAGCATCACGTAGTGACCTGGCCACTATCCTGCAAGAAGAATGGCTTAAACTCCCTCTGACCACTGTGCAGGACGCAGTATATGTCATTCCCAAGACGAACTGATGCTGTATTGGCCGCAAAAGGAGGCCCTACACCATACTAATAAATGATTGTGGTCTAAAACCAGGTGTTTCAGTTTCATTGTCCAACCCCTGTAGTTAAATTTAAATATTTTAATATGATGCCTGCAACACATTCCAAACAAGTTGGGCCAGGAGTAGTTTACCACTGTGCTAAAGCGCACAGTGACCGGCCTGCTGTACATTTCTTCAGCAGGGCAACCATACAGAGCCTTCTTTGTGATATATTGAGGTTAATATAACACTTGTTTGTAATTGGGGATTTCTGGACTGCAGCAGGCCAGTCAGTCTAGCACCTGCACTCTCTGATTACACAGCCGTAATAGATTTAGAGTGTTTCTTGGTGTTTGTCATGTTGAAAGAATCAGAGAGTGTAGAAAGAAGCAGATGTTGCTCCTTAAAGTGTTTAGCTTTAATGGTGCTTTAACAGATGTGCAGGATACCCTTCAATATCCAGTACAACCATCTGCTCACCAATCAACAACCCCACCCCAAAACACACATACACACTATCCATGATGGGCTTTTAAACTTTGTGCTGACAACAATGATGGATGACCAAAAAATCCATCATCCATCAAACACTACCCGCTTCCACTGAGCACTGGTCCATTTCAGATGAGTCCAGAGCAGTGTTGCTGGGTGCTGTTGATATATGACTTAGTCTGGCTTAGTCTTAACTGGTGATTGTGGAGACAGCATTAAACATGTGGTGATGTCCATTACACCGTTTTGTAATGCTCCTTTGGAATGTGTTCCAAGCTTGAACATATATTTACAAGACCATAGTGTGAAGGAAGTAGCTGAATCTGCAGGTGTATGGAAGACTACGGTCACACGGGTCTACCAGCAGTGGCTAAAATCCCAGTCTACAGGGAATCCTCCTTGGAACTGTACCAAGGAAGGCATCCACCAAATTTGGCCCAACTGACCAACTCTTTGATGTAGTGTGTCTGAACATTGATGTGTCCTACATCCAGATACCTGTCCAGTCGATGCCAAAGCCAATCGCAAAACAGAGAAGTTGACAAGGTAGAACATTACCGAGCTTGTTCTGTATTGTTTTCATTTACATACATTCCCAACCTGCTGTCCCGGATTGGGAAAATTTGGGGATATTTCTATCCAATGTTTTTGGCACATGCTTAGTCATTCATCTAAATACCATTGGATCCAGCCCAACACTCTGTCATGCAGAACTACAGGCCATCCACCCTTCATGTCCCCTAGGGCTCCATTCTCTGTCCTGCTAAAGTACATTTGTATGCATGGAATGAAATGACATCAAACTCAGTTACATGTGAGGAAGTCCCCCTCTAGTTCCAGCACCACCTCTGGATTATCCCATTTCCACACTGATGACTTATTTTCCCCTTGACTGCAGGTGGGTCTCCAGAAGTGCTGGAAGTTGCGGCAGGTGGAACTTTCGGAAGTGCCAAAGAGAACTTCTAGCATTAGCCTAGCAGGAGTCTTTTCTGGAACTGTGAAGATACAGGGCGGTTGAGCCTGCAGTATCGGTATTGGTAGCGTCTGTCACCAGGCCATAAATACCCTAATAGCGGTTCGTATCACAGGAGCACGGTTATTTGTGGCGATCGTGACAGGTGTGGCCGCCATCAGAACGCACAGTGACATACCGGGGCTCTTTTGTTTCAGCCGTCCGGTAGATGTGCAAGGGATCACGTCTTGCCCGTTGCCAGGCCTTCTGTCTGAAACTCAGACCTCAGTCTGTTTGCCAGTCTAGAGGCTCAGCTGAGATATAAATTGCCTATGGCTGGATTCATGCCAACGCCTATCCATGCCCATTCGGCACAGGGTCGGGTATTTTCACATGCTCACCCGAGCTCAGTTTCAGCTTTTGATATGGGCGCTCAATCTGAGGCTTACCCAGAGAATGAGGACAAGTGAAGTGCCTGAACCTTCTCGTCAACACAATTAGCTATCCACACAGATGGAGCCGGAACGCGGAGAAGCATGTTCTCAACTGTTTATGAAGGATTGGGTTGGCCAGAACAGCTTTGTTTGAACACAGCACAATGTAGCGGAGTTGTAACAGGTCATGTGATCAAACCTTGAATGTTACCGGGGGTGGAGAAATGATGCTGAAATGGGAATTTTGTATGATTTGTTCAGTAACGTGTAACTGTTGGGCTGCTAAGTTTGCTAACGCAACATGCCAGGCGTCTCGGCATGGAGTTGTAGAGGTTCCTAATGGTGTCCTGTGATAATCCATCCCATGCAGCTTGAATATCCTCACACTGTTCCTGCAGATGGTGCGGTGGGGGTGGAGGTGGAGTGACACCAGGCCTTCTGGACACGAGACACCCATCCCTTCATCTTGCCGCTGACCACGGTACCTCCACACATGGATTTGTTGGTCGTCTCCACTAAGGCAAAGGAGGGCCTCGTCCCTGTAGATGACCCACTGCCTTTCTGAGTCACTCCACGACAGTCTGGCACTACACCATTGCAGTCTTTGGTGACGGTGACGTGGTGTTAAGGGCAGTTGTCGTAACGGTGTACGTGCATGTAGTCCTGCGTTGTGCAGCCATCTGCCGATGGTGCTGCACTAACAGGATGACTCATGGAGGCACCACTGCTTACCGAATGGGTCAGCCAGATACAGCGATAAGCTCCCATTCGCATGTCTCAGGATATCACACCTACCAACCAAGTTTCATTCCTGTTGGTTGCTTCCTTCTGGGTGCAGCTATTTGTGCATCTATCTTTTGATGATAAAGGTGTAAATACATAAGCATAGCAAAAACGTGCAGTCTGTTATGTCACTATAGGTTGCTTATGACTCTAATTATGTTCAATAGCTGTTCGTATGAACTTTTGGGAAACATGATTGATTCCGTCACCTTGTATGTTCATTAGATGCTGGTTCTCTCGGAAACCTGCAGAGGGATTCTGTTTGGGTCCTAATCTCATCAGCTGATATCATGTTTGTATTTGTAAGCGGATGATGGGAAATTTTATTAGCATTTGAATCTGATGAAAAGTTACATGGAAATAATGGCGCTTCAAACGTGTCCGTAGGTTCCACACATGAATAAAATATGCCACATCGACACAATTGCGGTTGATGTAACACGTTTTATTCATGTGCAAACAAATGACACATTGAAATCATGCAAATTTAAAATGGATTGTGGGATATGGAGGTTTGTTCTGCAGAAAGAAAAAGCATCCTTTATATTTATGCCATGTTTTTGTCCTTGATTGACGTCAAATTAACTGGAGCGAGAGACACTCTGTAGGTACAGGACTGAATATAGATGTAGCTCATGTAATTCACAATTCACTAGTGATTGTGCAATGTGCAACACGATTGTTATCTGGTTTCTAGCCAGTCCCGAGTTTTTGGAATATTGACACCAACTCAGAAATGTACAGTCTAGTTGGGAATGGTGCACTTTTACATAGCTCTTTGATCCGACTTACAGTTTCCGGAAAAACTCTGGAATATTAAACATTTTAATGATTTAAAAATTAAGAATGAATGATGTTGAAAAGTGCACGACTATCTACTGTACTTCTGCTCAACCAACAGACGCCGTTTTACTTACACTATCTCAGGGCAGACGCCCAAGCACAAATTCAATGTTGGCCTGACCCGCACCCGTCTGTTTGTCTTTTTTCTTCACCCCATAAAGGCGCTCCCATTTATTTTTGGCCCTGCCCTACTCAAGCCCCAATATCCCCTTCAACCTACAGCCATCAAACTGCATGTACTCACTCTGGGCAAGTCCCCAGACTCTAATCCACAGACGTACTGACCCTCACTCCTCTATGTGTTGTTTATTCACCCCTCATTCCTCCTATACACACCCATTCATTTTTGTGCAACACCTTAGCAAACGGCTGGCAACCAGCTTCAAATGTAAAGGTTAATAATCGTGTGTAAATAAACAGTATATATACTGTATTATAGCCAAAAACATTATCAAGCTTTAATCTGTCATTTTTAATATCTGTTACTGTTATTATGATTGTAAAAGACTGTATGTCAGAATAAATAGTTGAAATAGTGAAACTAGACTAAACTATGAAAATATGAAAATGAAATTACAGTACCATCATTGAGAAATTCTGCTGCTGTTAAAATGAATGGGTTGAATGGGATTGGGCCGGGAAGGATTACATGTCATGTAAAATGTCCTACAGCGCTCAGGAAGCGATAAAGTACTAAACGAGACCCTTACCTGTCTGTATAAGAACGCACCATTGTGATGCCCAGGACAAAGTACATCATGATTGAAAAGAAGATCATGCTGAGGCCCAGGAGAATGGCCCTGTCTTCCCCAGCCTTCAGAGCGGTCACCGTCTTCCTCTTGTCCAGAACGTCATACTCCCTGATCTTCTGATAAATGGTTCTGACAAATGGCAGATGGCGATAGCCTTAGAATATAGGAGATCACAAACAGACAGGCATGTACAAACATACTGCAGAGAACTGCCTAAATGCTTTGCCTTTAATCTGGAAACATGACTGGCATTCAGTCAATACACGAGCAAAGACATAACGGGATTTAAAGGCCCTGCCTTAACAACATGTGCTTCATACACAGATCCATCTCTAAATGGCGTGGAAGGTTGGACAGACAGACAGACATGATTTTTTTAGTTTAGCTAGAGGTAGCTAAACTATCACTTTCCATTGTTAAGTTTACAGCTACAGTGTTATGTGTTTACATAATATGTTACAGTGTGCAATAATATCATCACAAGTGCAATATTTCTGTAAGTGTACTGTATAATTTCCTATGTGTTACTCCCCCCCACCCCTTCTATATTTATACTTCTGTCTCGTCTGCACTGTTATGTTTCTAGCATGTCTCGTGTGTTTGCACTATGGTAATAGTGCCTAATCTCGTTCAGCTTTGCACTCCTGTTGTAAAGTCAGAACGACAGTAAAGTGCACTTTGACTTTGAAGTAGTAGTATGTAAACATTGTTTCAGAACCCAGTCCATACAGTCCATATATGGAAGCTATGCTGCGTTCAGGTACAGTTATTTAATTTCAGCTGTACTCCAGTAACATACAACTCTTCCCCAATAATACATAAGCATGTGTATCATCATAGCTTGCTTTTGATTTTGACAAAGTGGGCTTACTTGAACTCTGTTTGTGCGAGCTGTGTGTGATCCAACAGGGGAGATAAAAGCTCACTCAGCTCTTTTTAGCACAGCATTCACCGGCTGTGGTGTACTGTACCTCTTAAACTCGGAACTGCTGTTCACATTTAATCTGAAGGCTTATTATACAGTAACTAAGGGTGTATTATACAGTAACTACTCTGGAATTATGTCAGTACATAAATGGGAAAGTCTAGACATGCCTACAGTTGTGTGGTTGAATGAATGAGTAAATGAGCAGGAAAGTGAGGGGGTGAACAAGAGAGTGACTGAATAGCAGACTGCATGATAGAGTGAGTGAAGGAATTGATAGTTGAGGGAATGAGTAATTGAGTGACTGTGTGAAAGAGGAACAGAGTGAATGAGTGATTGTGAGTGTGTGAGTGAGTGTGTGAGTGAGTGGGTGAGTTAGTGAGTGAGCGAGCGAGTGAGTGAGTGGGTGAGTGAATGAGTGAGTGAGTGAGTGAGTGAGTGAGCGAACGAGTAAATGAGTGAGTGAGTGGGTGAGTGAGTGAGTAAGTGAATGAGTGAGTGAGTGGGTGAGTGAGTGAGCGAGCGAACGAGTGAGTGAGTGAGTGAGTGAGCGAACGAGTGAATGAGTGAGTGAGTGAGTGAGTGGGTGAGTGAGTGAGTGAGTGGGTGAGTGAGTGAGTGAGTGAGTGAGTGAGTGAATGGGTGAGTGAGTGAGCGAACGAGTGAGTGAGTGAATGGGTGAGTGAGTGAGTGAGTGAATGAGTGAGTGAGCGAACGAATGAGTGAGTGAGTGAGTGAGTGAGTGAATGAGTGAGTGAGTGAGTGATTGAGTGTGTGAGTGAGTGAGTGAGTGAGTGAGTGAGTGAGTGAATGTGTGAGTGAGTGAGTGAGTGAGTGATTGAGTGAGTGAATGAGTGAGTGAGTGAGTGAGTGAGTGAGTGAGTGAGTGAGTGAGTGAATGTTAGTTTAGCTAGTAGTAGTAGGTAAACATTGTTTCAGAACTCAGTCCATACAGTCCATATATGGAAGCTATGCTGCGTTCAGGTACAGTTATTTAATTTCAGCCCTACTTTACTAGCATACAAATCTTCCCCAGTATAATGTAATTATGTATCATCATAGCCTGCTTATGACTCCATTCATATTAAAATGCTGTTATGAATCCTATGATGTTTAACATTACGTTCACCTCCAGTCGATGGATCCAGACTGTTTTCCACGCAACTTTGTGCCTCTTGTTTTGTTCAGGCTTTATCAAACTATGCCAAAAACTGAAATTATGAAATTACATAATATGTACAGAATCTTTAAGGTGCTTATATAATGGATACATCACGTCTTTTTTTGTTTATCTTGAAGTTGTATGTACACAATGGTTCAGAACACAGTCCAAACAGTCCATACAGTCCCATTTATTGAAACCATGCTGCATTCAAGTACAGTTATCTGTCTTTGTGACGTCAGACTCAGTTCATAAATACACTTCCTTAGCCTACAGCAGAATAGCTATACAATACAGTCCAGCCAGTCAGAACAGAGGTTATATATCTCAAATCAGTCATAAAGGCACAGTAACAAAAACAGCCCAGTGTATTAATTTGGAGAAGTTGAGAAATGGTTATGTAGGAACTAATTATGACCAAATACTGAATATAAAAATAAAATAAAACATATTACATATAAATACATGCAAAAATGCATCTTTTAAGGAGTTTTTGAGACACAAAAAGGAGAATTATGCCTGATTACCTTCTGTTTTTCCCTCTACGCCTCATTTAACTTTAGTGTGTAATGATTAGAATGTAATTATTATCACAGTAAACATACAATTAATATAAACAACAATATTTGCAAGCATTATTTGCTCATTGCTGGTCTTTAAAACCCAATTAAACAATGACGTAGGACAAGGAAAGTTTCTATGGTAATTGAACACAGCAATGGACACATTGGGTCAACATTTCCTGATAAACAAACCAATAGAAATCCACCAAACTGGCTTAATTATGAATAAATTAATAAAAGGTCGAGGTTCAATTGCATTAAAGGTTACGAAGGTCGTTCTCTTCCTCCTGTGAAGTTACCCTACAGTACAGTTATAGAATTAATGCCACCAATCAGCAGCAGCGTCATACCTTCTTTCGCTTCCTGATCCCTGAGCTCCTTTGGAACCAGCCCACAGGAACATCCTCGTACTGTGTCTGGTGCTGTCCAAAGCACTGGCTCCAGAGTGAAGGGACAATCTAGCAGGGAGGGACACACACTCTCAGTCAACCATGAGCACACAGATCGCATATCTTCACCATTGTTCCCACTACTGGTTCACGGGAGCCAGAGAAATGCAAATCTCTCACAGACAGGAACTCCTTGTCAGGTTCTCAATCCAGGTCCCTCACGGTGTCCAGAAACCCTCCACCGAGCGCAAGAGCTCCGTTAACCTCCAACCCCAACTTAAGGCATCAGAGTAGCACCTCCGTCAATAAACCGCCCCCATCGATCGGGTTTCAGAAAGAGCCCAAGGACCATAAGCCAAAAAAGAAGAGGTTCTTTTTCCAGAGAAGGAGAGCAGGTGAAAGCGATCAAAGGATAATCCTCCAGTGAAGTGAAGTCTGTCTACCTGAATAAAGCAGCTCTCCACAAACACGGCGTACATCAATCGGCGGGGCCGCCTTCATCTGCTCCCTCATTTCCTCCCCGCTTGTTTGTTATTGACTATTCATAGGCGGCGAGCAGCGGGATGGGGGGATAATGAGGAGAGTGATGGGCAGGGAGAGGAGCGCCCACCACGCCATTGATCCCCAGCAGTGCGAGCGAAAGGGGCGAGAGAGGGCAGAGTGAGGGGAGAGCGAGCGCGCACTGCTCTGAGCCTCCTTGTCCTCAGCAGCCACACTCTGATTGGCCTTGATGGAGTAGCACAGCGGTGACACAGGTGCTTGGACCCTTGCGAGTCGCGACTGACTGCACACTCTGGCGCGTGTGACAAAGTGGGCTTACTTGAACTCTGTTTGTGCGAGCTGTGTGTGATCCAACAGGGGAGATAAAAGCTCACTCAGCTCTTTTTAGCACAGCATTCACCGGCTGTGGTATACTGTACCTCTTAAACTCGGAACTGCTGTTCACATTTAATCTGAAGGCTTATTATACAGTAACTACTCTGGAATTATGTCAGTACAAAAGTGGGAAAGTCTAGACTCGCTTACAGTTGTGCAGTTGAATGAATGAGTAAATGAGCAGGAAAGTGAGGGGGTGAACAAGGGAGTGACTGAATAGCAGGGAATGAGTAATTGAGTGAGTAAATGAAGGAGTGATTGTGTGGAAGAGGGACAGAGTGAATGAATGGGTAAACAAAGGAATGAGTGATTGTGTAGTATAAGGAGTGTAGGGGTAATTGAGTAAATGAGTAATTATGAATGGGTGAGTGAGTAGGTGAGTGAGTGTGTGAACTGAAGATTGCATGGCTGATTGTGCGTGAGTAAGTGTGGCAGTAAATGAAGGAATGAGTGACTACACCGATGAGTAAGTGAATAAGTGATTGGATGAGTTAGCGTTCATGAAAATGAGTGATTGTGTAATTGAGAGAGTGAGTACATGAGTTATTGTGTAATTAAGTGAGTGTGTAAATGAGTCATTGTGTAAGAGAATGTGTAAATAAGTAAATGAGTGATTGTGTAATTGAGTAAGTGTGTAAATGAGTAATTGAGTGAGTGTGTGAATAAGTAAATGAGTGCTTGTGTAGTTGAGTGAGTGTGTAAATGAGTAAATGAGTAATTGAGTGAGTGTGGGAATAAGTAAATGAGTGATTGTGTAGTTGAGTGAGTGGGTAAATGAATGGTTGTGTAATTGAACGAGTGTGTAAATGAGTTATTGTGTAATTAAGTGAGTGTGTAAATGAGTAATTGAGTGAGTGTGTAAATGAGTAAATGAGTAATTGAGTGAGGGAATGACTAAATGACTGAAGGGATGTATAATTGACAGAGTGAGAGAATGAACAATTGAGGAAATGTATGATTGTCTGTGAGTGGGGAGTGAAGCAAATGGTAAATGAATGAGTGACTGACGGTATAAATGACAATATGAATGAGTGAGTGAGTAAGTAGGGTAATTGAACGAGTGACTAGGGTTAGTAAGTGACTAAGTGAGCAAGTGATTGACAGACTGAAGCAAAAGATCATGATAGAGCGAAAGAGAGGGTGAATGACTGAATGAGTGAGTGATGGTGTGAGTTAATGACTAAGTGAATGAATAAATTAAGTAATAAGTGATTGTTTAATTGAGTGAAAAAGCGGTAAATGACTGAGTCAGTAAATTAATATGTCAGTGGTTGTATAATAGAGAAAGAGTAAGTGATTGAGTGAAAGAGTAAATGAATGGTTAAAGAAGTGAGTGAGTGAGTGAGTAAGTGAGTGAATGAGTGATTGTGTAATTGACAGAGTAAATACATGAATGGTTGAGTGAGTGAATGAGTGATTAGATAATCAAGGAAGGGGGTGAAAGGTAAGTGAATGTGTGTAGAACTGAGTGAGTGAGAGATTGTGTGAATGAGTGGAAGAGTGAGTGACTACATAATGGCATGAGAGAAAGAGTGAATGAGTGATGGAGTGCATGAGTAAAAGAGTGAGTAATTACATAATGGAGTGAGAGAAGGAATGAATAAATTATTTTGTCATTTGTTATGAGCGAGAGTTACAGAGTAAGTGAATTAATGGTGGAGTGACTGAGTGAGTGATAGGTATTGATACTGATAAGTATTGATAGGCATAATTAAGTAAAAGGGGTGAGTGACTGGGTGATTGTATGATAGAGTGAGTGGACAGGTGAATGTATAACTGAATAAGAGAGGTTAATAATGAGTGAGGGATTGAGAGAGTGAGAGAATGATTGTGAGGGAAGGGGTGAATGAGTGATTGTATAATTGAGTAAGAGAGGGATGAGTGAGTGAAAGTGAGTAAATGAGTGATTGTACAACTAAATAAGAAAGGCTGAATGAGCGAGAGAGATAGCGAGTGTATAACTGGGTGAGGAAGAATGATTGTATAACTGAATGAGAGACGGGTGAATGAATGTGGGAGTGAATGAGTGATTGTTTAACTGAGTGAGAGGGGTGAATGAGTGAGAGTGAGAGTGAATGAGTGATTGTATAACTGAAGGAGAGAGGTGGTGAATGAGTGAGAGTGAATGAGTGATTGTATAGCTGAATGAGAGAGGGGTGAATGAGTGAGAGAGTGAATGAGTGATTGTATAGCTGAATGAGAGAGGTGGTGAATGAGTGAGAGTGAGAGAGTGAATGAGTGATTGTATAGCTGAATGAGAGAGGGGTGAATGAGTGAGAGAGTGAATGAGTGATTGTATAGCTGAATGAGAGAGGGGTGAACGAGTGAGAGAGTGAATGAGTGATTGTATAGCTGAATGAGAGAGGGGTGAATGAGTGAGAGTGAGAGTGAATGAGTGATTGTATAGCTGAATGAGAGAGGGGTGAATGAGTGAGAGAGTGAATGAGTGATTGTATAATTGAACGAGAGAGGTGGTGAATGAGTGAGAAAGTAAGTGAATGAGTGATTGTATAGCTGAATGAGAGAGGGGTGAATGAGTGAGAAAGTAAGTGAATGAGTGATTGTATAACTGAATGAGAGAGGTGGTGAATAATTGAGAGAGAGTAAGTGAATGAGTGATTGTATAACTGAATGAGAGAGGGGTGAATGAGTGAGAGTGAATGAGTGATTGTATAGCTGAATGAGAGAGGGGTGAATGAGTGAGAGAGTGAATGAGTGATTATATAGCTGAACGAGAGAGGTGGTGAATGAGTGAGAGAGAGTAAGTGAATGAGCGATTGTATAGCTGAATGAGAGAGGGGTGAATGAGTGAGAGTGAGAGAGTGAATGAGTGATTGTATAGCTGAATGAGTGAGAGAGTGAATAAGTGATTGTATAACTGAACGAGAGAGGTGGTGAATGAGTGAGAGTGAATGAGTGATTGTATAGCTGAATGAGAGAGGGGTGAATGAGTGAGAGAGTGAATGAGTGATTGTTTAACTGAGAAGGGTGAATGAGTGAGAGAGTGAATGAGTGATTGTATAGCTGAATGAGAGAGGGGTGAATGAGTGAGAGAGAGAGTGAATGAGTGATTGTATAGCTGAATGAGAGAGGTGGTGAATGAGTGAGAGAGAGAGTGAATGAGTGATTGTATAGCTGAATGAGAGAGGTGGTGAATGAGTGAGAGTGAGAGTGAATGAGTGATTGTATAGCTGAATGAGAGAGGTGGTGAATGAGTGAGAGAGAGAGTGAATGAGTGATTGTATAGCTGAATGAGAGAGGGGTGAATGAGTGAGAGAGAGTAAGTGAATGAGTGATTGTATAGCTGAATGAGAGAGGTGGTGAATGAGTGAGAGTGAGAGTGAATGAGTGATTGTATAGCTGAATGAGAGAGGTGGTGAATGAGTGAGAGTGAGAGTGAATGAGTGATTGTATAGCTGAATGAGAGAGGGGTGAATGAGTGAGAGAGTCAGAGAGCAGTGAATGTGAGTTTCGTAGAGCATGCAGAGCTCCAGTTACTGCCAGGCAACAGGTGGGATTGTATGACAGCTCACAAGTCACCATCTCAGTGACCCCTCAACCATTTCATGCTGTGTCTCGGCCATCAACCATGTACGGGCTGCCGGCGTATTCGGGACGTTTTTCTCTCGGGCTGCTCTGGCAGAATGCTGCATTCCGCTCTCGGAGCGTATAATTCCATTTGTGAGCGCTCCGCTAGTCAGACTGAGCCATTTGTTTACGAGCTCGGCTTGCAGTGGTGCCAAGGGAAACTGGCAGCACCACAACTTCTAATTCAGGACGGACGTTTGATAACCCGCAATAAAAGATTCGGACCCTGCCCCGCAGGGGAATACTGGGAACGCCGCTGATAAGAAAACCGTGTTTGCATATAGAACAGAATACAGCCCGTTTATCATTCTGTGTTATTCTGGAGATTAGCCTTCAGTCTCCCACTGTCACAGTACAGCTCATAATGACGTTACACGCGTTCTACCAACCAACATGAAGGGGGAATTCCAATCATTGTTTTCAAATATCTACATAACTACATAACTCAAAAAATATGAAGCTCATATTTACATACTCTTCACGGTGATTTCTTTACAGTGGTGGTGATAGGACCAAGAAGTCATGATGTCCAGAATGTGAATCTAGGCACTTTATTTACTATCCAGAATGACTAGTGAACCCACACATTCCTTTAGTACATATATACATGTACATATATATGTGTATATATATATATATAATACAAAAAAAGTATATATAAAAAAGAGCTATTAACAACAGACAATACAAGTGAGTACTAAAAAGTATGTACATACATTAATCAGAATTAATAGAGGTGCTTACAGAAGTTCTACCAACCACAGGTTATAAATGGCACATGTAGACATATGTAGGAGCAACCTTGATGGATGTTGAATTAATAAAACATATTAAGAGATAAAAAGACACAAGTATGACCATAACTCATATAGAAAATGAATTATAATCAGATCCGTCTTTTAATCAACCACGTAGTTGGTTTTAGTGCCACTCCAGAAGTGTTTTGTTGCCATCCTTCAGTTGCTGTGTTAAATGCTGCTTGCTTATTTCCAGGGCCACAGCCTGACTTCACACATGGCTAAGACACCTGAGAGAAATCGGGAATCGGGAGAGTACGGGTAACATCCAATCACTGAGCGAAAGTCCAGCTCTCTTCACTGGACGCCTTAACTGTATCTAGGATATCGGAGTATGCTGTTTACATGACCACTTGAGCAATCGGATACATGCAGAAATCGAATTAAGATCGGATTATTCAATGGATCTAAATCCAGTGTATCGGACAAAATTTGATTTCATGTTATAACATTTTGTGGGGTCGTTTTAAGAGGCATTAAAATCCTCCGACATCTGGAACCTATCACTACCACTGACTTACATAAGATTTTTTAAGTGTGTATACATGCACTCGGTAATCAGATTCCTGCAGTTATCTGATTATTTAAGTGGCTATGGCAACAGCATACTCCTATTTCCCAGTTTAAAAAATCTGATTAGAATTTGATTAAGGAATCCAATAAAGAGAGCTAGAGTTTGGTGCTTGTATACACCTTACTCTGATTTCTTTCAGACTTTTCAGTCTGCGCATGTGCGGAAACAGACTGCAGTTCTGGAAACAGGTACACATCGTTTAACACAGCAACAGGGATATGATGAAAAATCACTTTAGGGAGCGGCGCTGATAGAATGCACGGCCCAATGATGTCATACCCACATGCATCCAACCATCCAATCAGATGCGCTCTAGGTCACCTGAGTGTTAGCCACAGCTGTCAGCAATCACTCACTTCCTGTATTTAAGCCACACACAAACACTCACACTTTGCAAAGTTTGCCAAACTCCTGTTTGCAACTCTACCTGCTACATCTTTGATCTCTGGATTTGACCTTTGACCTCTCCTTTCATTTTCTCCCTTTAGATTAGTTTGCCTGTTGTTAGCTTCTCAGGTATTTGAACCCATTTCTGTCCCTTTGACTTTGCTTGGCTTTCTCCTCTGGTTTAGTCTACTTCCTCGTCTTCCTTATTGGATTTCGACCCTCGCCTGTTTTACTCGACTCGTGACCAGGTTTTGCCCCCTTGCATTGTTGACTCTGTTGGTGTGTAAAGTCTCTGGTTTATATAATAAAGCTCACTTGTCTTTTAGCTCTGCTAGCGTCACGCCTAGTTCTTTGTTGTTGACATGGATGAAATGAGAGATTTGAATATTCTTCATCTTCTTGATGATGCAAGTTCATATTGTCAGGTAAACTGACTTGAAGTTGTGGCACAAATTTTAAGTTCTACGCTGCGATTAGATCATGTCTTATCCGGTGAGTTAATTGACTGGCCACAAAGCAGAAATCCAACTACTACCTGACTCAGGTAAACACTGAGTTTCCCCATTCACCCAGTTAATTGATTACTGACAAAATCTGATTGCATGTAATGGAATCGGTGTACGTTTTGAGAGTTTGGAGACCTCTCTGGTGAAAACGTGTAATTGCAACACAGGGTGTGGAAGGAGATTTTTTTAAATTGGGTGGTTGTGCTTCGGCCCCTTTCCTAAGCAGATGAACCTGGTTGTAAGACAAATGAAAGAGAATTCAACATGAACAAATTAAAGGGCGTGTCTACAGCGGATGGGAGGGAATCTTCTACTATTGTAATCATATCTTCACTGTACTGTTTTATTTTTGAAAAATTAATTAATATTATTTTGCCCAGCATTTGCGACCTAAACATCATGCCAGACCTTCTTCCTGAGGCTGTTCCTAGAAGTCTGACCCTACGCCTACGGTTTACAGGGCACCAATGCACAGGGACTACATTTTAGCATTTTAGCGTAATGCTACTTACATAGTGTAGCTGTAAAAAGGGAGAATGAATCTTTCGGGAACGCTCTACTAGGCCACATGGTGTAAATAAAGTTTGATTTTTCTTAGTTATAGATACTGAACAGACCCTGAAGCAATGTCCAGGTATCAGCTCAACCTCCCAGTGAATGGGAAGCCTTCCTAGAAGGGTCTTACTGTAGTACTGTCAGCTGATACTGAAGCGGGCCAGTACCTCAGGCATACAACTGACATCTAAGCCTTCGTCTGACAGTGTGCAATGCTTAAACGCATGTAGCTACCGAATACCCTGGGGGTTAACAGCTTAAACACTTTTGGTGTGATTTCCTCCAAAGCTCCCTTACCTCACAGCCATTCTGAATAGCTCAGAAGGCTGCCATGCTCAGTCACAGTTAGGCTAGGTCACCCTGAGCGGACCGGAGACTTGAGCCAATGGCAATATTTTCCACTCAGATGAAACTCCTCGTCAATATGCTTTTTACCGTCTGGCCAAACGGTTGGTATTTGTCCTTGACATCACCTTGGAGTGGAACACAACGTCTCATAGGACATAAGACATTTGGAGCACATCCAAAACATCTGGACCATTCGGAAATCGCTGCCATGGATCATTGCATTCGCCAAGTCCTTGACTTCAATGCTCATTGAAACTACCCTACAGTTTGTTGTTCCTGAGCACTCTACATCTGTGTCCTAGCAAGGGATCATAGCTGTTCTGCATGCAGGAGCTACATGCCAGTGGGTAATGGCTCTTATGGAGGCTAATCAACGCCTAGCACACCTCTATGTATGAACGTTGAGTTGCATTCCCAGCGGATCAGCCATAAGGTGCTGCACAGACTGGAGTATAGTGTTGCTGAGAGCGTTAGCCCGTGTGTCGATGCGTCTGTAGCTAAATGACATGCTAATCCTGCCTTCTGGAGGCCTGACACATGGAAATGATAACAGATTATTCTCCTCTCCTCTAACGACTGTCAGCTGCGAACACCACCTGAGAGCATCTGAGGAGTGAGAAGTGAAATACACACTTGTTTGACCACCTAAAGCAAACGAGATAAAGCAGCCTTAATAGCAAACAGTGTCCCTGCCTGGTGCATGAGGAGCCAGGAAAGAAGAAGCTAGCTGAGGTTCCTGCTGTACATGTGCTACAGTGTCCAGCGAGTCTCGTTAGCAGTGTACTGTTTATTGAGACCCCCTGCTCATACCACTTATTTAACACATAATTGCATGCCTAATCTTGTGTGAAATTGAGACACTAATGACGACGACAGAGGTAAACTCCAAAGGACCGCACTGGTGAAGACAGCAGACACAGGTTAAAGACAGATTCAATTAAGGGCTGTTTTGTCAAACAGTGTCACCATATTAATAGCATATGGAGGAGCATAGATAGACAGAGACAGACAGACAGAAAGAGATGGATGGATGGATGGATGGATGGATGGGTGGATGGATGGATAGATAGATGGATAGATAGATAGATGGATAGATGGATAGACGGATAGATAGACGGACAGATAGACGGACGGATAGATAGATAGATAGATAGATAGATAGATAGATAGATAGATAGATAGATAGATAGATAGATATACAGACAGACGGATAGATGGATAGACAGACGGATAGATAGATAGACAGAAAGATAGATAGATAGACAGACAGACAGACAGACAGACAGACATGGATGGATGGATAGATAGACGGATAGATAGATAGATGGATAGACGGATAGATAGACGGACGGATAGATAGATAGATAGATAGATAGATAGATAGATAGATAGATAGATAGATAGATAGATAGACAGAGATGGATGGATGGATGGATAGAGATGGATGGATGGATGGATGGATGGATGGATGGATGGATGGATGGATGGATGGATAGATGGATGACAGAGACAGACAGATCGATAGACAGACAGACAGACAGAGATCTGCAGGTGTATGAAAGTGTATAGTCATGTAGGTCTACCAAAATCCCAGTCCACAGGAAATTCTCCACAGAATTGTGGTAGGGAAGGCATCCACCAAATCTGGCCCAACTGTGCAATTCTTTGATGTGTCTAAACGTCGATGTGGCCTACATCCACAAATTCAATCAAAGCTGTTACTGGCACTATTACATGCTATTAGGTATGCTTCAGTCACAGATGAATTTGAGTTGTCAGCTCATATAAAACATTCTCTACCTAACTAAAGTGATCTTATATCCAGTATACCATTTTCACAGCGCACGTTTGGCCTAGGTTTTGAAAGAGCAGTCCTCCCATGGCCACAGCGATTTACTAAAAGTGCTTCATCATAGATGAAAGATGACAACCCATGTCTTATCACGGAATCTCGCTATTCAATTATTGTTTCAACAGTGATGACATTTTCCCTGCGTATTAATTTATCATTTTCATCAGGCGAATGTAATTACCTTTTAACGAGACTGTTTTCGGGTCATTACCCTAATGAGAGTTTTATTATGGAAAGTTTCTACACTGTTGGCCTAAAAAGGGACGCAGTCTAAACACATGCTCGTAAACAGCGTGCGGAATACTAAACGCTCTCCGCTCTCTCTACGCTGCTCCGCTGATGCGAAGGCAGGTAGGTAAACAAAAGAGCTCACTGTGCAAACCCAACAGCCCCGAGATCTGAGAGGACTGCACCGCGAGAGCGCCCATTACAGCCCATAAAAGAGAGTTATGTAGACGCTAAGTGGCAAAATACCCGAGTTGGTTAGCAACCCTGCTTAATAACCTGAGCACTCAGGTTTATAACTCTTCTGACACCGGTGACGATCTCTACACAGTTCTTCACTCTTGTCTAGGAAATCTCTCGGCTGTTCACCATCTACACAGTATGTACACAGCTGCGTAGCTATAGCTACGGGCCTAACTATGTCAGATCTATAGATCCTGTAAAATATGGCATATATGTCGTGAATATGGAAATGTAGAACACACTGTGCGTCCATGAGCTGTGAATTTTATGTGTTAAAAGTTTGTTAAGGTCAACAAATAAACAGGAACTGTGCATATCAATGAGTGTCTATTCCGTGTTGAGAATCAGGTCGAGCATAGTTAGAAAATCTACATATGTGATTTAACCAGGGTGCCAAAACTTTTGCATATACAGGGGTTGGACAATGAAACTGAAACACCTGGTTTTAGACCACAATCATTTATTAGTATGGTGTAGGGCCTCCTTTTGCAGCCGATACAGCGTCAGTTGGTCTTGGGAATGACATATACTGCGTCCTGCACAGTGGTCAGAGGGAGTTTAAGCCATTCTTCTTGCAGGATAGTGGCCAGGTCACTACGTGATGCTGGTGGAGGTTCGTCCTTCTTGGTGGTATGCTGACATTACCCTGGATACCGTGGCTCTTGATACATCACAAAGACTTGCTGCCTTGGTCACAGATGCGCCAGCAAGACGTGCACCAACAATCTGTCCTCTTTTGAACTCTGGTATGTCACCCATAATGTTGTGTGCATTGCAGTATTTTGAGCAGAACTGTGCTCTTACCTGCTAACTGAACCTTCACACTCTGCTCTTACTGGTGCAATGTGCAGTTAATGAAGATTGGCCACCAGGCTGGTCCAATTTAGCCATGAGACCTCCCACACTACAATGACAGGTGTTTCAGTTTCATTGTCCAACCCCTGTAGCTGTACACACGTTGGCCACTTCATTAGGTCCTCATTTGTACACTCATTGTTAGCTGGATGATGTGTTCTAAAGCATTCTGAAAGTATGCAGGCCAATAGTGTAGAGGAATCTGCTGCTAATGTGATCCTTGCATCTACAAGCTACAAGCATCTGACCAGTCCTGAGTACTTCATGCTCAGTCCTCTCACCTACGAGATGACCACCAGAACAGACTGCTTAACTGCTTAACGTTTTACAGCCAGCCTAACTGCACAGACTGCCCATACCCTGGTGATTCAGTGTATCACGTCTCTATAAGGACCCGTATTACTATGCCTATACTGAATATGTACTCTGTGTGTATGATACATGTATACTTCATTTGAATCTATAACTGGCTGCTGTCGCACCGTTCTGTCATTTGCTCTAATACTGCAAACCATACATATGTTCTGCTCCTGTACTTTTCAGATTTACGTAGCGTAAATTGCGCATTTTATTCATTTATATACATACGTGTATTTCTCTTCTCTCTGGTCTTTTCTTCCTATTTAGCACTTAGTATTTATGCTGTAATTGTTTAGTACTTGGAGTCCAGGAGCGAGTGCAGAGTAAGAATTTCATTGTACAGTGCAACTGCTTGTTTCTCTGTGCATATGACAATAAACGCTGGAATCTTGAATCTTAAATCTTGAAAATATCATCGCTACTCTTGATGTGGAAATCTCCAGTCGCCCCGTGTTTTAAGCGATGGCTGAATGAGATGGGTTTTATCATACAAATGGACCAGCTACACTGTAGTGAGCTGAAGGCACCGAGGCGCTTTTGGGACACCTGGGGATCCTTTCTTGATCATCTGAAAGATACTTAGATTGATGCTATACCCTTCTGGATATAATAACACAAAATAGAATGCTACCTGGTGTACATGTGTGACAGCCTGTAAGGCCGTCCCAGGAGGGGCACTCCTGGGACACTTCCCATGCCGGCCACCAGAGGTCCAACTCACTGGAGTTCTGAGGTTTTCGCGCCGGCTCCCTCTCACCTAGCCCCTCCCGCACCTGTCCTCTCACCTGCTGCTCATCCCTAATAATTATCCTCCCCTTTAAGTTGGCCTTCCGATGCCTAGGTGTTTGTGGAGTATTAACCACCATACTGGCGTCTGTGAGCGATTCAGTGTTCCTGGAAAACCCCTGGTTAACTTTTTGTTTGTTGTTGTTTCAGACTACTCCCTCAGTTCCTGGTCCTTGACTTCTCTGGCTCTTAGTTCAGTGTTTTGGAGATCTTCTGAGCGTTTTGCGTCTGAGATCTTTTGCTTTGGACATCTTCTGGGCGTTACTGTCTTTGGACTCTTTCTGTTTGTGTATTTGCTGCTGCAAATAATTGGTACAATAAAGCCTACCATGGATCCGACACCTGCGTCTGGCCTGCCAACATTACACAAGGATTTTTCTTTTTCTTTCTTTCTTTCTTTTTTTTTCTTCTCTGTTTTTCCCCCTTTTTTTTAATATTGTTCTTCTTCTTCTTCTTCTTCTTCTTCTTCTTCTTCTTATTATTATTATTATTATTATTATTATTATTATTATTATTATTATTATTATTATTTATTTTTAATAATTTTATTGTATTGACCTTGTTTTATGTTGTACTTTTGAAAAATCTTGAAAATAAATTATTGAATAGAAAATATCGCTGTCCAAAGAAAGAGCTGTATCTCCATTTTTGTTAATTATAACTTCTATGCATTATTTGAACACAGCAGCGGCAGTTTACACTGTGTGAACATGTCATGAAGAATGGACCAAAACAAATTGGCCCAAAACGTCTTGGAAAAAGTCTGGTTCCATCCTTACACTCATAGTAAAGTGGATTTTGGCCCTCTTCTCTAAAGCTGCCATTTTGGGGACACTTATTTTAACTTCCTTTGGACAGTGACGATATCCAACATCTGGATACTGTGGTTCTATTTTTATTTTATTGTTTTGGTTTTTTTATGGTGGGTTCAGAGTTTGGACCAACTCTGCAGAACAGTCCATGTACAGTGACTCGTTAAAGAACAGTTGCACAAACAGCTGCACCCAGATGGAATCAACCAACAGGAATGAAGCCTGGGGGGTAGGTTTAACATCGTGAGACATGCAAATGTTTCAAGCTCTGCAGCACGAGTGACTTAAGCAAGGACGTGCCTTATTGCTGTACCTGACTGACCCAGCAGCCACGATTAGCGAGCAGTGATGTCCTCCATGACTCATCCTGTTAGTGCCAGCACCATTGGCAGACTACATTCACACAGGCCGCTACGATGACCAGCCTTAACACCACGTTAACGTCGCCAAAGACTACGATGGTGTCATGCCAGAGTGTCATGGAGTGACTCAGAATGGCAGGAGGTCATCTATAGTGATGAGTCTCACTTTAGTCGTGGTGTAGACAACCAGCGAATCGGTGTGTGGAGGCACTGAGGTCAGAGCTAAGATGAATGGTTTGCTGTCACACGTCCAGAAGGCCTGGGGTCCCTCCACCTCCACCCCTACAACACAATCTGCAGGAACTGTGTGAGGATATTTAAACTGCATGGGATGGATTATCACAGGACACCATTAGGAACCTCTACAGCTCCATACCGAGACGTCTGGCATGTTAGGTTAACAACATGGCGGCCCGACATCATACTGAGACACTACTTCTGTATGTGTAGCTCAGTAAATATTGATCATATCAGCCTAAATGTATCATCATTTATTGTTTATGGTGACCTTTAACCTCCTTCCCAACAGCACTGCAATCCCACACCTCCTTCTGGGTGCAACTATTGTTTTGATTTGGGATCCAGGCCCAGTGGGAGGCTATAAGAAGCTTGGTGGAGGGTGGTGGGTTCATGTCCTGAAAGACACAATGCTGAAATGAAGGTCACTGCCTGTTACCACCCACGAGATGCTGTTAAAACAACACAAAACAAAACAAAGCAAAATGACCGCATGCCTTACATTCCCCAACATGTAATTTACAGGAGTGACGGAGTCGGGCCAGGGGAGGGCGAGGGGGAGGAGGAGAGGCAGCCCCGGTGGGTGTATTTGACAAGCAAGTGCTGGACCATTTGTGGTTTGTAAATAGCATCTGTGACGTGTGTGGCTGCTTTTGAGTAAAACAGAAGCCCTTCCCTGATCCCTTCTCTGGCCTGCGTCCTGGTAACGAGGCAAAGGAGCCGCTCTGGGTGCGACTCATTCAAGGAATCATCTGAGGACAGTAGCGTAAACCTCTCCGCTTTAGATTTCACGCTTCCACACGTAATGTGGGTCTGGTGTATTCTGCTCCAGCTGGGTGCTATTTCTGAGACAGTGACGTGCGGATTTCGGACGAGGGGACAGATTTTAGGTGAACCGCAGGATCATTGTAATTCAGATAAAAAGACTTCGGGGCTTCTCTTGAGGACGCTCTCTTTCTCTTTCCGACCCCCGTGTATATTTACCCTCAATCACTCCCAGTTAAACACATATCGGCACACTAAAATTACTCTTCCCAGACCAGCTAAATTACACGCTTACTGGGAAGCGATCAGCAGCCCCCATTCCAAAACGGAAACGTTCACTGCAGTGCATCCCAAACATCTCAAACATACTTCGTCATTCTTGGCAAAGCCATAAACACTCAGACCGGGCCAGTGAAATTACCACCTGTCAGCTCAAAGTCTCAAAGGACGAAAGGACAATTCAGAGGACAAATGCCTTCTTTAGGAATGATGATGGAGCTAGAACGGGGAATCCCACCGAAGGGAAATTTGAACTTATCTTGGACTTTAGACTAAAATCTTTTTGAGTTGATGAAATAAGTGAGGGAGCCTTCCATTTTATCTCTACCAAAATCAATCAGAACATTGCCAAAATTTTGCCACGTGTGCCCATAGCGGCATCTTTTTTACCCGGATGCTGCCCTGATCTGCACTGAGTGTGTGACAGAGCCAGCCGAGGGGGAGCGGGAGGAGAGGCAGCCCTGGTGGGTGTATTTGACGAGCTAGTAAATGGTGTCCTGGTCGTGTGGCGGGTTTAGAGTAAAGAATAGAAGCCCTTCTTTGGCCTCCATTGTTTCCGTGGTGACCGAATTTTAGCTCACTTTCAGCTGAACTGAAAACACTAGCCAGTATTTCACACAGGTAAACACAGCTTGGAGCATGCATAAATAACAATCCAATTATTATTATTATTATTATTATTATTATTATTAAAACAATAAAAACAATGTTCTAAAATATGGAAAACATCTATACGTGTTCCGGATGTTACATGCTAATTTTCAGACTACAGGGATCTAGCTGCTCACCATTTATTGCTTTATTATTAAATCATAATTAAACTGATGATTAATCTTTGAAGTTAAAGTCTTTTATCTAGACTTTATCTAGACTATAGACTTATCTATAACTTCTAGAACTGGAGTGGAATGTCTAATGTCTAACAGCATCAGTAAATCCAGCATCTTTCAGCACTAGACCTGAAGGTCGGCCAGCTCTGTTCTTTGGTCTCTCTCTTTAGAGGTCTGACCAGACACATAGAAATACAGTTTACATTATGCTTTTAGTATGAAATCGTTTCACAACAAATTAAAATCACAGATAAGAAATCACAGAGTAGTAGGTAATATATACTATATTATATATATACGAAATATATCTATAGATACTTTCCAAGGGGGAAAATACAAGTCATCTTCCAATTATTTATCAATTTACACTAGTAGTGGTCTCAGTTTGCAATTCATCATTAAATGATCATACAGTGTAAACAACAGGTGCGTTCAAATAAGCAATAAACTAAACAAATGCACACAAAATATGGAGTACATGTTTTCACATGGGACAGCCAGTACACATTAAACATTTGTTGTGTTTCCTGTGCATAGATCTATCAGATCTATTAATTTCCTCTCTCTCTCTCTCTTTGTATATATTTTTGTATATATTATATATAATATATTATATTTATCTATTGAACATTCTGATTACTAATAACACAAGTAAAAAAAACTTCCCCAAAAAATAGAAACTGATTGACTAACCTTAGTACAGTAAAGAGGTAATGTAATGAAGAACTGGACTGGAATGTCTAATGTCTAACAGTAAGATCTATCACTATGAAACCTGGAACCCAGCTCTGTCTTTGTTCTCTGCTCTTAGAGAGTCTGACCAGAAAATACAGGATGCTACGTCACCATTAAAACACAATAAGAAATCATAGAGAAGATGAACATACTTTCTACTACACTGTAGTAGGAATACTCCACATGGAGTCGAAGTGTTGTGATCTGAAAATACTGTGATCTGAAATCCATTATTAATTTCCTTTAGTACTATTTTAGTATATGTAATGAAGAAATAAGACTATTACTGCCAACCTCTGAGCCACAGTATGAAATAGTGTACACTACCTATATATCATGTGTCATGTGTATCTGTGCAAGTACACATGTACATTTGTATAGGTTCTTATTGTACTATTATTATTATTATTATTATTATTATTATTATTATTATTATTATTATATATTTTTTGCCCAACATTATAGATTAATAGATAATATATTATAGATTAATATTATTAACATTTTTTCTAATATTTCATATTTTGTATAACTTGCGCTATATGCTTGCTCTGTATATGTATATTTTGCTGTAACAATGCAAATTACCAGTCACAGGTTTAGACACGGCTACTTATAGAAGGTTCTCCTTACGGTTATATTAATTCTTTACATTAGAATAAAGGTGAAGACATCAAACTATAAAATACCACTCATGGAATTACACAGTCCACCTTAAAAACTCCAGAATGGAACTTTACCGGACTCTCATCAGGTGGAGCTGTAAAGTGCAAGCCTGTAGAGTCTTTACGATCAGCAACTACATCCATTTAGTTGGGTGTATCTAAACGTATGACTGGTATGGTCCTTAAATGTCCATCCCGAAGGAAGCCACAAAAGGTTGACCTACCTTCCACTCTAAAGCAGACTGAAACAGTACCATCCCTCCTTCCACCTCAGGATCTGACACCTGTATCCTAGAAGCACCTCAGTCCTCGCCAACACATGCGACAAACGGTGCTGCAACAGCATCAGCAAGGTAAACATTTCATCCTCGTATCTGGCAGCTCACTAAATGAGGACTTGCCATCTTGGTCAGTGTGTGTGAGCTTTTGCTCAGGACCCAGCAAACCTAAAAGAAAGCACCGCAAACACTGCTGGTGAAGGCTGCTGTCGGGTGGCAAATATTTGCTTCGCACTAAGAGAGCGGGCCTCTACGCGGAGCCCGGCCGAGGCAATTTCCTCCTTCCCCTATCTGGACAATAAATCCTCTCTCTTTATCTTGTGTCGTTAGTCTGTGGGGGTCGCATATTGAAAATACCTGGAATCGCACAGACGTCCCTGGCAGGTACAGCACGGGGTGCAGTCGCAGTCAGAGGCGGCCATTACTCGGGCACTCTAACCTGGTCAGGCTTCTGTCAACAGATTATTCAGCAGGGCCAGGCGGACTGGCAATAAAAGATTGACATGCCACTCTTGGGAAGAGTGCGGGCGTGCACGTTTGTCAATATTGTTTTGTGGGCTGGAGGGGAGGGCTCCCGACAGTGGCCATCAATTGGTGCACGTAAAACTCACTGGGCTCCTCCGGCCCAGCCTCCAGTCGGGAAGCCACTCAGCAGGCTGTTAATCTTGCTCGTTCGAGCCCGCTCAGACCGGGGCAGCGCAACAGTATGGTAATAACCCTCAACAGCAACCATAAATCCGGGGCTGCCCTAATGCGCAGGCAGGCCGGGATGCTTACTCTAACAGTCGTGCACTTGGCCCTGTGTCACAGAGGTTGCTGGAAGAAAGGGTGCTGGCTTGTGGTACGACGCTATAGGCTATTTCTGAGCCTTAATGGTGTTTAGGCAGGAAAGTGTGATTTCCCAATCGAGGCTGCAGCTGAAGTCCTGCTTTTGGCTGTTTTCGCAGCTGCCGCTGATTGTTGCAATCAGAGAGTGCCTGCAAAAGAGTTCGGTAAACATAATCCATTCATTAGCTGCTTCTATACCGAGCAATCAAGCACAGCACCGAATCAGTGGGCAAAATTAGCTCGGCCAATCACCTTTGGCTTTTTTACAGCCCATGCTCTGGACGCCAGTAGCACATATCTGCAGTTGAGTTTGACATCCTCCCATGGAACCATGTCTCCTGTTCCTTAGCACACCCTGGACATCACTTTTGATCACTCAGATTTGTGGGGCTTGCAGTTGCAAATAGGGATAAAATTGCAACTGCAATCCATACCTGCTCAGTTGGTGGATGGAGAGATGGGTCCAGCTCTGGTTAGGTCCAGATTGGTCCAGTTCAACTTCTAATCCCTACGATCCTGTAGATATCATGGAAAACTCCGAAAGACCAGTCAAGAAGAACCTGCTGAGGAACCCACGCTGTTGTTCCAGTGTACCACAGTTGCGTGAAACACTGAGAAGCACAAGCCATAGATCTAATTTCGGTAACTTCCCTCCGGATGCTGGATTCCACAGCGGCTGATTCAACTGCTTCGGTATCAAGTTGTGTACAGGTGCGTTCGTTAAGCCCACTGTTCATTCCCAGCACGTCCGGTAAAGGTCATCTGGATGGACTGTGAGATCCCTTCTGTCATGCATGGTGTAGGCTGCCCAGTAGCCAGCAGCATATTCTTCCCAGATTCCCTTCATGGCAGTACAAGCCCACCGAATTGCTCCAGGCAAATGGCACGACACCGTGGCTTGAGAATGCTCGCCTGGTTTTCGGCTCTTAGTTCTACATCCATCAGGCACCTTCCTGGCTGCGTAACCCAAGACAAACAAGAGCCGCAGCACTTCACTCCGTTAAATAAAATGCTGGGGATTTCTGAGAAGTCACGGAACGGCAGGTGTCATGCAAAGTCACGGCCTTGGGACCCTGATGGAGATATGCCTGTTATTCACATGCTTTTCCTGATATAACTCTAAACAGGGGCTTGTCTGCACTGGAGCTGGTGTAGGTTTATAAACAGGGACTCGGGAAGGTCGAGCGGAAACTTCTGCCTGGGTTCACACTTTGGCTTTTTATGTTCCACTGCTATGGTCCAAGGTCTAACGCATCACCACCTTCACGCTGATCAAAGGACAATGCATTTACATAAACGCTGCATCAACAGCTGCTTTCGAAAAGTGTTGCTACTGTCAGTGAGCATTATAGATCCGGGAAGCCCTAGATCCAAATAGCGGCCATTGTTAACTTCATGGAAGCTGCACCCTAATGAAGACCTGGACCTTCCTTAACAAAATATAAAGGCTCATCATCAAAAACATAGCGGCACCCAGGAGGACGTGTGGGATCGCCGGAACAATAAATGGTGATGAATTTAGACTGATATGGTTAATATTTATTGAGCTACACATACAGAAGTAGAGTCTCACATTATGGCGTTGGGGTACAACATGCCAGATGCCTCGGCATGGAGTTGTACAAGGTCCTATGGGTGTCCTGTGATAATCCATTCCATGTCGCTTGAATATTTTCACACACTTCCTGCAGATTGGGCGGTAGGGTTGGCGGTGAAGTGATACCAGGTCTTCTGGACGCTGACCACGTTGCCTCCACATACAGATTTGTTGGTTGAAGGCGGGACTCGTCACTGAAGATGACCTGCTGCCATTCTGAGTCACTCCATGACAGTCTGGCACGACACCATTGCAGTCTTTGGCGACATTATGATTCATTATGGTTGCACAAATGTGTTCATAGTTGAGATGGGTTGAGAGAAGGATGTTGGTGGAATGTTTTTAGGGTGGATTAATAGAAAAAGATTCCGGAGACTTCTGCCCACCTTCAGCCCCTGAGCATCTGGCTAGCTAATTTAAGTTGTAGGCTAATTAATAACAATGAGAGCATGACATGCACTTAACAATCTGATCATAATCGGATTTCTGCAAATCTGATTATCCAGATGCTCATGTAATCACGATACTCTAATATCCGCTCATAATATCAGCTCAGATTTAGGCCTAGAACTATTCAGACATTCTTCTGGAAGGAGCTAATTGGAAGACTCTGTCTACTGTCTGACTCATGGAGACCTGGAGTTTTCCTATTATCTGTTAATGTAAACATGGGGTACAGATTACTGTCACGCCTCCCGGATAACAATTCCCAGAGTGCATTATCCCATGACGTCACACTCACATACCCAGTCAGCCAATTACTCCTGTTCTAACTCACCTGAGGACGAACTTGTCCCACCTGCTTCTAATCACCCAGTCTCATTGTAAATCCCCTCACACACATAAACATTGCAAAGTGCGTTTGCTGAGTGCTTTCTCGCTTAGAATAGCATAGAATTGTATAGAACATGATAGAATAGAATAGAATAGAATAGAATAATACAGAACAGAATACTTTGGATAAATATGGAACAGAACAGGGTAGTGTAGAACAGAACAGAACAGGACAGTGTAGAACAGAACAGGACAGTGTAGAACAGAACAGGGCAGAAGCTGTATTATCACTACACTCAGCTACAGTGAAACCTCACATGGCATCGCTCATATTTGTCTTTGTATATGGGTTAGAAAACAGGATCCCTCCATCTGTCAGGCTATGTGTGACGTGCACATTGAATCACAAGATCTGAGTTTTACATTAAAATCTGACTTTCTGGCTGAACTGATTGGCGTGACTGAGCGAATGACAGATCAGCAGTGATTGTGGAGATGACAATACAAGGTGAGGCCTGAGTGTGGTCTGTGAACATGCACCAATCACGAATACCCTGCTAGAAAAAACTGCATAGACCAGCATGGACCACATGCTCATTAGCAACACCAGCATTTGTTGTGTGTAGTGTTTTGATGCTGGTATGTGGGTTGCACCAGACTGGCACTATACCAAATTAAACTTAAGTAAAATCTGGATATCAGCATTTGGTCTGTTTCTGAAGAAAGTACTGTTATTGGCCAGATCTCATGTGGGTGGTGGTTTGAATGTAAGAGAGTGTGGGTGATGCTGGTCTAAGTGATTGAGACACTGGAGTTTTGACACTGTCTGGTTGAGAATGGGCCACCCACAACATTAGGGAAGCCTGGGAGGCTCTATGGACAGAAAGAAGGACTAGAGGTTATCTACAAGAAGTTGCACTTGAGGGACTCTGGGGTCTGTATATCCTGAGATGGACCTACAGGGTTGGGGGTTTCAGCGACATGGCTGGTGACGATTAAGCTCCAAACTTGTCATAAGATTACACATGATCCCAGTTAGTGAAATGCACTACTGTGCTCGACTTGACCCGAGGGTCTACAAATATGCTCTGTTCCACTGGGCTGCTCTCCCCGTCTCGTTAAACACACAGGGACAATTCAGGAGGCCACGCTGAAGCAGAATGGAGACCAGGCTGGCTCAATAAGGGTTTTAAATATTGTGTTGCCTGAGCAGATCTGCTTGGACTCAGCTGCCACTTCAAAAGCTGTTTGTGCACCCACTGGGAGGGAGACGACTGGGGACATGGAAGCTTCTGTAGAGTCATATGTCCTGCATGGTGTGACACAATACAATGTTGCTGTATTGCAGCCTGTAAGGGTATAAGAGCACACACAGCTTTGGTCTACTGGAGCTAGCATGGGGATTCAGTAGCAGATCTAATCATGTGTAGCGGGATTGATACGGCCTGGATTTTTACTAATGTGCCTTTAAACGAATATACACTACACAAATTACACCCTGGCCATGAAAAGTATCCTATACCTTGTTGCTATATCTAATATTATCACGCCTTCTGGCTCTCCTCTCTCCCGGACTCTGTTTCCCATAACCCACCACCCAATGATGTCACTCTCACATGTCTGCCAACTCCCAGCCCCGTTCCGTTTTCCGTTTTGCCATTGTTCTGTTTTACTGATTTACTCTTTTGTCTTCGCCCGTTTTGGTTCTTCTGCTGTTCTGATTGTTTTCCTGGTTTTTGACGTTCGCTTGTTCCTTTACTCTGACTCTGCCCTGCCCCTCTGTTATGTCCGCCTTGTTCTTGTTGCTGGTGTAACCTGTTAAATAAACCTCGCCTTAATTTTAGCCCAGCGCTTGTCACAATCTGTTTGTCCATCAACACAAATATTTCTCATTTTTGTTTTATTGTTATTGTTCAAATTCTTGACATAAGATAATTTAACTCATTAGTAAGCCAGCTTTCAGTAAGCCAACTTATCTCACTATACTGGCAAATAATTGATCTTATTGTGAGAAATGTGCTGGAAACAGACATCGCTATCTGCCAGTACAGTAAGAAAATTTGGACTCACTAATATCTATTACAACAAGTAAACAAATTTCTAGAAATCATGTAGTATCAATGAGTCTAGAAATCAGTGTAGTACTGTTTAAGATTTGAATCCCTTGTTGATCCCACAGTGGGGAAATTTTGTCTCCACATTTAACCCATCCGTGAAGTGAAACACCCACAAACACACTCACTAGTGAACACACTTACCCGGAGTGGTGGGCAGCCCTATCCACGGCGGCCGGGGAGCAGTTGGGGGTTAGGTGCCTTGCTTAAGGGCACCTCAGTCATTACTGTAGGTTCAGGGAATCGAACCAGCGACCCTCCGGTCACAAGGCTGGTTCCCCAACCTCCAGCCCACGACTGCCCCCACGACTGTTTAATAAGCTTACAACAATCTCAAAATGAGAAATATAAGACAACTAGATATAATCAGTTCTAATATCATTACTAACCCTAACCCTAGATGTCCTTTACCTGATGACCTATGAACATGAATGATGACTGGTGGACATCAAATGTGTTGTGGTACTGTTAGTGTTGCGAGCAAGACATGGCCAGAACGTATGGCACTAATCTCACAGTAATTATTGTGAAGGGCATGTATGTGTTGTAAGAGTTTCAAATGTCTAAAGTTTTAAAGCTAAAGTTTAGAGTTAGAGTTAAATCTTAAATTGTTGAAATACAGCATTCATAGTTTTGTGCTTAGTGAATCCAGGGGGCACAAGGGGAAATTAGCCATTTACTACTGCTATTAAAAGCTAATAGGTCTAATTAGCTTATAATTTCTCAATTATTCATCTTCCCAAGCTTGCTTGTTGCTGGTTATACCTGGACGGGCGGCTGTTAGTCCTCTTTTCGGGGTGAGCTATTCATAATTTCCACTCATGAACAATATTATGTGTGCCATTGGCTCACGTCGGTGTCAAAAGGTCATGTGACACTGTGACTCGCCTACTGGCTAACTGCAGGTCAGCCCTCTAAATGCTAGTCAGTTAGTTAGCTCCCGTCTGACTTGTGAATATCTTCCATTCCACCCAGTTAATTGAGTAAAATATCATTTCTATGTTATATAGTTTAGATTATGATTAAGGTTATGACCCCCCTCTTTATGACATCCTCCTGTTGGGGGAGGGGTGTCCTCATGAAAGTGGCCACCCTAGGTTTAGGGGGCTACCACATTGTGTTCCATTACAAAGCATGTAGGCACAAGGTAGCAAATAAACTGGTTTACGTCCATGGAGAAAGTTTCCTCCTGGATAAACTGACTCTGCCTCTCGGGGTGTTCACCAAACCCAACAGAATCACAGCTACGAGGGCTCCGCTATTCTCTTCTACCTTCCATGAGGATGAGCGCGCTAACCTACTCAGTGAGAGCTCAGCAGTCTCCTCTGTGTTCTTAGTGCTAATGGGACGTGACTATGCCACACGCCAGCATGATTCATGGTGTATTAGTGCCGAAAATAGAACCAAGCAGAAGTGCAGTGTGGAACTGTAGGCTCCTACTGGGCGACCTGAAGGTCAGACAGCACAGGCAGGTCAGCTTAGAAGGCGCCGTACAGGAAGCCCTAGAGATATACAGTACAGCCGACGTCAGAGGCCTCCCTTCGTTTATGTAACTCCCAGTCACAACAGCTATTATTCATCTTTCAGGAGGTGTTTCTTTGAGGGTTGAGATAAGAGATAAGAACGCTCGCCTATGAAACCAGGAAGTTCAAGGATAAACTGGAAAAGACTGAGAAAATGGGACAACCTGGAAGACCACCAAAACTAATAAGGATCGGGGTGGGGCTGCTGAGTTGATTGTGGTGTATTCAAGCAGGAACATCACTACACTGTGCAGGAATCTGGCTTTCCAGGACTGGAGTTCCCCATCCAACATTCTAGAGGACCACCAAAGCTAATACTTATCAGGGGAAGAAGAACAGAACCCTGAGAACAGCTGGGTGCTGGATTCCAGCGTGTTTTTTGGATTTCTTTGCACTGACACAACAGTTAAACCCAGTAGTTACCTGCTGAGTTGAATCAGGTGTGTTTAGGCAGGGAAATCTATAACCTGTGAAGAAATCTGGCTCCCCAGGACTGGAGTTCCCCATCCCCAAAATTGGCACTGCTAACGCAAGGTCTGATAGGCCACCAAACGCATCGCTATAAGATAAACAGGCTGTAACGCTCCTTTCTTGCTTCAGATCTGAAAACATGCACAGGTGTCTCTACACATTGTTCTACCGTGAGAAGACACCGCAACACTGTGAGTCTGAAAGGATGTGTAGCTGAAAAATCTCCTCACTAAGTACAGGAGACGGACACATCAAATAAAGAAGCTGCTGTTGTCCTTAGAACCATGGACCAGAGCCCAGACCTTAACACCACTAATAGTGTTTGGGATTACTTGGATAGGGAGAAGCAGAAAGCTAAACCAGCTTCAAAGATGGAACTTTAGAGGTGTGGAAAAATATCTCTGGAGAACTAAAAACAAGGCAAAGCCAGGGTGCATTCAAAAGCTTCCAAAAACAAAGTTGGGTCAACGAAGATGACCCACTACCATTCTGAGTCACTCCATGACAGTGTGGCACGACACCATTGCAGCTTTACATGACATTGACGTGGTGTTAAGTGCAGGCATTGTAACAGTCTGTGTTCACGTAGTCCTGCATCGTGCAGCCGTCTGCCAATGGTGCTGGCACTAACAGAATGACTCATGGAGGACATCACTGGCTGTTGGCCCGCTCCGCAGATGTCCGACAACCAGTTGGTTCTCTCTCTCTGTGGTTTATGTAGGTCTCCCAGATCTTTCATGTCGCAGGTGCATGTCACCTTCTATCCACCGTCGACATACTTACCTTACCAGCATGCTATGGTAGGATCCACACTACTGGTATGCTGTGCAATACGTGGGAAAGACCATCCTGCTTCCCGGTGCCCAGTGGCGTGACTCCTCTACAACTCTTCCAAATGCTAGCATTGCTTTTAAACACTTGAAGTGTTCACATGTCTTGCAATGTCAAAACTACCCAGCTAATTTTTTGACGATGAGTGTAATACATGAAGTGAGGTCTCTGACTATTGCACATGTGACCTGAGGTCTCTTTAACACATGCAGTAACAGGCAGAGATGTTTTTCCAGGCTGTTAAAGCCATATGCAAAATTAGTGCTCAGTGTGATGCTCTCTGCCAAAAATCTGACACTTCCAAGTGACAAAATCAGAAAGAGACAAGATGATGTTATTGGTTGCAAGGCCGCCCCAGGTATGCTGGATTTCATGCTAGCGTGCTGAGGAAACCGCAGCTTTCCTCAAAGATGCTACAAAGTTCAATAGACAAATAGAACGAGACTTGAAAGTGGAAGTTCTAATGAAGCGTAAAGACCTCATGGCTTAAGGCTAAAAGTCCAATTTCTATGGCTGTTTGCTCAGAAGCCCCCCTGCAACCCACCACATACACCATGCTCCAGAACTGCAAACACAATTACAAGCTCTTTGTGGAATAAAAACTCCTTACTAAACACCAGATGTTGCCTCAAATAATCGAAATCTAATAAACCCGAAGTCAGTTTGATCGTCAATGGGCGACGTATATTATACTGTACTCCCATTCAGAGAACCATTCTGGCTTACTGTAAAGGCCTCAGTTTATTTCTTGCTAAACCAATTTTGTGAGGGTGGTGCAAAGCCAGAAGCACCTTCATCATCATCATCACTTGATGAGCAAGCTTATCCCATGCTCGGTTTACAGTTAGATGGTCTACAAAAGCAACAAAGTACATAATCAACAATGGATAAAACAACCACCCAACCCCGTTATTTCAAACAGCTAGCATTCTCACATACCACATGCTAGATGGGCACAGTCCTGTTTTTGAACTCCCAGTCCTCCACCTATGTGCAATACCTGGACGGACGCCTATCTGTCCTCTTTTTGGGATGAACTATTTAAAATGTTAACTCGTGAACAATGTGTGTGTGGCACTGGCTCACGTCTGTCTCGAAAGGTATGCCTTGCATTTAATTGGTTTAACATAGTCATGTGTCTACTCAGACTTTAGCAGAGCTCAGTAACACTGAGATTAATAACTGACCATCACACTGATTTATCAGTCTACTCAGACTTTAGCAGAGCTCAGTAACACTGAGATTAATAACCGACCATCACACTGACTTATCAGTCTACTCAGACTTTAGCAGAGCTCAGTAACACCTAGATTAATAACTGACCATCACACTGATTTATCAGTCTACTCAGGCTTTAGCAGAGCTCAGTAACACTGAGATTAATAACTGACCATCACACTGATTTATCAGTCTACTCAGACTTTAGCAGAGCTCAGCAACACTGAGATTAATAACCGACCATCACACTGACTTATCAGTCTACTCAGACTTTAGCAGAGCTCAGTAACACCTAGATTAATAACTGACCATCACACTGATTTATCAGTCTACTCAGACTTTAGCAGAGCTCAGTAACACTGAGATTAATAACTGACCATCACACTGATTTATCAGTCTACTCAGGCTTTAGCAGAGCTCAGTAACACCTAGATTAATAACTGACCATCACACTGATTTATCAGTCTACTCAGACTTTAGCAGAGCTCAGTAACACCGAGATTAATAACTGACCATCACACTGATTTATCAGTCTACTCAGACTTTAGCAGAGCTCAGTAACACTGAGATTAATAACTGACCATCACACTGATTTATCAGTCTACTCAGACTTTAGCAGAGCTCAGTAACGCTGAGATTAATAACTGACCATCACACTGATTTATCAGACTACTCAGTCTTTAGCAGAGCTCAGTAACACTGAGGTTAATAACTGACCATCACACTGATTTATCAGTCTACTCACGACTTTAGTCCCGGAGCCCCCCCCCTGATCAGTGATAACTCCCTAAGATTAATTAATAACTGACCATCACACACTGATTTATCAGTCTACTCAGACTTTTGCAGCCGTGCTCTCAGACAGTAACGCTGAGATTAATAACTGACCATCACACTGATTTATCGGTCTACTCAGGACTTTTAGCACGGAGCTCAGTAACACTGAGATTAATAAACCGACCATCACACTGAATTTATCAGTCTACTCAGGCTTTTAGCAGAGCTCAGTAACACTGAGATTAATAACCTCGGACCATCACACTGATTTAACAGTTCTACTCAGACTTTAGCAGAGCTCAGTAACACACTGAGATTAATAACCTCGGACATCACACTGAATTTATCAGTCTACTCAGACTTTAGCACAGAGCTCAGTAACACTGAGATTAATAAGTCCGACCATCACACACTGATTTATCAGTCTACTCAGACTTTAGCAGAGCTCAGTAACACTGAGATTAATAACCGACCATCACACTGATTTATCAGTCTACTCAGACTTTAGCAGAGCTCAGTAACACTGAGATTAATAACCGACCATCACACTGATTTATCAGTCTACTCAGGCTTTAGCAGAGCTCAGTAACACTGAGATTAATAACCGACCATCACACTGATTTATCAGTCTACTCAGACTTTAGCAGAGCTCAGTAACACCTAGATTAATAACTGACCATCACACTGATTTATCAGTCTACTCAGACTTTAGCAGAGCTCAGTAACACTGAAATTAATAACTGACCATCACACTGATTTATCAGTCTACTCAGACTTTAGCAGAGCTCAGTAACACTGAGATTAATAACTGACCATCACACTGATTTATCAGTCTACTCAGACTTTAGCAGAGCTCAGTAAAACTGAGATTAATATCCGACCATCACACTGACTTATCAGTCTACTCAGACTTTAGCAGAGCTCAGTAACACTGAGATTAATAACTGACCATCACACTGATTTATCAGTCTACTCAGACTTTAGCAGAGCTCAGTAACACTGAGATTAATAACTGACCATCACACTGATTTATCAGTCTACTCAGGCTTTAGCAGAGCTCAGTAACACTGAGATTAATAACTGACCATCACACTGATTTATCAGTCTACTCAGACTTTAGCAGGGCTCAGTAACACTGAGATTAATAACCGACCACTGATTTATCAGTCTACTCAGACTTTAGCAGGGCTCAGTAACACTGAGATTAATAACCGACCACTGATTTATCAGTCTACTCAGACTTTAGCAGGGCTCAGTAACACTGAGATTAATATCCGACCATCACACTGTTTTATCAGTCTACTCAGACTTTAGCAGAGCTCAGTAACACTGAGATTAATATCCGATCATCACACTGATTTATCAGTCTACTCAGACTTTAGCAGAGCTCAGTAACACTGAGATTAATAACCGACCATCACACTGATTTATCAGTCTACTCAGTCTTTAGCAGAGCTCAGTAACGCTGAGATTAATAACCGACCATCACACTGATTTATCAGTCTACTCAGACTTTAGCAGAGCTCAGTAACACTGAGATTAATAACCGACCATCACACTGATTTATCAGTCTACTCAGACTTTAGCAGACCTCAGTAACACTGAGATTAATAACTGACCATCACACTGATTTATCAGTCTACTCAGACTTTAGCAGAGCTCAGTAACACTGAGATTAATAACCGATCATCACACTGATTTATCAGTCTACTCAGACTTTAGCAGAGCTCAGTAACGCTGAGATTAATAACCGATCATCACACTGATTTATCAGTCTACTCAGACTTTAGCAGAGCTCAGTAACGCTGAGATTAATAACTGACCATCACACTGATTTATCAGTCTACTCAGACTTTAGCAGAGCTCAGTAACACCGAGATTAATAACTGACCATCACACTGATTTATCAGTCTACTCAGGCTTTAGCAGAGCTCAGTAACACCTAGATTAATAACTGACCATCACACTGATTTATCAGTCTACTCAGACTATAGTAGAGCTCAGTAGCTCTATGTAACTAAGGACACACTGTACTGCAAAACATGTAACTTGGACTGAATAGAGATACTTCCAGTCTGGATACAGAATACATATTCCCAACACTTGTATTACATTACATGCCCCCAAGTATCACCACATTATTATCAAAGAATGTACCTTTGATAAAGCCCCTCTGCTTAAATGGGATTAACTAGCAACCAGATAAGAGAGAATGAAAAAGGGAAAGTAGAAAAGAGAACTTTTAATAATTCAGCTTCTTCATGCAGCTGAATTCTGCAAAACTGCGTCCTACCTTCAGGTGTTCCGAGCCGGAGCCAGCACTAGTCAGGGGCAGTTTAAGCGTTTCTGCGGATGCCCTATTGGTTGAGCCAGGTTCTGTGGGGGACTATTAGAGACACAGCCGGTGCTAATGCTGGGCGTAAGCCCCCATGTTTGAAATGTTTGACATAGCTTGTAGTGCAATAAGAGTGACAAGCACAATAGACTCACTTGCTCTCACCCTTAAAATTAGTCATGTAGTCTGTGTGTGTGTGCGCATGTGCGAGTGTGTGTGGGCATGTGGCCAATCACAAAGCAGTATAGACACTGTCACCAACAAATCATAATAAAATGAAATATTTTTTATTTTTTAAATATTAAATATGAGTGGCTAAAGCTAGTGAAGGTATATTCCTTTACTCATTAATGTATTTGAGTAGAAGTAAAGGTGCTGTGGTGAAGGCCAGTGAGAAGCTGAGGGAAACATGGTGCTTCAAGGGAATTTTCTTTTATGGAAAACAATGGGAGTGGAGAAACCGCCAGCGCTGGGTGACCCAGCCAGGATAGCAGGCAGGATAGCCATACAGTTCAACTAGACAGTAGGTACTAAGACTTCACTGCTACCCCCCAGCCCATCGCTGTTCTCTCTTACTGAGAGTCTAGCGCTGGCGTGCTTTGCATGGGCACCCCTTCCGCATCTTCGCCTGCATGGGCAAGCGAGCCAGTAGTCAGACACTCAAGTACATGTACTTGACTGAACGTAACTCAGCAGCTGGTGAGCGACAGGCAGTCACTACTAAACGGTGAGGTATTCTTATAATTAGAAATGAGAACCATTTGCCATTTGTGCTCACACACTATGTGTCGAGTGAAACACCCACATACACGAGCACTGGTCAGCCCTATTCACAGTGCTTTCAAAGGGCACTTCAGTCGTGTCCTGGCGGTTCAGGGAATTAAAGCCCTAACCCTCCAGTCACAAGGCTGGCTTTCAAACCTCCTGTCCACGACTGGCCCCCTCCAGCCCATGACTGCCCCCTGTCATAGGGCATCTCTCTGGATTATAAGCACATTATATATATATATAAGTCTCTGCACTATGAGATAACCATAAGTCGATTCGGTCAGTCACTATCGGTGAGTTGATTTTTGGTTTGGCTAGTGGTCTGCTTGGCTGTACGCCTCTCAGTTTAAGTTTTTGAGCTTCTGAGTTCATCTATCAAGCTTCCGTTATTACCCTGCGTCCTCACTGCACACGACAAACCGCTCTATGTCACCCTTGCAGCAAGTGATGAGTTGCTGGCGGGCATGTCTACCAGCATGCAGCACTGTAAGCAGTGCCGCCTAAATAATGACTCTAATTTACATTTACGGTATTTAGCTGACGCTCTTATCCAGAGCAACTTACAAGGGTATTCATATTACAGGTAGGCTAATGTAGTGTTAGGAGTCTTGCCCAAGGACTCTTATAGGTGAAGCACAGCATAGCTGCTCAGACCGAACCCCAGTCTCCCACATGTGGTGGTGGATCCAAGGTGGGTAGTGGTGTTATCCGCTGAGCTACACCAACCACACAATAATTTGTTGCAAGAAATTGAATAAGTTTTACTCAAATCCAGAAATGACCGAACAAATCGTTTGTTTAACAACAAATAAGCCTTTCAATAAGCCTAATTGATTTACTTTTTAACAAATTAGCATCAATTTTTAGGGTTGGATGAACAAGAACATTTGTTACAGTGTATGTGCCATGATCTCCTCCTGCCTCTCTCACCATGGACTACATTTCCCACCATGCACTTTGCCACGATCTCATTACCACATGCTCCCAATCCACCAATCATGAACTGCCTTGCTCATGCACTTCCCCAGACTGCTGATTGTATTCACCTGGTGCTCATATCTGTATATAGTGGTTGGTGTAGCTCAGCGGATAACACCACTACCCACCAAAATAGCAACCACCACATGTGGAAGACTGGGGTTCAAATCCCCGGCTGACTGACTAGGCTGTGCTACACCAATAAGGGTCCTTGGGCAAGACTCTTAACACTACATTGGCCTACCTGTAAGTTGCTCTGGATAAGAGCGTCAGCTAAATAATGTAAATGTATAGACTCCTCTGTTTGTCTTTGCAAGGTGTTTTGCATACTGAGTGTTTAACCCTGTTTCTTGTTTTTTTGGTTTCTGCTGTTGTCTTTCCTTTTCATCTGATAGCTGGTGTGGATTGCTCTTTTGGTTTTGGCCTTGTGTCTACCCTGTCGGTTATGTTCGCCCTTTCAGCTATTTCAACCCTCTCCATCTATTAATGTTATTGTGCTTTATTCCATCACTGACCCTGCTGTCAGCATCCGCTTGGTCCTTCCAACATCACAGTATCACAAAAAGACAATGACCTGATGACCCTGACCTAATGTCCCTGGGTATCCACGCTATAGTTCCTCTACTTCATCCACTGTAAAAAGCACATCTTACAAAATGACTCTAATTTGTTACAAGCAGTTGATTAATTTTACTCAACTCAAGAAGTTACATTATAGGTTGAGTGAACTGAATCCATTGCTTGTATCTAAATAGGGTCATTTATTTCGGTTGGTCCAATGTAGCACTTTTTACAGTGGAGGCAGTAGTGGAAATAGTGTGGTTAACCAGGGTCATTAGGTCATGATCGTTTTGTGATACAATGCAAAATGGGCTTTGTTGGTCCTACCATAAAAAAAATTGCTGGCAAACAAGTTAGTAAATTTTTGAGATGAGTAAAATTATTTAATTGCTTGTAAAAAAAATAATAATTTTTTAATGTGTATCATAATGGTGAGAGCAAGCTGGCATGCAGAAATGGCTGAGTGTTTTCTCCTGTTTATACTCGCTTCCTAAAGATTTCTCCTTTTGTGACTCACTTGCTCCTCCTCTCTCTTCGTTCTCTGTTGCTGTTGTCCCAAAAGCCATGAGCCACCCTGCACCCCAGGCTATATTTTACCTGTCAGGATGCTTTATTAAGTAACTGTACAACTGGCGACTCCATGAGCACCGCTGTCATCGCTAGGTTGACCAGTGGTATGTCAACAATATGGCTGTGTAGACAAGTGTGGCGTCAGCTGAATGAAGTCTGAACCTGGCTGGAAGAAGATGCTTATTACTCATCACTGGATCTGTAGGTCCCCACCATGATCTTACCATCTCATTCGGGAATATAGCCATTCCCTATGAAGATTCAAGAAGAGTTTGTGTGATTCTGGAACTCATGCTGTAAACCTGACTTGGCCAGCATGGCTGGTATAGTGTAGTGGATTTCACCTCTGTTCTCCATGCTGTGGATTGGGGTTTGATTGCCCACCTCAGTAACCACTCTGCAGTGTAGCAATAAAAGTCCTTGGGCAAGACTCCTAACATCTGCCAAATGCCAGGAATGTAAAGTCAACCCATCCTCTCAAGGGAAATACCGGAGAAAATCTACTGGAATAACATTAATGGGAATATTGGAATCCCATTAATATATTTTATACACTTCAGTGTTTTTGTAAAGTGAAACTAAACGGTTTAGATTGATCATTTAAATATAATTAGTGCTGTTTCTGATTTTAGTATCAATTTCCAAGCACAAAGGCAGAGCCTTGTTTTAGCCACACCCCTGTATTTTGGGGCAGGAAGTGAGATTGCATCCATCCCTCATGGCCACATGGTGAGCAGTTAAAGTACATGTGTCACAGAGTCTAAAAGTCTCTGAGTAAGACTGAGAATCTTCCCTACTGAAACACATTTTCTGTAGTTATGTCAAGTTTTTGATCTTAAATGAAAAGTATGCTTTGATAAATAATTTGATAAGATGTTATGTTTGTACTATTGTTCAAAACTGTGTTTGCTGGTCATACCATTTAAAAATTGCTAATATCCCTACTGTAAACATCCCTATAATGTCAGTACTGAAACATTTATTAAGTTTTTTGTAGTGCTGTGAAGGTTTTGGTAATGACAAAATTGAGTACTCAGTTACTTGTGTTAATAAAGTAAAGATGATTTTAATAATTTAATAGTCTAAATGTGTTTGAAATGTGTTTTGACCTCTGATTTTAATAAATTTTGGTTACACGGCAACAGTTCACACACTGTAAACAGTGTTTGTTGGTCCAACCCTAAAAAATTACTTCAATTTGTTACAAGCAAATGAATTAGATTTATTCAACCTGAAGAAAATAGATTTTTGAAGCACTGATTGTTTAGTCAAATTTATGAAAATATTATTGTTTAGTCAAATTTATTATAATAGGACTTTTAATGAAAAAGGTTAACAATTATCTAGATGTTCCATATACATTATACATTTTATGTCATATTTGATATACTGACCATGTTATGTCCTCTTTTAAGTGGACAGTTCTCTCTAGAATAGGTCCTTTAGGTGGACAGAGAGTGTTTTTCACTGTCACAAGCTGCCATCTAGAGGAGCAAGTATCACATTACACAAGATTATTCTCCCACAGCACATTTCCAGTCTGTAGCCTGAGTCCAACATCCTACATTCCCAAATCATGTTCCAGTAAGCTTGACTATCAAGATGTTTCATATGTTGGTAAAGTAAACATAACTACAGCACTCGGCCCAGAAGTGGAAATTAATACGCAGCTATTTTGAGGAAACAACACGAACGACCTCAGTCCACTCTTTAATAATAAATACATCATAATTTATTCAAAATCATCAGTTTCATATCAACAAATCATTACTTTGACAAATAAAAGGGTTAAAACACAACATTACCGCCTCCTTTAAACCAAATATCAGACACCTTCAACATTACCGCCTCCTTTAAACCAAATATCAGACACCTTTAACATTACCGCCTCCTTTAAACCAAATATCAGACACCTTTAACATTACCGCCTCCTTTAAACCAAATATCAGACACCTTCAACATTACCGCCTCCTTTAAACCAAATATCAGACACCTTTAACATTACCGCCTCCTTTAAACCAAATATCAGCCCTCATTACTTTAAACCAAATATCAGACACCTTTAACATTACCACCTTCTTTAAACCAAATATCAGACACCTTTAACATAACCGCCTCCTTTAAACCAAATATCAGACACCTTTAACATTACCACCTTCTTTAAACCAAATATCCAAATATCTTTTAGACACCTCCCGCCTAAACCAAACCAAATATCAGACACCTTTAACATTACCGCACCCTTTAAACACCGCCCTTTAAACCAAATATCAGACACCTTCAACATAACCACCTCCTTTAAACCAAATATCAGACACCTTCAACATAACCGCCTCCTTTAAACCAAATATCAGACACCTTTAACATAACCACCTCCTTTAAACCAAATATCAGACACCTTTAACATTACCACCTCCTTTAAACCAAATATCAGACACCTTCAACATAACCGCCTCCTTTAAACCAAATATCAGACACCTTTAACATTACCACCTTCTTTAAACCAAATATCAGACACCTTTAACATAACCACATCCTTTAAACCAAATATCAGACACCTTCAACATAACCGCCTCCTTTAAACCAAATATCAGACACCTTTAACATTACCGCCTCCTTTAAACCAAATATCAGACACCTTTAACATTACCGCCTCCTTTAAACCAAATATCAGACACCTTCAACATAACCGCCTCCTTTAAACCAAATATCAGACACCTTTAACATAACCGCCTCCTTTAAACCAAATATCAGACACCTTTAACATTACCGCCTCCTGTAAACCAAATATCAGACACCTTTAACATTACCGCCTCCTTTAAACCAAATATCAGACACCTTCAACATAACCGCCTCCTTTAAACCAAATATCAGACACCTTCAACATAACCGCCTCCTTTAAACCAAATATCAGACACCTTTAACATTACCGCCTCCTGTAAACCAAATATCAGACACCTTTAACATTACCGCCTCCTTTAAACCAAATATCAGACACCTTCAACATAACCGCCTCCTTTAAACCAAATATCAGACACCTTCAACATAACCACCTCCTTTAAACCAAATATCAGACACCTTCAACATAACCGCCTCCTTTAAACCAAATATCAGACACCTTCAACATTACCACCTTCTTAAATATCAGACACCTTTAACATAACCACCTCCTCTAAACCAAATATCAGACACCTGCAATGTTAAAACCTCCTTTAAACCAAATATCAGACAGCTTTAACATTACTGCCTCCTTTAAACCAAATATCAGACACCCTAAACAATACTGTCTCCTTTAAATCAAATATCAGACACTTTCAACATAGCCACCTCCCTAAATATCGGACACCTTCAACATGACCACCTCCTTCAAACTGAATATCGGACACCTTCCAGTCCAGTGAGTGCTTGGGCAGAGCCCACTACAAGTATGGCCTGATAAACATCAGGACAAACCAAAGCAATGGGAAAACAGAAGACAACAGATCAACAGGACAGAGGTTAGACTGAGTGAGAGAGACGGCGAGCGGAAAAAACACCTTACCCCAGTCCTCTCCTGGCGCTGGTATCCATAAATCTGCCCTGGAGCATGGTACCCTGTTCTACCCGAGGATCTTGGTGCTTGTCTGGGGAGGAAAAGAAATGAAGGAAGTTGCACTGATTAGGTTCCGCTGGTGTTGGGAGTCTGCTGTCTGAACCAAGAGCACAAAACACAATGGGCTTCTCACACAAGCCTCTTACCTCTTACAAACACACATGCAAGTTCCTGCGTAGATGCCGGTATTGTATTGAACCCAGCCCCAATATGATGAAACTACATGGACAAGAAATACAGAAGACATTAATCCCTGGGATGTTTACATTTATGTACCTGACTGAAGCTCCTATCCAGAGTGACTTGCGTTTTAATCAGGCTGTGGGTGAAGGCGGTGTAGCGAGTTAGGAGTTCCGCTCATGAACTTTTATGGAGTTTTCCCTTTGGGCTGGACTAGACAGTACAGCGTGGTACGGTTACAAATTCAGGCCCAGAACCGTCTGTACCCTGGTGGAGTACCTGTGTCTGCTTTCCACTGCAAAGTTCAAAGTTCTCTTCAGCTCATGTGGTCCAATAACTTCCCAAGAAGAAGAATTTAACACCAAAGGTTAACACCACCAACAGCAGATTAGCTTAAAGCTCTGAGTGACCTATTAGGCAGTCTTTGGTTTTATGCGAACATATGGATGACTCCATGTCACAACTGCATTTGGCCATTTAAGGGCCGGAGACTTTTGAATGTGAAGGAATCTGACCTCTGCATTTATCCGTGTGTAGTGACCCACATACACACACTAGTAAACCACATACTCAGAGAGCACACTGCCCGGAGCTGTGGGCAGCCTTACTCAACAGCGTGTACTGTTGTGTATTGTCGTGTACTGTCGGTTCAGTGGATCGAACTGTTAACCTCCCGGCCACTAGCCTGGTCCCCTAACCGCCTCCCGGCCTCCCGGTCCCACCCCCCCCTCCATCCCAACAATGGCCGGTCCCCCCACACCCCCTAACCTCTAACCCACGATTGACCCTCTCCAGCCCATGACTGCTCCTTGGTAATAACTTAAGTTACCAAGAAGTGGAACAAGGGTAAAGATGTTCAGCATGGATTCCCAGGAATGGTACACGTCACATGGTAGTAGAGATGCACCATCGTGGGTACCCAGCGTGCTGTACTGACTGTTACATTAGCTGCATAGCACAGTGTACTTGTCCAGGGGAAAATCAAACCGCTTCCGTGTGGATAGCAGGGGACTATCCACTATCACCCATCTCTGGGGCCTGAAAACCATATTCCATATAGGAGTTTGACTACTCCAGTCAGATTACATGCTCTGTTGATGTTCTAAGTGGAAACATCCTCTACAGAGAACACAGTTAAATAAGAGCCGTTTATAAATAAGACTTTCGATAGTTTAGTAGTTAGCTAGTAGTTAGTTCTATAGTTAGTTTAGTATTTATTTAGCCATGTATTTATTTATTTACTTTTTTAGTTAGTGAGTTACTAAGAAGTTAGTTTAATAGTTAGTGTAGCAATTATTAAAAAAGTTAGTTTAGTAGTTAGTTTAACAGTTTAGTAGTTAGTTTAATAGTTTAGTAGTTTGTTAGTGTAGTAGTTAGTTTAATAATTTAGTAGTTAGTTTAATAGTTTAGTGTTTAGTTTAATAGTTTAGTAGTTGGTTAGTTTAGTGGTTTGTTAATGTAGTAGTTAGTTTAATAGTTTAGTAATATGTTTAATAGTTTAGTAGTTTGATGAATAGTTTAGTAGCTTGTTAGTTTAGTGATATGTTTAATAGTTTAGTAGTTTGTTTAATAGTTTAGTAGCTTGTTAGTTTAGTAATATGTTTAATAGTTTAGTAGTTTGTTTAATAGTTTAGTAGCTTGTTAGTGTAGTAGTTAAATAGTTTAGTAATATGTTTAATAGTTTAGTAGTTAGTTTAATAGTTTAGTAGCTTGTTAGTGTAGTAGTTTGTTTAATAGTTTAGTAGCTTGTTAGTTTAGTAATATGTTTAATAGTTTAGTAGTTTGTTTAATAGTTTAGTAGCTTGTTAGTGTAGTAGTTAGTTTAATAGTTTAGTAGTGTAGTAGTTAGATTAATAGTTTACTAGTGTGTTAGTGTAGTAGTTAGTTTAATAGTTTAGTAGTTTGTTGATGAAGTATTTTGTTTAATAGTTTAGTAGGTGGTTAGAGTAATAGTTTAATTAATAGTTTAGTAGCTTTTTATTTTAGTAATATGTTTAATAGTTTAATAGTTTGTTTAATAATTTAGTAGTTTGTTAGTGTAGTAGTTAGTTTAATAGTTTAGTAATTTGAATAGTGTAGTAGTTAGTTTAATAGTTTAGTAGTTTGTTGAATAGTGTAGTAGTTAGTTTAATAGTTTGTTAGTGTAGTAGTTAATTTAATAGTTTAGTAGCTTGTTAGTGTAGTAGTTTGTTTAATAGTTTAGTAGTTAGTTTAATAGTTTAGTAGTGTGTTAGTGTAGTAGTTAGTTTAATAGTTTAGTAGTGTGTTAGTGTAGTAGTTAGTTTAATAGTTTAGTAGTTAGTTTAATAGTTTAGTAGTGTGTTAGTGTAGTAGTTAGTTTAATAGTTTAGTAGTTTGTTGGTGAAGTATTTTGTTTAATAGTTTAGTAGGTGGTTAGAGTAATAGTTTAATTAATAGTTTAGTAGCTTTTTATTTTAGTAATATGTTAAATAGTTTAATAGTTTGTTTAATAATTTAGTAGTTTGTTAGTGTAGTAGTTAGTTTAATAGTTTAGTAATTTGAATAGTGTAGTAGTTAGTTTAATAGTTTAGTAGTTTGTTGAATAGTGTAGTAGTTAGTTTAATAGTTTGTTAGTGTAGTAGTTAGTTTAATAGTTTAGTAGCTTGTTAGTGTAGTAGTTAGTTTAATAGTTTAGTAGTGTGTTAGTGTAGTAGTTAGTTTAATAGTTTGTTAGTGTAGTAGTTAGTTTAATAGTTTAGTAGCTTGTTAGTGTAGTAGTTTGTTTAATAGTTTAGTAGTTACTTTAATAGTTTAGTAGTGTGTTAGTGTAGTAGTTAGTTTAATAATTTAGTAGTTAGTTTAATAGTTTAGTAGTGTGTTAGTGTAGTAGTTAGTTTAATAGTTTAGTAGTTAGTTTAATAGTTTAGTAGTGTGTTAGTGTAGTAGTTAGTTTAATAGTTTAGTAGTGTGTTAGTGTAGTAGTTAGATTAATAGTTTACTAGTGTGTTAGTGTAGTAGTTAGTTTAATAGTTTAGTAGTTTGTTGGTGAAGTATTTTGTTTAATAGTTTAGTAGGTGGTTAGAGTAATAGTTTAATTAATAGCTTAGTAGCTTTTTATTTTAGTAATATGTTTAATAGTTTAATAGTTTGTTTAATAATTTAGTAGTTTGTTAGTGTAGTAGTTAGTTTAATAGTTTAGTAATTTGAATAGTGTAGTAGTTAGTTTAATAGTTTAGTAGTTTGTTGAATAGTGTAGTAGTTAGTTTAATAGTTTGTTAGTGTAGTAGTTAGTTTAATAGTTTAGTAGTGTGTTAGTGTAGTAGTTAGTTTAATAGTTTAGTAGTTTGTTTAATAGTTTAGTAGTGTGTTAGTGTAGTAGTTAGTTTAATAGTTTAGTAGTTAGTTTAATAGTTTAGTAGTGTGTTAGTGTAGTAGTTAGTTTAATAGTTTAGTAGTTAGTTTAATAGTTTAGTAGTGTGTTAGTGTAGTAGTTAGTTTAATAGTTTAGTAGTTAGTTTAATAGTTTAGTAGTGTGTTAGTGTAGTAGTTAGTTTAATAGTTTAGTAGTTAGTTTAATAGTTTAGTAGTGTGTTAGTGTAGTAGTTAGTTTAATAGTTTAGTAATTTGAATAGTGTAGTAGTTAGTTTAATAGTTTAGTAGTTTGTTGAATAGTGTAGTAGTTAGTTTAATAGTTTAGTAGTCTGTTAGTGTAGTAGTTAGTTTAATAGTTTAGTAATTTGTTGAATAGTATAGTAGTTTGTTGAATAGTTTAGTAGTTTGTTGGTTTAGTAGTTGGGCTATTTAAGTTAGTTTTAGGTTAGCATTTCTTCTGCTTAATAAGTACAGAGGCACATGCCAAAAGGGTTGCTAATGGTAAATCACCATGTGCTCAATGTGTAAAATCAAATCCTCATCCTCACTTTCAATAATATTCCAAGTGCTGTACAATAGTGTGGTGTGTTTGAGATAAGAGCTTCCACACATGTGAGTGGTCAACATGCTGATTGGTACACAGAATCAGGCATTGATGAGCACCAAACATATGGGCTAACAACAATAACAGTTTACAACTGGATAAATAATCCCAGAACACTTTCAGTTTGTATTTGCTATTATATATTTATTTCACAAAGTCTCCACAAAGACAGACAGTTCGAGGTCTGATTACAAAAACGGCTACTACTGTGGGAATACCTTGGGTAAAATATATTTAGGCTTTCATGTACAACCTCATATATCTGAATAATAGGTCTATTATTATAATAGGCAATAAAAATGGTTCAAATTATGCTAATCCAGCATTCAGTAAAGTATAAAAAGAGAGTGTTTTGCACTGCATGTGCATAGTAAATGTTAGATGCATAATCTACATAAATTTTAAAAAATTTAATATTTTTTGCAATTATGGTGCCTTTTTGAGACCCCATTTTTGAGACCACAATTTTGAGACCAAATATCAAATATCAGATTGTTTTGCTGCTCAGTCAGCAGCCTTTATGCAAACAGTATAACACATTTCATTATTACATACAGTCCAAATACACCCATTCTCTTTGTTCAGGCTCTGGAGAAGTAAAGCTAGCATGACTATTACCACGACTTAACAAATAACTTTAAATAAATAATAAATTACTAAGCTTATTATTAATCTTAGGGTAACGAGCACGCCAGCTCCGCAATTAGCTCAACACATGCTATCAGACACATACAAAATACTGCTTATTTATGTCTGGGAAGTGTTATGCTAGCGTCCTGCCACTAGGTGTCTGTATTGAGACGAAGCAGGTCTGGAGAGCGACGTAGACTGCCAGCTTAACACAGCAGGTCCTTATAAAGCGGCCTTGTTACCTAACTGCCTAATGACATTACCCCTGATTGAATGATTGCTGTTATGGTGGTTTCGGTTGACGGTGAAATCGCTTGAGGCGAGCAGCTTTGTGACGTTGGAGGATGCTTTGCTTTTAGCGGGGATGGTGTCGTTGTTCACACGGGCAGACAGTGCACGGATGAAATACTGTGGATTCTCTACTCGAATGTTTATGGCTGGAGATTGCAGCGGAGCCCTGTGCCATTTCTCATTCTTTCTAAACAGCGTGTTTGTACTCCCACCTCCCTCCTCCTCATTCAGCATCCGGCCTGTACTTATGCAGCCTGCCATTTGGTGTCTCTGTTCCCATAGAAACACGGCCAAGGACCATGTTTACCTCTTTCTCTCTCTCTCTCGCTGTCTCTTTCTCCTTTCTTGAGCAATGTTCCCTTGGGTCCAGCCTTCTATTTTAGAAGAAGCCACAGATATAACATTGATTCAGGGTGTTCTTGTGTTTGAACAGCACAAGGTTCTTGGAAAAAATGAAAACACTGGATAGACCTGGATAATGGGAACCTATTTAGATGAGAGCCATCTGAATGAGAGCTTGAGGGTTTAACATGTTGCAGGATATTGCGAAACCTGATTACTAATTACCTGACAGTGATTTCAAGGGCATGATAAAGAGGTCACTCAGTACAAGGCACAGTGAATTATTCAAAGCACCAACTTAACCCAGTAATGGATACAGATGTAGTCAGCTTTTGTGGTCTGGATATGCATTTCTCTGACCTCTAATTGGACTGAACTAGTGTGTCTCTGGTAGGGCTGGCCCATATAGACCAATATGATACCATAGTATTGTTAGGCTCAATGATGATAGTCTATATACATTCATCAATAAAAGATAGGAGGAAAGGAATGAACCCACAGGAATGAAACTTGGTGGGTAGCTTTGACATTGGGAGACATGTGAGGGATTCAAGTTTCACGCCACACATGTGAAGTGAGCAAGGACTGGGCTCATTGCTGCCTTGCTGACATTCAGACTATTATGACGACTGCCCTTAACACCACGTCAATGGCACCAAAGACTGGAATGGTGTTGGGCCAGATTGTCATGGGGTGACTCAGAATGTCCACTTTTGTCTAGGTAGAGCCTTCAACGTGTACCCTCCACCGCTCCACCAACCTTACTCCACACTACAGCTCCACTGTCTCGACTCCACACCACTGGTTCATTGTCCTCATTCCACACCATTGCTCTGCCATCTTTACTCCACACCACCACTCCACCATCTTCACTCTACAGCACCACTCCACCATTATAACTTCACACTACCACTCCACCCTTCTCACTTCACACCACCACTCCAACATTCTCACTCTGCACCACTGGTCCACTGTCCTCACTCCACTCCACTGCTTTGCTCCACTAATGGTGATGAATCAGATTTGAAAGTGTGGCTGTTTAGTGCGTGTAATAACGAAGCATGGCTAACACAGCGACTAAAAGGTTGGTAATAGAAACTGAAACTGAGGAGCAGCGATGCTCTGATAAACCGCTGGATGTACAGTCATAATATTCTTAATCTCCTTTTTATCACACTTTAGTTTTGACCTTTTTGACGTCAGTAACAGCAGCTTCCTGGCTAACTAACTTTCATTTTTAACATAGCTTTGACTGCATGTCAGATTCAGCCATGTGTACTTGGCCAGTTGATGAATTTAGACTGATATGGCTAATATTTATTAAGCTACACATACATATGTAGTGTTTCTCAGTATGGTGTCAGGCCACCGTTTGCTAACGCAACATGCCAGGCGTCTTGGCATGGAGTTGTAGAGGTTCCTAGCGCCATCCTGTGAAAATCCATCCCATGCAGTTTAAATATTCTCATACAGTTCCTGCAGACTGTATGGTAGGGGTGGAGGTGGAGTGACACCGGGCCTTTTGGATGTGTGACAACTATTAATCTCCACCAAGACAAAAGCGAGACTCATCACTGAAAATGACTGGCTGCCATTGTAAATCACTCCATGGCAGTCTGGCACAACACCACTGCAGTCTTTGGTGATGGTGACGTGGTGTTAAGGGCAGTTGTCTGTATGCATGTAGTTCTGTGTCATGCAGTCGTTTGCCAGTGGTGCTGGCACTAACAGGATGACTTGTGGAGGGCATCACTGCTCGAGGAATGTCTGCATTCAAGACTGTTGGGTACGTCAGGTACAGCGACAAGGCACGTCCTTGCACACGTTACATGCACGGCCAAGCATGAAACTTCATTTGCCTGTCTCACAATGTCAGACCCACCCACCAAGTTTCATTCCTGTCGGTTGATTCCTTCTGGGCGCAACTATTTGTTCAACCCGTTCTCCGATGATGCCTGGTATACTGCCTAGCTCTAGTCTCTAGGCTTAGTCCTAGGGAGAAAATAGCTCCAGGGTGGCGACTCTCATGGGGGTGCCTCCGCATTCCTCCCGGGGACATCCTGTCTCTCAAAACAAGAACGTGCCTTAGATCTGTATCTGTGGTTACTAGAGTCATTCAAGGGTAACCACATTCCTACTTGTGCCAACTATTAAACAATCGCTTACAGTACATGACATAGCATCTACCTGGAAGGCCCAAGAGAGCCAATGATTAATCACACTGGATTGTTTAATGGGTGCTGTTCTTGGAAAGCAGCAAAAGCAGTCCGCACTCTGGGTAATGATTCTCCACAGGGGTAAACGTGTCTTTTATCAAGGACATTAATCAATATGCTCTAGACGGAACACAACAGCAAGTGGGACACGACGAGAGGGAGAGAGAGTGGGGGAGGAACCAGAGAAAGAGAGACAGGATCAATTCATTTAGCTCCGTCGCTACAAATCCAGTCGACAGTCTTCTTACACACAGAACAGAGCGCTATCTACAAATCCCCTGAGACCTGCGGCCAAAAATAGCCCATAGGCTGGACACTTGCAATTACAGGTGCTGAAGCTTTAAAGATACCATCAAATCGCTAATCCATAGCAGCCAGACGGGACATGAAGTAAGGAATTTCCAGTCAAAATGACCTTTAAGTACAAGTTATCCATGTGTTAGTGGCCAGAAACATATATTTAAGAGAAAGTCTCAAAAACGCTGAACAGCTGAACACAACTTCCGTCCAAAAGACTCAAAAGGACTCACGTGTGGTGGAAAGTTGGATAATGTAATCCTCAATAAGGCGTACATTCAAAAGATTTACAATACTTAAGAAATAAAGAATCTTTGGCGTAGGCCTGTTTAGACCCTCGCTGATCCTGCCAGATGTGGGCGGCAGGGCCAGAGGCTACACCCTGGTATACAGGACCGGTTCCAAACTGGTGTTGAGGGGGAGGAAGGAGGAGAACGTTGAAGCATCAGCATCTGAAAGCAGCAGAAAAGGAATACAAGTTAAATCCTTTCGAAAACGTGGCGGACTGCGATTGACCAGAGCAATGAATGAATGAGTGATATAGGATTGGAGTCAGAGATGAATGAGTGATGTAGCATGAATGAACGAGCGACGTAGCATTGGAGTCCTCTTGGTAGAACTTGCACTAAAGCCTTCATCTCATTTTCACACGACTTGCTTTCAGTTCTTTCTCAAAGGAATCTACATAGATAACATAATCTCCAAAGTTCAGTCTTTGAAGCTGGTTGCGCTTCCTGACTTCCTGCTTCCTGCTAGTCCCAAACACGTTTAGGAATATTGAGGCCTGGACTCTGGGGTGCACAGTCTGATTTGCAAATTCTCATCTACTGCTTTTTCTAAGTAGTGGCTTCTTGAGAAGCTCACATCCTTTCAGACTTCCGTAGAGCTGAGTTTTCGTCAGAACAGGAACACTTGTGGATGTTCTCAGGTCTGATGCAAGAGTGGAGCTTAATGGTCTCCTCTCTCTCAAAGGGCAAAGCTTTAGGTACTGTGTACTCAGTGAGGAGGGGCTTTGGTGGGCCACCAGGTCTGGTTTAAGCCATGGCAATAGGTAGCACAACATCTATTCAAATGCAACAGTGGCGAGTTGAGAATTCAGTTGAACTAGACACATTCGGCCATTGTTGCTGTCCTTTTGAAAGGGCCAGGCTCCTTTTTGGAGCCTGATTAAAAAAATGTGACAAAACATCTTCAGTTTGTTACACGCACCAAGTGGCTACACTCATAGAGGACTGTATTAATATCCATTGTGTGCGCTGCCTCCATAGTACGGCAGTGACTATATACATATCCCTGCATATAGACTGGATTACTCCCCGATACACCCATCAAACCAAAGAAATCTGAACTGAGTCAGTGTGCCCAGAGAATATGGCTGAAATAAGAATGACTCGGAAAGCTCGTTACACTCAACATGGTGTCTGTTTACGGAGAAAGCTCCACTCTTCAAGAAAAGCATTACTGTGCAGTATTACACCCAACACTACAAACCATTCAGCTGCCTCCACACATGGATTTGTTAGTCGTCTCCATCAAGATGAAGCAGGACTTGTTGCTGAAGATGACCCTCTGCCATCCGGATTCACTCCATGGCAGTCTGACACGACACCACTGTAGCCATTGGCGACACTGGCTGGTATAATGGTCTGCGTGCATGTAGTCCTGCGTCGCGTAGTTGACTGACAACGATGCTGGCACTAACAGGATGACTCATGGAGGACACCACTGCCTGTTGAATGTCCACAATGGTGCCTGTTGGGTCAGTCAGGTACAGCGATAAGGTTAGTCCCTGCTTACGTCGGTCGAGTCTGAAACTCGAATCATTCTCATGTCTCCAATCAGTTTCACTCACAATGTCAAACCTACCCACCAAGTTTCATTGCTGTCTGTTTATTCCTTCGGGGTGCAGATATTTTTGCATGGTTGTGCAGGTTATAAATTCAGTCAGTATCCAACACTAATGATATTTTTGCATTCTCAATTCTCAGTAGATAGAAAGGAAGCTAAAGCAAAACCAGAAGTTACAATCACATTGGTGGACATACATGGTCCAAACGCTTTACCAGTTCTAATCAGGCAACAACACCACACTCCAGGTCCTGTGTGATTATTAAGAGTCCTGCTTACTTAATGCATCATCTTATATCTAATCTCCATACGAGGAACTTGTACTTAATGGCCATTTTGCAGGAAATGAAGTAAACGGAGCAGGGTGGTCTCTGACTTTTGCACAGGACTGCACACCCCACCCTTTCCCCCCTCATGTGACTAAGACGTAATCAAGCAGAAGTTCCCCCGAGTCATGTGCGTGATCTATGCTCATGACCTCTGGTGCGTGACCCATGTCTATAAAGGTTAGCACGCTAACGCTTATGCAATGTCTTCCTGTAGTAAAAGAGCATCCTGATATGAGGATATTAGCATGGGCAGGTGAGTTTGTGGGAGGGGAAAGGCACTGCGTGGGTGAGTGCATGCATGCGTGTGTGTAAGAGAACGTGAGAGAGAGAGAGAGAGAGAGAGAGAGAGAGAGAGAGAGAGAGAGAGAAAGAGAGAGAGAGAGAGAGAGAGATGCAGAAAAGGCTCCTCAGAGACTGCAGGCTGAACTGAAGTGACAGGAGTGGCTGGGGGAAGAGCGAAGCAGCAGAGAGGCTTGTAGATGGAGTCTCCTTCTTCATAAATATGGGCAACCGTGGCACCCATCATCAAGCACACTTGTAGTGCCTTGCACTTGGCAGTGTGTCGCCTTTCGCAGGGTCTTCGGATGGAGAGGCACCAATTGTTAAAATGGTTCAAACCCTACTGAACAAGAGCAGCGATTCAGAAACACCTCCCTTTCAAAGGAATGGGTTGGAGAAGAAGCTGAGTTACACAATCTGGCCACTTATCCCTGATGTAGCAGACCAGCTAAGACATGTCTGGTGTCCAGATATAACTGGCTAGGTTTAGCACTGGAGCAACAAGGCAGTAAAAGTCAATAGCTGCCCAAATCTTTTCTGCAAATACACACCCAGGACTTCCTTCAACCTGCTTCAGACCACATCCATGGCTTCATTAAGGCCACACAGACTTGTCCATGGGGTGTGGAACCCAGTGGGACTTACAGTAGCTAAAGGCAGTAGGCCACCAAGTTGGACAACAGGCGTTGAGTCTCTTTGTGTGCATTTTTCTGCTATTCCAAAATATATCTTGAGCCCTCCAGATATGTCCTTGGTGGATTTACAGACAAATCTTCCACATTCAGTGCAGTGTTGGTATAGATCGATATGGCAGCGCCGTTATATTGTAGTCAGTGCAATGCCCATGTTAGGGAGCCATGTTGGAACCATTGACCAACATTCCAAACCACATCATATAGTAGACTGGTTACCAGTCGTTTTGGTTGATGCTAGTTTTTCTGACAGGGCGTCCTCATTTTAACTGCCAACCGACCTTGGATCCAATGGAACTGTGCACAGGATAATACATATCAGCTTTTAAGAATTGAAAATAAGCTTGCCAGACAAAAATGAGTGACCTGTGACTGAAATGTACCAAGTAGAGTGTAATAGCTAGCATTAATAACAACTGTGATGGCATGGACTGGACAAGTTTCTTGATGTAGGCCACATCCATGTTTAGACACTCTTACATCAAAGAATTGGTTAGCTGGGCCAGATTTGGTTGATGTCTTCCCTGGCCCGATTCCGAGGAGAATTCCCTGTAGACTGAGATTTTAGCCACTGCTGGTAGACCTGTATGACCGTACGCTTCCGTACACCTGCAGATTCAGCTACTTCCTTCACACTATGGTCTTTGGCCACGCCCAAATGCAGTCACTCCTTTTAGCCAATCATTAACATCTGCTCTGGAGTGTTTTATACACATGGAACGAGACATTCCCTGCACTGTACCACCTCTTCTCAATCTATGGATCCCGTCACTCACACCCCACAGGTATTTATAGCCCCATCATCTTCATGCAGTGCCATCTGTGGGAGCCTGAAGTTACTACTACCACCAGCAAGGTGAGCTTAGTAACGGAGAATCCAGCTTTGAGCCTGAAGTTCCTAATAAGGGCATGATGCTTACTACGGAGTGATGCATGACCTCAGAGCTCTATTCAAGCATGAAAAAGAGCCCAGCCCCTCTCATATAGATGTAAGCTGTGTCTTAAAACACCACTTTGTCCCCGCAGGAATCTGGATAATGCTAATTGACATCTTTGCATAATTATCCCTACTCTATTTCATGAAAGAGGCCGTTCACGGCAGGCTGGATATCTCTGTCTGATTACAAACACCACACAACTGCTTTTTAAAGAGCAGCTTTTCACCAACGAGGACGAATCCGTGTGATTGGAGTGTACGTGAGGGCGAGAGCCTGCAGCTGTGGATGTTGTGTCTCGCACCACTGACAGCATTAAGGCTCCTGCCTTTGTTCTGTCCTGTTGGCATGGCAACTAAGTCAAGCCTGTGTTGTTATCAAAGCAAACCTATTGGGGCAGAGCACGCCAGCGTCAGTGTGTGTGTATACGCGCCTGAATGTGTGTCTACTGCAGAAATGAACGCTCTGCGGTTGCAGGCACAGTGATAGTAGGATGAATTTAGGCTCGCTATCCATCGTGCCATCCTGACACACAGTGGAGGTCACACGGCGGGACAGCCACAGCAGTCTAATGGCCAGCAAAATGAGGTGGCCCTAATGATCATTCAGTGTAGGATAATGAATATACAACTCATTACAGTACAGTGAGCATGTGAGTGAATGAAAGTTACTGTACTTTGTTTCATTCAGGGGCAACATGTATGCAAAAGCACTGGAGGACCGCAAAATATGGCTTGATGCCATCACACTATGCAGCTATGATGCTCCTGATTGTAGCATTCAGTGTACTAGCACTGCGTCTGAATATGCTACTTACTCAGTACGTACTAGATTGAACCCAGTGCGCACTGCTTGACCGGTGAAGCAGTAGGCTCTTACAGTATGGGACTGTGTAGTATCCACACAACCTCGGACGTACTACGTCCACCATCTTGCCATCGTCATTTAACGTAAGATGCCACGCCACCACTGTAGGAGTTCATTCATATAAACATGTAACATGGCCTTTACGTTCATCGCAAAGCGGTTCCTAACGTTACTTGGTGTTCCACAAAAGTTGTAGGTTACTTACACACTTACAGAGCCAACGTCCCACTTTCCGCCATTTTTTTCTTCCTCAGCTCAGAATGCCTCCACAGCTCCTGTGGAATCATGGGATAGCACAATGTGCTGTGCTCGCATACTTGAAAATCTCACCGGAAGCAGTACGTCATCCGGGGAACTCACGCCTGATGCTTTCGCCTATTGAGTAGTACGGTTGTAGGTGGTTTTGGAAGCAGCCTAAGACTGCAGCCCAAGCAAACCGAGCCCACCTGCTAACAGGCTTGCCACCTTTCAGAAATGAAAATAAAGGACGGGGGCGTGGTCATGTGTGAGTGACATGTATTCGAAATCGCGTCCCGTAATTGAGATAGATTGTGATCATTTATGTGTGTGTGACAGACGTGTATATCGGACATTAACGGAAATACAGAACAAATTTACGGACATTTACGAAAATACTGAATTATACCGAAAAAAATACGGAAAAATACCGTATTGGTTTAATATGGGACGCAACATTTAACTGCCAAATAAAGGACAATTCTGTCATTTGCAGGACGGGTGGCAACCCTACCTGCTAACGCATTTATTATGGTTGTGTTCGAGTGTCTGAGTCGTCAACAAGCTTGAGACAAAACAGTGATGCATTCACCTTCTCTCCCACCAAAACAACAGGGGCCCAGAAAACAGCACAGACAGCAAATGCTTACTGCAGCCACATCACTGCACATTTTGCACTGCATCTTCTCATGGTACATCTGGTCTTGAGTAGGGGTTGCGCAACCTCACTCAGCAGTCATGTGATGAAAGATCGAAACCATGTCGACTAATTGCTTATGACATCTTGACTTAAGCCACAAGAGGAGCGAATGCCTTGCAACTGTGACAAAGCCAAACTTTACAGGCATATAGGGTGGCATGGTGGTGCTGTCGCCTCACGGCATGAAGGGCCTGGGTTCGATTCCCAGCTGGGGCAGCCTTTCTGTGTGGAGTTGGCATGTTTTCCCAGTGCCTGTGTGGGTTTCCTCCCACAGTCCAAAGACATGCAGTAAGTATGACTGGAGATGCTACACTGCCCCCTAGGTGTGAGTGAATGTTTATGTCTTTGAGTGTGCAGCCTTTTCCAGGGTGTTCCCTGGCTTCTCCCCAATAAGTGCTGGGATAGGCCCAGCACCCGCTTCAACCCAGCAGGATAAGCAGCACAGAAGATGAATAAAAGAATGAAGGATGTTATGCCCACTCTCCGAACACATGTGACACTTGATTGTAGTCTTCGGAAAGCAGTAACAATGATAACAACAATAGCAATGGTGAAAACAACATCCAGTATCTGATTTTTAAAGCACTGTAGACTAGCGTAGAAATGGTACAAACAGCACAGGCCAGTATAACATGGCGTAGCCTTTGCTAGGAGCCCTGGACACCTTCAGGAAATCGGAGATATGGAACCTCAAATCACCAGCTTCCTCAGCTTTTGTGTTCTCCGAGGCTTCCATGTATTTACTGCCATGATCACATGATCAGCGACTACTGTACTTCTACTACACTTCTTCACATACATCTCATGCAGACCCCCATCACAAATTCAATGTTAGTCCGACCTGCACGCGTCTATTTGTCTTTTTTTGCCATCCATCTTTTCTCCCATAGAGTCCCTTTCATTTTCACCCCCATTCAAACCCTATAGCTTCCATTAACCTAGGGCCATCAAATTGCAGGTCCCCAAACTCAAATCCTCAGCCATACTGACCTGCACTCCTCTATGTGTTGTTTATTCATTCCTTGTTCCTCCCATACACTCCCATTCACTTTTAGTACACCTTAGCAAACGGCTAGCAACAAGCTTAAGCCACACAAGCAAATGTTCTTTGATGTGTTTGAGGCTTCTCTGAAATGCATATGGACATGAAAGAGAAGCGCATTGTGCATTATATTATATCACCAAGATCTATAAACTGCATTAGGAACAGACAGAATGTGTATGATATGTGCCTGGAGCTAGCTCTGTGTTTACACGTACACTATATAAAGTATATGTCATATTATACAACTCAAGTGTTTCGTAATTCCGCTATCCCGTAGAGGCCACATGAGGACAGGTTCCTCTTTTGAGACTTGGTTCCTCTTAGAGTTTCTTGCTCCTGCTCTAGGGGTGTTTCTTTCCTGCTGCTATTATCTTCATGCTTGCTCATTAGGAGCCTGGAGGTGGATTTCTGTAAGGCTGCTTTGGGAGAATGTCCGAAGCGCCATGCAGTCTTACAGAAAAGTTAATTAAACTTGAATTCACCAAGTTAACACATCCTCTACATGGAGCCTAAATCTGTATTGTGTCCTGAATATTGTATTCCACAACTTCAATTCCTTTGCCAAGTCGGACATTTTGGAAAAACATGAAGTTAACTTTTGCACACGCCATATTTTATAGCCTACAGCAGTAGGCTCTAGTGGGTGTTTCATCCCTGAGTGTGGCTTTTTAAAGGGGCACAACACAGAGCAGCCTAAATCAGTCTTAAAGGGAACTTAAGATTCTTTCTGATTAAGGTTTTGGTCAATGGTGGTAGTATGTTTAAGATGGTGGTATTTTTTTTAGGCTCCTGCAGATGGCGCTGCATGAGGATGATGGGGCTATAAAGACCTGCGGGGTGTGAGTGACGGGATCCATAGATGGAGAGGAGGTGGTACAGTGCAGGGAATGTCTCATTCCATGTGTGGTAAATGGCTCCAAAGCAGATGTTAATGATTGGCTAAAAGGAGTGACTGCATTTGGGCGTGGCCAAAGAACATAGTGTAAAGGAAGCAGATGAATCTGAGGGTGTATGGAAGCGTAGGGTCATACGGGTCTACCAGCAGTGACTAAAAGCCCAGTCTACAGGGAATTCCCCTCAGGATTGTGCCAGAGAAGCCATCCACCAAATCTGGCCCAACTGCACAATTTGTTAATGCCACAGTGTCTGAACACTGATGTGGCCTACATAGAGGAACGTCTCCAGTCGATGCTAAATCCAATCACATCTTTTATCCATTCATGTTATTAGGTTATAAAAAATGTCTTATATCTCCCTCAAATCTCCCTGACCAATCACAAGGCTGATGTCTCCTGCCCCGCCCACACAAAACTGTATCAGTGTCAGAGAAACTTAGCGAGCTAAAGCTAATCAGCATAACCAAAATCTAGCAAGACAGCCCCCCGGTCTGTAGCTGCCTGTCGCTTGTTTATTCCTTTATTCATAAGCTAACACTGTACGTCTGTCCATTCCGTCTGTTCTTTCGTTTGCCAGCGATTTGCCGGCACATCTGTTTGTCTGTGACTTTTCTCATCGAGTCAGCATCACATAACAGCTGTGTAGTAATGTTCCGTATAAGGGCTGGAGCAGGACAGGAGTCTTGAACAGAGAGCTGTCAATCAAGATGCCCATTAGCCATGCCCACACAGTTCTATGAATAGCAGAATCATTTTAATATCCTTATATACATATTTTTTATCTAAACCCTGCTGGACGTTTAACATGACGTGAGTGATTACATCATCTGCCCTGTCTCTCTCAGCACAGGGACTTTTATTTTGAAAAATGTATTTCTTAAAGGAAACTTGGATTTGGTGGGCAGCTTAAATGGTTCCCACAACCTGCTAGGCTGCTAGGTTGCTATGGGAGGAATGATGGATGAATAAACAACTCATAGAGGAGTGTAGGTCAGCAAATACGGTGAGCAAAACACCAGTGGGCCGCCATCTTTGCCGCTAGCAGGCCAGCAGTGCTGTGCTATGCTCTTGCTGCTAGGTTCAGAGGTGTTTTGGTGTGATGTAACTAAATAATGAGCCTGTAATCAGGGCATTGTATGCTTTTACTTTAAACTGGAATCATCTGTGCCGACGGAACGCTAATGGTGGATTCGGTTAGCGTTATTAAGGAGCCATTTGCTCTCATATTCCCCTTTCACCCTGTGTAAATAAGTAGAAGTAGGTCTTATGTAAATGCACGTCATTCTCAATTACGGCCCTGGGTCTAGGATAGGTGTGTCTGAGAGAGAGAGAGAGAGAGAAAGAGAGGGAGAGAGAGCGCAGTCTGCTTTTAATTAAATAATACACTTCCACGCTGGCATTTCCCAGAAGCTGTGTGACCGGTTGCCATGGGAATGGTGCGGAGAAGATTCACTTCGGCCTCCTTTGTGCCGCTGCCGTTTCTCCTCCCACAAAGCAAAGCCTAATATACACGTCAGGGCTTCTCCTCTCGCTGCTTGCCTCATGCTGGAGTCTAGGCGCTACTCTCGCGCGGCATATGGTTGGACAAATTGCATGTCCTGCTTCGGCAAATACTCCAGGTTGCCTTTGATGTGTATTGCCTTGGCAGTGTTGGTAGTTGGCCTCCCAGCCCACCACTATACCCACCCCCCACCACCACTTCCATGAGGTGCTGGACATTTTCTCCCCACGCTCTCGTGCAAGCGGAGGCGCATTTTTCCAGCATTGCATAATTTCTGGCTGCAGCCAGTGACCTACTTCTCCTGAATCATCGCTGGGCTTGTCTGTGTTCGAGGGAACGGGGAGTGATCACACCACTCATGCGAGACAGCTTCATGGACTTTTATAGCAGCGAGAGGCAGAGCTGCGCTCAGACACGGACAAGGTTTTACTGCTGCAGATGGAAACATAGTTTTAGAACCATGAAGGGACAAAGAACTCTGAACAGCAATCGTATCTGTTCATTAACTCCGAGATTACATGGTGCACTCTCAGTAGTGTGCAGTCACCTGGGATAACACAGCCACACCCTACCTGGAAACAAGAACAAACAGTGAGCGCTGTGCAACACCTCATTGTATGTGTTTGTACGCCTGCGGTTGGACAAGCTTTACAGCACACTGGAAAAATTCCCATCCAGTCTGCTAAGACACTGTAGCGCACAGCGTGTCTCATACATGAATGGCTGTGATGACTCTGCTACAGGACTGTCACTACATGAGTACATCCTCTACTGCGTCAGGCTGTGTTGTGGTAGCGTGACTGACTGAAGAGGATCTGCTGCCATGCTACTCACAGTCTGGAAGGTGTATTTCCTGAAGATCATGCAGTGACGGCACAGCTTAAGTGATCAAATCGTTGCTACGGTGTTGCCAGATGGTTGCTATGGAATTTTACACCGTTCCTATGGTGTAGTCGCTGTGGTATTTCAAGTGGTTGCTAGGATGTTGTTCGGTGGTTGCTTTGGTATCTTAAGTGATTGGTAGTGTGTTGCTAATCAGTTGCTATGTATCCCAGGTGGTTAGGGGAAAGTTGCTAAGCAGTTGCTATGTTATCGTAAATGATTGCTAGTGTGTTGCTAGGCAGTTGCTATGGTATCACAGGTGATTGTGTGTTGCTAGGCAGCTGCTATAGTATCTGAACTGGTTACTAGGGTGTTTCTAGGTGGTTGCTTTGGTATCCTTAGTGATTGCTAGGGTGTTGCCAGGTGGTTTATCTGTATCCCAGGCAGTGTTTCTTGGCACTTGCTATGTTATCCTAAATTGTTGGTAGGCACTTGCTATAGTAGCCTAAGTGGTTGCTAGGGTGCTTGCCCTGGTATCCCAGGTGGTTGCAAAATGGTTGCTATGTATCTTTTTGGCAGCACCATTAACTTACCAAAGAACATATCAACATACCAACCAGAATACAAAATGCTAACAAACCAAAAATATCAAGCAGCGTACCAATCAACATACTAATCATCACACCAACCAACACATCAACCAACATATCAACCAACATACCAATCAACATACTAATCATCACACCAACCAACACATCAACCAACATATCAAACAACATGCCAACACACCAACCAACCAACACATCAACCAACATATCAAACAACATGCCAACCAACACACCAACCAACCAACGCATCAACCAACATGCCATACAACATCTACATACTAATCATCACACCAACCAACACATCAAACAACATGCCAAGCAACACACCAACCAACCAACCATTAAACAACATACCAATTAACATACCAATCATCACACCAACCAACACATCAAATAAACATGCCAACACACCAACCAACATATCAAACAACATGCCAACCAACACATCAACCAACATACCAACCAACACACTTATCATCACACCAACCAACAAATCAAACAACATGCCAACCAACACATCAACCAACATACCAATCAACATACTAATCATCACACCAACCAACAAACCAACCAACACATCAACCAACATATCAAACAACATACCAACCAACACATCAACCAACATACCAATCAACATACTAATCATCACACCAACCAACACATCAACCAACATGTCAAACAACATGCCAACCAACACGCCAACCAACATACTAATCATCACACCAACCAACACATCAAACAACATACCAACCAACACACTAATCATCACACCAACCAATATACCAGCCAACACACCAACCAACACACCAACCAATATACCAAGCAACATACCAACCAACATACCAGCCGACATACCAGCTCATATACCAGCTCACATACCAGCCAACATGTAGCAACAAATTTAGCTTGCATCAATTCTGATTTTGCTACTTCAGTCTGGTCATATTTTATTTACAGTATATCCCTTTGTGCTCATCAGAACAAGTGCTCGACAGGGACTGCACTCACTAAAGAAGCTTTCTCAGCGTCACCATGCATATGTTCAGCTCTGCTCCAGTCAGCGCTGTATAATTTGCTGGCTGTATTCAGTAGGCGGTGTTTTTTGTTGCCCTCCGCATTACAGGTGTGCGAGCCCCTGATGAATGATTAATTCATTGCCTACCAGGAAACTGAAATGAGATGCAGCGCTGACTCTTTGTCCCTTGGTGCTAAGCTCATCTGAATAAAAGACCTTGGAGTATTTAACTTTAATGACACATCGAGTTTCCGATCACGAACATCACAGGCTGTGGGTAAAGCTCCCTATGATAGATTATCTCACTGGCCCATCACTGAATTCTATTATGGTTTGTTTTGCACGATTGTTGCCTAGTAACCTCTTGCAAGAACATTTGTGTAATACTATCATGCACAACTGGGATTCTTTCTTTCTCTCACTCACTCTCTCATTCCCTCCTTCCTTCCCTCCCCCCTTCCTCGTTCCATCTCTGTGCTGGCATCTTGATAGCAGGAGATGATCATCCCACACACTCCTACACTAATTCTGCCTCGGACGGACAGTTGTGTGCAGGAGGCTGAGCACCCACACAACCACCTCGCTGTCTGCCAGGACCAGCTCAGTCAAGCGCATCAGGCTTAAGTGTGGCTTCGAAGCACAAAATGCGGTGTTCCAAATTTATACATGTCCGTACAAATACACCTGCTTTCTGTTTGAGAGAAAATTGCTAGGGTTGGGTCACTAGGTGTATGGTATATGCTATACAGCAGTCCATACACATACACATACATATATAAATATAACAGGAGTTCAGGAGAAGTGTGCTAGGCTTGAGTCTCCCCATGCTCTTCTCTAGGCACAATGTGGTTCTATAGACATTGAGCAACCTTATTTTTAGAGGTGTATATAAGAACATATCGTCGCTGTCCAATGAAAAACATGTATCTCCACTTTTGTCCATATTTACATTTATGCATCATTTGAATCCATCAGCTGCTGTTTACACTGAGCGAGAAACCTCATGATAAATGGACCAACAGAAATGGCCCAAAACTGTTTGGAAAGATGTCTGGTTCCATTGACTTCCATTCAAATTCAATATGGTTTTTGGGCTCTCCTGTAAAGTTGTCATTTTGGAGATACTTGTTCTTCTTTGGACAGCAACGATATATATATATATATATATATATATATATATATATATATATATATGTTCTTATAGCAGGTTCGCTAGCAGGTTCGCTTGAGCAGAATGTGGACAAGAAGTTATATATATATATATATATATATATATATATATATATATATATATATATATATATATATGTATATGTATATGTATATGTATAACTACTTATCCATATTCTGCTCAAGCGAACCTGCTATGAGCCCCAGTGATTTGATATCATATTTTAATCTATATCGGTTTTGGGGCCTTTTCCGGCCTATTGCGTCTCTGACGTTTGGCCAGAAATCTGGGACAACAGGTACATGAATTAGTATGTTGTTTGTCAGATTGATTAATGCAGCACATATTTTTGCTGTCCAGCGAAAAACATGTATCTCAGTTTTTGTCCGTTTTTGACTTTTATGCGTCATCTGAACACAGCAGCTGCTGTTTAAACAGTTTTTCTTTGGGCCGTGGCGATATTGTTACAAGTAGAAGGCTAAGCTTAACTCATACGCTAGCAGCATTATAGTAATTCAGTGCTGCGATCAGCCCACACAACTCCTTTGTTTTTCATGAGGTGTCATGAGTGTCATGAAGAGGACAGCATGGGCTCCCTGTTCTTCAAAGAGAACTTGAGGTCATGATGGTGTTAAATAGCACTACATAGATGTAGCTAGCTGCCAAATGCTATTTTTCGCCAAAATGTGTCTTTTTGAATGTCTTTGAGGAATCTTGTAGGATATGTCTCATTGTCAAGAAGAAAGGAAGTGTGGGGTTGCGGTGCTGTTGGGAAGGAAGATAAAGGTGACCAGGAACAATAACTGATGATACATTTAGACTGATATGATCAATATTTATTGAGCTACACATACAGAAGGAGTGTCTCTCAGTATGCCGTTGGGCCGCCATGTTTGCTAATACAACATTCCAGACGTCTCGGCATGGAGTTGTAGAGCTTCCTTATGGTGTTCTGTGATAATCTGACCCATGCAGCTTGACCAATTCTCACACCCGGATTACCAGCGGGTATTTAGCATTGGAGCATTTCGGTTACTCTTTTTATGACGGAGTTCCGCGTGGTCATTTCAAGTCAGAGTAACAGTCGGCGTACATGTAGTCCTTGGTTTTGATGGAAAGCTAATCTGCCACAGGTCTGGCAACACACGCTAACCCCTAATCAGGATACATGTTTGTGCGCTAGCCTCTACTTGAGTGGCGTTTACTGTGGGCCACAGGAGCAGTGATTTGCAGCCTTTCACGCCTTATTGTCTGTATCTCACACGTCTAAACCTACCCACGCGTTTCCGTTCCTGCCGTTTCTGCAAGTCTCATTTAAACTGTGATTATGTGATCTGTTGATAAGGCACTGTATTTTATGGACATGCTCTGGCACTGCCAGACAAAAAAACGTGCAAGATCTCAGTTAATGTGTGGAAGATGCATTATCAAAACAGCAGCAAGAGGCGTTTCAGGGGGGGAGCCTGACCACATTCTTAGTGTCCAGGGTTTACAGGGTTAAAGCTAGGATCAGCACTGCTATGGTTAGTGAGTTAGCCGCTAGCCAATATGGGACCCCCTGAAAATACCAGCGGGTATTTAGCATTGGAGCATTTTCCTTACTCTTTTATGAGGAGTCCGCTTCATTTCAGTGAGTACCCCCCGTTAAAAAAGCTGCCGCTTGATTTTGATTATAAAGTTCTGACAGGCCCTCCAAACATCACGGCTAACCCCTAAAGCAGGTGATACAGCCAGTGCACGCCTCGCTTGAGTGGCGTTTAAGGTGGGCCACAATTAGAAGTGATTGCAGCCCGTGCTGTTTATGCTAAGCCTTATTGGTGATGTTTAACCACGTTAACCGCTAATAAACAGCACCAAATCCGGTAAGATAAATTAACCGTTTTCATTTATTGATTTTTTCAATAGGCAATATTTCAAGATGCTAGCATTTCCACAGATGAACATAAATGAATCGTTCTACATGTTGGGTGATGCAATATCCTACGTTAACACATCCTTTTATTATGTCTAGAATGGATAAATAGATGAGATCATTCTAGAAATGCCACAGACAGGCAACATCCCTGTACGAGTAGTGGTACTCAGTGGTTGGGTAGCTCAGACCACATTAGTGTCAGACAGGGTTACCCTCCAGGGAACTCCACATGTGGGAGCTAGGGTTCGATTCCTGGTCTACTTTGACTAGTGCTGTGTACACTCTCCTAAGAGTCCTTGGGCAAGACTGCCTACAGAGGCGCAGTGACCTACCCCCCGTATGGCCCTTGTAAGTTGCTCTGGATAAGAGTGTCAGGTAAATGTAGTACTATGTACATTTTTAGACATTTGGATCGCAGTGTCATGCTTCATACATCTGTAAAAATAGCTCTCTAAAAACACTCTACTATCTTAGATGCCATACAATTTGCCATATGTAAAATTGCTTCAGCCATAATTACCATAGATATGTCAGCCTCTGACCTCATTGTTCATGTGACATTCCTTAAAACTTTAAATTAACCTAATGTGAATTTGGGGTTTTTGGAGACCCCAAATGGTGGAAATGTGTAACTATAAATGAACCGTTTTCATTTATTGATTTTTTCAATAGGCAATATTTCAAGATGCTAGCATTTCCACAGATGAACATAAATGAATCGTTCTACATGTTGGGTGATGTGATAGCCTACGTTAACACATCCTTTTATTATGTCTAGAATAGATAAATAGATGAGATCATTCTAGAAATACCACAGACAGGCAACATCCCTGTACGAGTAGTAGTATGAGTGTGGTTGGTGTAGCTCAGCGGATAAGAACCACTACTGTTTTCAACCACCAGACATGTGGGAGACGCAGTAGGGTAATGATAATTATCAGTGCAAACAGGTACTGGAGTGACTATGCTGTGCAATACACCAGATGTAGTCCATTGGAGCAAGAGGAGGGAGTGTGTGCCACATGACCTACCTGTAATATGTGCAGAGACCCTTGTAGAGTCGTTCAGAGATAAGAGCATCAGGTAAATGTAGTACTATGTACATTTTTAGACATTTGGATCGTGTCATGCTTCATACATCTGTAAAAATAGCTCCCTAAAAAACACTTCTGACTATCTGTAGACTGCCATACAGCAGCCTGCCATATGAGCTCCTCTGCCTGATGATCGTAGCAGAGGATTAAACATAGTCCATGATGTTCATCCTCTGACCGCTCTCGTTCATCTGACAGTACCTGTAAAACTTTAGCTTAGTCCCATCAGCTATGTGACCATTTGTCGAGTTTTGGAGACCCCTCTGGTGAAAATGTTTAACTTCATGCAAAGTTTCATGCACTTAGACGTCGCATTAACTGCTAGAGCGTGTGCCAATGACAACGCCATATTAGTCAGAGCAACTGGTCATAACTGGATAGGAAATGAGGGGCATCGTGTGCAGTTTGGGTCTGAACAAATCCTTGTACAGTCCAAACCAGATCTTAGGGAATTACCATTCAAAGGCAGAACTCAACAGCAGTGTTAACAATGATGCTAGCTAGCTGTAGAAGCCGAGACTTTATTGGGATTAAAATCGCCCATTATTAAGTTCTTCATTAATAGTGACAGTTTTTCACCAACATTATAACAAGTAACTGTTATAGCTGCTGTGATATGAATCTTATGACTTATTTAGCTGGCCAGCTCACCTTTCTTACGCTTTAAAGGTTTCCGCAAAGAGAAAGAGTTGGGAAAACAGTGGAATGTAGCTCTATGGAAGATGTACTATATTAATATATTTAATATATACAGTCTGAATGAGCTGTGTTCTGACTTGGAGCACAAGAAAAGATAAAATGATTGAACACCGAGAGAAAACAACCAGGATTGCAGAATATTTCCTACATATTTAATGTACATTTAATTTCATATAGCACCGTCTCCACAGCCAAGGACAAGAAACTCAAGCCAATGCACAAATGTAAGTTTTTGCAATTGCTTATGACATTTCATCATCTAATTAACTCCGTTCACTCCTTTCATCTGCCTCTAGCATATTCTGACTATTGAGATTCGAAGAAACTGGAGACAGAACTCTGTGTACATCATAAACCGCTGGAATATAATACACCTCATTGGCCTTGGTTGAAAAAGGTAAACATCAAAGGCCTTTTTATCCAGAAAAGCCCGGATCCATAAATTGAGAAGAGGTGGTACAGTGCAGGGAATGTCTCGTTCAATGTGTGGAAAATGGCTCCAGAGCAGATGTTAATGATTAGCTAAAAGGAGTGACTGCATGTGGGCGTGGCCAAGGACCATAGTGTGAAGGAAGTAGCTGAATCTGCTGGTGTATGGAAGCGTACGGTCATACCAAGTCTACCAGCAGTGGCTAAAATCCCAGTCTACAGGGAATTCTCCTCAGAATTGGGCCAGGGAAGGCATCCACCAAATCTGGCCCAACTCTTTGATGTAAGAGTGTCTGAACACTGATGTGGCCTACATCCCGAAACCTGCCCAGTCCATATCAAATCCAGTCACAGCTGTTATTGGTGCTCATGGAGGTATTAGACTATTAGGCTATTAGGGACGTTTCAGAGGGGGCTAATTTTTGGTCTGGTGGGCAGCATATTAAAACAAAGCTTCAACAGACTGGTGAAGTTGTGTAATGCTATTTGCACAATACAGGCTTGTGTTTATGAGCTACATTAGCCCCCTAGCTTCAGTGCAAAACTAAAATACGCATATTTCAGGCGCATCTTCACCAGCCCCAGATGCACGCCGCTTAAGAACATCACAGATGTCTCTTAGCAATCACGAAGGGAAATGTGATAACCCTGTTTGGAAATGTGAATAGTGTTCTCAGTGTGAAAGGGGTTTTTGAGGTTATTCCAGTGCACAGCAAGACATAAACAAGCGTGCGGCACATTGCACAGGAAATACTGAGGCTTCGAAACTGCTGGTGAGTTGTTTGTCTGTGTGAGGAGCTCGAAATAGCCTCGCTCTACCCTCCCCCCAACCTCCCCCCGCCCCACCCCGCCTTTGCTTGCTCACAGGCTCTGAGCTTTAACCTATTTAAGCTCCTGCGCTGAGGCCCAGTGTCTGTTCACGTAGGCTGTCATTTCCTCGCAGCGCGTGACCGAGTGCCGGGGAAAATCAATGGGTCTGGCGCGTAAAGCCGTAGAGGATGTATGGTCACCGGAGTGTTCATGAAAGCACACTGCATAACCAATCGTGTGTGTTGGCGGAAGTGGTGCTTGTACGTCTCTCACACATTTCCAGTAGCAAGGGCGCAGACAGATGAGGCTGAGCGAGAACTGAACCTGGTAACCTCCTTAGGCAGGGGAAGTCCTGAGCTCGTGATGTTTTCCTTTCTTTGAACACCAGTCTCCAGCTCGTCCTTGTCTGTCATCAGACTCCGGGAGACCACACACACACACACAATCGCACACACACCGAAGTGGCACGATTGAAAGTGCCAAGTTAGGGGACGCAAACTGCATTGTTAATGAATCCGGCCCCAAACGCTGAGGACAAAACAAGCAGGGGCCTTTTGTTACGACTGATGAATGTTGTTGATGGGATTAAGCCGATCTTTTGCTTAAGCTCCTGAGGACATCGCTCATTCAGCCAAGGCCATGCAAATTCAGATTAAGCCACACACAGGCCCTGGAATGCAGGTGTAAGTATTGTCACATGACATGTAGTACATGAAGCATATCTATATCTTTCATGGACAAGGTAGAACCTCTACCTTGTATCTACACTGCACTGTCCATTATATCAGCTCCACTGACCCTATAGTAGCACACTGTAGCTCTACAGTACAGACTGTAGTCCATCTGTTTCTCTGTATACTCTATTACCATGTTCTTCAATGGTCAGGACCCCCACAGGACCACCACAGAGCAGGTATTATTTGAGTGATGGGTCATTCTCACTGTGGTGGTGGTCTGTTAGTGTGTAGCAGTGAAAGCTGTTGTGGGTACCACTACCTTTAAGCTGTGACGGACTCTGCACTAGCACAGACGAGTATATACCACACACCTGTGTGCAGGTCACTAGGTAGCTGGGCAGGTATGCAGGTAGGCCATCCAAAAACATATACATATGCATATATACGGTATATGTCTGAGACATGATTTTCCTGTTGTCTAATAAATATCTGTGGTTTTTCATTGTGTTTCTCTCCGTTCCATGTAGACTGGGCTGTCCTAATCTTGGGTAGCACTGCTAATCATTTTATAACCAATCACATGACTGACATCCATTGCTCCGCCCACAGAAAACAGTTTCAGAGTCATGGAAACTTAGCGAGCTAAGCTAAACAGCATAGCCAAATGCTAGCAAGCTAGACCACCTGTCTGTAGACGCCGGCCGCCTGTTTATTCTTGTCTCCATACACCACCATGTTTATTCATCCGTTATTTAATTCACACGCTGCTCTATCTGTCTATCCATCTGCATGTCTGGTCATATGCGACTTTTCATCCGGTTAGGATCACATAAAAGCTGGATAGGGATGTAAGTTGTACAAGCAGTGAAGCAGGCCAGGCATGTTGGACAGAGAGCTGTCAATCTAGCTGCTTTTAATCCACGCCCATACAGTTCTCAGATAGATCAATTTTTTTTTAAATCATATTTTTGTTTTTATTATTTATGTTTTTATTCAGGCTTTGCTGGAGGTTTAATATGACACCTGATTTTTACTATCATATGATTTTTAAAATTATTTTTGGGGACATTTTGAAAAATGTTTAATGGAGATAAAGTTTTGTGATGTGTTTTTTTTTCAGCTTCATGAATATATATGCATATAATAGGTAGTCTAAGAATATGTATGCTAGAATTAATACTTACAACATTAATACTTATCAATTTAATAACAATTAATTTAATTAATAGTTAACCATTTCAATGTAATGCTAGCACCAAGCTGGCACCAATCACCAAAACCAGCATGTGTTTATGGCCCACACTGAGGTTAGTCCTACTTACTCCAGTTCTGTAACATGGATATTTGAGATATTTGAAGCTTGTGGCAGAAGTTCATGTGTCATTTTCTTCAATTTAAATGATTTCTGTGAATCTTTAGTCTAAGGCCTAAGTCTGAATATTATTGGAATAGCCTGTTAGCCTGTTAGCCATTGTCCAAGCTGTCCAGTCTAGACCTAATTGAGCAAAACAAACACTTTTAGTGACATACATATAATCTGTTAGATTAAAGAATTTAGTTTTTCTGTTTTTGATTTAGTTGTTGATTTTTATTTTACTAAAGCATGCAGCTCACTCCTGTAAAAAAACAAAAAACATACTACATATATTCCTGTATGGCTATAGGATTGCTTGGTTTAATAAATTTATATGTTAATTGACAAACCTCATAACTGATGAGAAGGGCTGAAATTCCAAACGTTGAGTTTTATAAGATTTTCTGGATTTTCTGGAGTTTAATAAAAGCTACATAGATCTGATTCTCGGTCTGTTCATAATTCAAACCAATGGCCTGTAAGCATTTTACATCCACATTTTTCTGACAGAGTGGTATATGGACGGTTTTGTGGTACTGTACATCTGAAGGGTGGTGTCCTGGGTTTACTGGATTAGGAGAGATGGGACTAGGGTCAAAGACCGGGGTTGCCCCTAAGCCTTAGGCGTGGAGTATTAATCCCCGTGTCGGTCCTCATTAGTGCTAATGAATGGAGAAAAGCTGACTATGAAAGCACGACATAGTGGACGTGGGGCTTTACAAAGACATCACTATGACCAAAAGGCAGAGAAGGATGGTGAGAGGTGAGAAAGGATGGTCAGAACTGATTATACTGAACCATTACTCAAAATATGATTATGATAAAAATATTTTCTTACTGTAATATTTTTTTCTAAATCACTTTTCAATGAGAAAACTTTTAATGAACAAAGCAGTGCTTGTAAATAATGTAAATTTACAATGCAAATTTAGGTTTAAAGAGCAACCTAAATGGGTTCCTAAATGTAATTGGCTTTGATTTCCCTGTTTTCCATCTTTAGAATGTTTAGATGAATCTATGGGGTCCTCACTCTTGCAATGCCATTTCCAAAACTGGAAAACAAACCATCTTCATTGGCACTGCCTCTAGAACTCTTTTGGCATCTTCAACATTAGCGAATAGTGACCCCTTATGCAGTTTCACCCCCATATGGAAAATGGTCTAAAATTGACTATAATATATGTATATATATATATATATATATATATATATATATACATATATATATATATATATATATATATTCTATATTCTGTATTTTGTGTATATTTTGTGTATTATGTGTTTATTTAATACAACTTTTATATCTATTTATTTTAATATGTTTATTATGTATATAATGTTATATATATATATATATATATATCTATATCTATATATATGCGGTATATATATATATGTATGTATATATACAACATTATATACACAAAATACAGAATATACAGAGACAGGAGGGATCTGTAGAAATTCTCTGGTATGGTCATTTATTAGACAAAGATAGTTTAAGAGAGAGTGGAGCTAAAAATATATGAATATGTATGTTTATGTCTATTCCTGTAGTTTAAAGTGACTCAGTGATGTTGTCCATACTGGTGATATATAACAGTATTAATAATAATAAAGTGTCCGAGTGCGGTGGTGTTGGTGATATTGGTCATGTTGGTGGCATTGGTGGTGTCGGTGGTATTGGTCATGTTGGTGGCATTGGTGGTGTTGGTAGTATTGGTGGTGTTGGTGGTATTGGTCATGTTGGTGGCATTGGTGGTGTTGGTAGTATTGGTGGTGTTGGTGGTATTGGTCATGTTGGTGGCATTGGTGGTGTTGTTGGTGTTGGTAGTGTTGGTAGTATTGGTGGTGTTGGTGGTGTTGGTGGTATTAGTGGTATTGGTGGTGTTGGTGTTGGTGGTGTTGGTAATATTGGTGGTGTTGGTAGTATTGGTGGTGTTGGTGGTATTGGTGGTGTTGGTATTAGTGGTATTGGTGGTGTTGGTGGTGTTGTTGGTGTTGGTGGTATTGGTAGTGTTTGTGGTGTTGGTAGTGTTGGTAGTATTGGTGGTGTTGGTAGTGTTGGTAGTATTGGTGGTGTTCGTGGTGTTCGTGGTGTTTTGGGTGTTGGTAGTATTGGTGGTATTGGTGGTGTTGGTGGTGTTGTTGGTGTTTGTGGTGTTGGTGGTGTTGGTAGTATTGGTGGTATTGGTGGTGTTGGTGGTGTTGTTGGTGTTTGTGGTGTTGGTAGTATTGGTGGTGTTGGTGGTATTGGTGGTGTTGGTGGTGTTGGTAGTATTGGTGGTGTTGGTGGTGTTGGTAGTATTGGTGGTGTTGGTGGTGTTGGTAGTATTGGTGGTGTTGGTGGTATTGGTGGTGTTGGTGGTATTAGTGGTATTGGTGGTGTTGGTGGTGTTGTTGGTGTTGGTGGTATTGGTAGTGTTTGTGGTGTTGGTAGTGTTGGTAGTATTGGTGGTGTTGGTAGTGTTGGTAGTATTGGTGGTGTTGGTAGTATTGGTGGTGTTGGTGGTGTTGTTGGTGTTTGTGGTGTTGGTAGTATTGGTGGTATTGGTGGTGTTGGTGTTGTTGTTGGTGTTTGTGGTGTTGGTAGTATTGGTGGTGTTGGTGGTATTGGTGGTGTTGGTGGTGTTGGTAGTATTGGTGGTATTGGTGGTGTTGGTAGTATTGGTGGTATTGGTGGTGTTGGTGGTATTAGTGGTATTGGTGGTATTGGTGGTGTTGGTAGTATTGGTGGTATTGGTGGTGTTGGTGGTGTTGTTGGTGTTGTTGGTGTTGGTAGTATTGGTGGTATTGGTGAAAGGCTCACAGCTTGTTCAGGAACACTGATGGCTTGTGGTTAAAATGGTTCCTTAGCCGGTTTGTTCTGGCCTGGGTGCTGCGGTAATAAAACTATTTAATAAAACATTAAATGATGTGCTTATCGTTTATCAGTTACTGTGTTCCGTTTGGGTGGCACCATGGTGCTGTGTGTTAGAGCTGTTGCCTCACAGCAAGCCGGGCCTGGGTTCTATTTCCAGACAGAAAGACTAGGTGGGTGTGTATGTCTCTGCCCTGTGATGGGCTCCCTGTTGAGGGTGTTTCCTGTCTCCTGAATGCCAGGACAGGCTCCAGCACCCCCTATGACCCAGAAGGATAAGCAGCTCAGAAGATAAATGACTGTTTTCAGGTTTAATTTGATTTGAAGAAACCCTGCCAGCCTTTTCTGATTTGTACTTGTAATAGCGGACCTGAAGGACACTCAGTCCGCTCTCTGCCACTGGTAATTCAGTAGCAGTTGGAAATGAGCGTGCTAATATTTATTTTGGATAAAGATACGGTAGGAAGTACAAAACATTCATCATTAATCAAAATTAATCAGGCGGAGGCTTTTAAAGCCTCAACTGTTTCCTCTGCAGGAGATGAATGGATGGGTGTGGACTCTACAGTACACAGTGTGGTCAGCCTCTTCCTTTTGGCGCTTTCCAGAACCACACGGTGGTCACAAATCAGAGCACATCCCACAAAAAAAGCAAACAAAAGTAGCCTGCATTGTCTCAGGCGGCTTGTAGGGGAACCACGGGAACATTCCGACAACTTCTCCGCTGCATATTCAGATTAGGGCTCGGCCCAACACTGCTTTGGTTGTCATTTGTCAATTGCCGCTTTGTCCAGTTGGTCCCCCTTCCCAACACCCTGGCTTACTCAAACGCATGTACATACAAGCTCGGCACAGGGAGAGGGCTTTTGCAATTTCTCGCTGGTTATGCAGACTTTTGCGTCTGAATGTGTTGTGGTGAGGAAGCAGAATGTATTCTGGCCGGATTCCCAGAATCAACAAAGCTCTTAATAACATGTTCGAATCTGAAATTGCTGCGGCAAAGAAGTAGATCTAATGCCTGATATATGCACATTGGTATTAAAAAGTACTGGGAGCTGTTTGGATTTGGAGCAGAGATGTGGGTAGAGACACAGCTGGGCATCCGTTCACAAGCATCAGCAAATCGCTGCGGTCTCTAGTGTCCTGCTGCATTGCTTACTGTGGAGAATACGGAAAGAGAGAAAGAAAGGCACTGCAGATCCTAATTTAAGAAAGAACAAGAGAGGACGAGAACTGTTATAGATCATTGTGACCATATGGTGCTTTAAACAATGAGCTTCACGTGTGATAAATTCAGGAAGAATATTTATAATATAATAATATTTAATCTTTTTTAAATAATAATATATTTAATAATATTAAATAATATTTAAATAATATTTAATATTTATAAAAAAGATCATGGATTAAAAATCCCATTTAGTAATCTTATATTATATTATATTATATTATATTATATTATATTATATTATATTATATTATATTATATTATATTATATTATATTATATTATATTATCTTTGGCCCGTTTACCAAGTACACTCAACGATAGGTGCACAAATGGTCGCACCTTGATGGAAACGAGGGACGCATGTGGCATTAGCATGGACGTGCTTTATCACTGTACCCAACAGCCACAGTTGTGGACATTCAGAGACGAGCGATGCTCTCCATGAGTCATCCAGAGATGCCCACCATTGTCACCACAGCTACACAACCGCTATGACGACTGGCCACATCACCGTCCCCAAAGACTGAAATGGTGTTGTGCTAGGCTGTCATGGAGTGACTCAGAATGGCAGCGGGTCATCTTCAGTGTACTGTCCCACATTTGTCTTGGTGGAGACGGCCAGTTAATCTGTGTGTGGAGACACTTCTGACTGGGTGCAGTTATTCTTCTGATAATGAGTGTTAATTAGGGTTTGCATTGACCAGAGAGAATAAGATTACTTTGAATCTTGAAAACTAGGTCTCAGGAATGATTCTAAAATGGTCCAGTCCATATCTGCAAGGAAGGAACCACTTTGTCTGAATAGAGTGTGCCAGTAACCTGTGGTGTGCCCCAGGGTTTGATTCTTGGGCCACTCTTATTTCATTTATGCATGTTTCCTCTTGGCCGGATTCTACAAGACTACGGGATATCTCACCACCTGTAATGATATAATATTCGGTCAGTCCGCCGAGGCTGAGAGAAGCAACGCTGCAAAACATAGTAGCTCATGATCTAACAAATGACTAGTGCTAAATGCTAGTGTTAGGCTGTAATGCTGCTTAGTTATGTTGGTAATTTTGATTGGTAGTTCATCCCTCTTTTCTTTCATAGGGTCTCACTTATTTTCACCCCACATAAGCCTATTTTTACCAACTCCTCTATGTGTCTAATCCACAGTCGTAATGACCTTCACTCCTCTATGTGTCTAATCCACAGTCGTAATGACCTTCACTCCTCTATGTGTCTAATCCACAGCCATACAGATCCTCACTACTCTATGTGTCTAATCCACAGTCATACTGAACCTCACTCCTCTATGTGTCTAATCCACAGTCATACTGAACCACACTCCTCTATGTGTCTAATCCACAGTCATACAGACCCTCACTCCTCTATGTGTCTAATCCACAGCCATACTGACCCTCACTCCTCTATGTGTCTAATCCACAGTCATACTGACCTTCACTCCCCTATGTGTCTAATCCACAGTCATACTGACCCTCATTCCTCTACGTGTCTAATCCACAGTCATACTGACCATCATTCCTCTATGTGTCTAATCCACAGCCATACAGACCCTCACTCCTCTATGTGTCTAATCCACAGTCATACTGACCCTCACTCCTCTATGTGTCTAATCCACAGTCATGCTGACCCTCATTCCTATATGTGTCTAATCCACAGCCATACAGACCCTCACTCCTCTATGTGTCTAATCCACAGTCATACTGACCCTCACTCCTCTATGTGTCTAATCCACAGTCATACTGACCTTCACTCCCCTATGTGTCTAATTCACAGCCATACAGACCCTCACTCCTCTATGTGTCTAATCCACAGCCATACAGACCCTCACTCCTCTATGTGTCTAATCCACAGTCATACTGACCCTCACTCCTCTATGTGTCTAATCCACAGCCATACAGACCCTCACTCCTCTATGTGTCTAATCCACAGTCATACTGACCCTCACTCCTCTATGTGTCTAATCCACAGTCATACTGACCCTCACTCCTCTATGTGTCTAATCCACAGCCATACAGACCCTCACTCCTCTATGTGTCTAATACACAGTCATACTGACCCTCACTCCTCTATGTGTCTAATCCACAGTCATACTGACCCTCACTCCTCTATATGTCAAATCCAGTCATACTGACCCTCACTCCTCTATGTACCTCCTATAAACTTAAGCAACCACCTGGGACAGCACAGCAATCACTTCTGAACACCTTTGCAACCTGCCATAGCAAACACTCATCAACACCCCAGAAACCACCTGGAAACTGCCGCAGCTGTGCAATCGCTCTGCATTTTAGGAAATACACTTTTCTAGCTAGAATTGATATCCAGAGACGATCTAGTGCTCATTCCCTTTCTCGTCCTCTGCATGCTTTAGGGTCTTTTAAGCTCTCATAAATATGCTCCCACTCCTGCTCATAAAGAAAAAGGAGGAGTGATCTGTGCCATCATTCCACACTGCTGCCTGCCAACAGTGGTGGGGAAAAAAGAGAAACTCCAGCTCTTCCCCACTGGGACACACTCCCCTCTCCGGCTGCTTAATCTGTCCAATAAGACGCCGAATACATCAGGCCAAACACAGCGATACAACACAGCCTGAGAGGGAGGTGAACTCGCTCATACATAAGCAAAAGCCTCTGGAGAAATAGTGCGGATATTGTTTATCTCATTCCAAAACCTAAATCGACAAGCTCCGTAAATATGAAGGTGGATCACTGCTATCCAAACTCGCACAGTGGAAATAATGACGCTGGCGCATTATACCGATAATCTGAATTTCCATTGTAAATGCGCAGCCATGAATATGCAGAGGCGGCTGGGCCGGGGCTGCTTTTGTTTTCAGGCCCAGAGCGCCCTGTGGTGTGGTATTTATAGCTGACATTGCCAGCCAGTGTTGGGTGTAATGTAAGGACACATCAACTGTGCAGCAGTGCGATTAAATGTCTGAGTAATTGGCAGTGGCCCTGTAGGGAGAGAGGGAGCGCGAGAGAGAGAGAGAGAAAGAAAGAGAAAGAAAGAGAGCAGGGAGCGTCTTCATGGGAAACTGTATTTCCTCCCCAAGCGTTCAGTTTTCCATCTCCATTGCTTACATCTTCAGATAAACATTCCTGACTGCTGAACGAGAAGCCCAGCATGGATCACACAGTTCCACACGTAGTGGTAATCACATAGTTCCAGTGTGTTTTGAGTCCTCTGAATCATCATCAGCGCGTTAGAGGAGCTGCATGTGTAATTAGGCGAATAGGGGCATTTGGCTCCCAGTGTCAGCCGCTACTCCTGATAGTACTGGGGAGGCATCATGTGAGCAAACTTATCAACCCCAGCTCACATTCCTGAGATGATTCGACATGATGGCTTACTCGTTTCGACAAGTAGCTTCATATCTAATGCTGCTGCACCTTATTATAAACACTCAGTGAAGAATTATATCAACAAATAAACACTCGGAGGGGTGGGGTTGCGGTGCTGTTGGGAAGGAAGGTAAGGGTTACCAGGATCAATAACTGATGATGCATTTAGACTGATATGATCAATATTTATTGAGCTACACATACAGAAGTCTGTCTTCTTAGTATGGGGTCGGGCAGCCATGTTTGCTAACTCAGCATGCCAGACGTCTCGGTATGGAGTTGTAGAGGTTACTAATGGTGTCCTGTGATAATCCATCCCATGCAGCTTGAATATCCTCACAAGGTTCCTGCAGATGGTGCGGTGGAGGTGGAGGGACACCAGGCCTTCTGGATGTATGACAACAAGTCATTCATCTGGGCGCTGACCACGGTGCCTCCACATACAGAATCGTTGGTGGTCTCCACCGAGACAATAGCGGGACTCGTCACTGAAGATGACCCGCTGCCATTCTGAGTCACTCCTGGAAGAGTCTGGGACGACACCATTGCAGTCTTTGGTGACGTTGATGTGGTGTTAAGGGCTGTCATTGTAACGGTCTGGGTTCATGTAGTGCTGGCACTAACAGGATGACTGATGGAGGCATCACAGCTCGCTGAATGTCCACAATCGTGGCTGTTGGGTCAGTCAGGTGCAGTGATAAGGCCCCTCCCTGCTTACATCACATGCATGGCCTCACAATGCTAAACCTACCCACCAAGTTTCATTCCTGTTGTCTGATTCCTTCTGGGTGCAGCTATTAGTGCAACCATTCTTTGGACGATGAGTGTATATTTAAAGTCTGTGCAGATGTTTTTTAGTCTTTTACATCATTGAAAAATTTCCAGTCATTTTACATAACACCCCTCTTAAAGTTCAGCTGATTACAGTACTAGTGGTTTCATACAGTCGCAGCACTGCTCCCTGTTTTAACTCAGTCGCTACAGTAATATGTGTGTAATAGCCGATACGGGAAGAAAGCCTGAATAATAAAGAGTAGTGTGAAGTAGTGTGAATAAATTCACAAGGAGAACACAAAGCGGAGTTTCTGAGAGAAACAGATTTATTATCATGGTTCTTCAGGCAGATGGATGGATATATCTGGCTCATCTGACAGCTGAAAGTGCCTTTTGATGGTCTTTCCTGTCTGTACTCCGTGAAACGTCAGGAGTTCTGTAGTAGGTACCACCCACCGCATGACTTCTGCTGTAGGAATTACAGGATTGAACACATAACCATGATGAAAACTATATAAACAATAATAAACGATGACTAGATTGTGTGCTGACTGTGCAGCTCATGCAATCCCCTGTATAATTGTGGTGTTAGGGGATTGCTCTTGTTTCTAGGAGGTTGCTAAGAGGCTGCTTTGATGGTGTTGCTAAATGGTTAGTATGGTTTTACATGTGTTTGCTAGGTGGTTGCTATGTGTTTGCTGGTGGTTGCTATGTGTTTGCTGGTGGTTGCTATGTGTTTGCTGGTGGTTGCTATGTGTTTGCTAGGTGGTTGTTATAGGTTTGCTAGGTGGTTGCTATGTGTTTGCTGGTGGTTGCTATGTGTTTGCTGGTGGTTGCTATGTGTTTGCTAGGTGGTTGTTATAGGTTTGCTAGGTGGTTGCTATGTGTTTGCTAGGTGGTTGCTATGTGTTTGCTGGTGGTTGCTATAGGTTTGCTAGGTGGTTGCTATGTGTTTGCTATAGGTTTGCTAGGTGGTTGCTATGTGTTTGCTAGGTGGTTGCTATAGGTTTGCTAGGTGGTTGTTATAGGTTTGCTAGGTGGTTGCTATGTGTTTGCTGGTGGTTGCTATAGGTTTGCTAGGTGGTTGCTATGTGTTTGCTGGTGGTTGCTATAGGTTTGCTATGTGTTTGCTAGGTGGTTGCTATGTGTTTGCTAGGTGGTTGCTATGTGTTTGCTGGTGGTTGCTATAGGTTTGCTAGGTTGTGGCTATGTGTTTGCTAGGTGGTTGCCATAGGTTTGCTAGGTGGTTGCTATGTGTTTGCTAGGTGGTTGCTATAGGTTTGCTAGGTGGTTGCTATGTGTTTGCTGGTGGTTGCTATAGGTTTGCTAGGTGGTTGCTATGTGTTTGCTAGGTGGTTGCTATAGGTTTGCTGGTGGTTGCTATAGGTTTGCTAGGTGGTTACTATGTGTTTGCTAGGTGGTTGCTATAGGTTTGCTAGGTGGTTGCTATGTGTTTGCTAGGTGGTTGCTATAGGTTTGCTGGTGGTTGCTATAGGTTTGCTAGGTGGTTACTATGTGTTTGCTAGGTGGTTGCTATAGGCTTGCTAGGTGGTTGCTATGTGTTTGCTGGTGGTTGCTATAGGTTTGCTAGGTTGTGGCTATGTGTTTGCTAGGTGGTTGCTATAGGTTTGCTAGGTGGTTGCTATGTGTTTGCTGGTGGTTGCTATAGGTTTGCTAGGTGGTTGCTATGTGTTTGCTAGGTGGTTGCTATAGGTTTGCTAGGTGATTGTTATAGGTTTGCTAGGTGGTTGCTATGTGTTTGCTGGTGGTTGCTATAGGTTTGCTATGTGTTTGCTAGGTGGTTGCTATAGGTTTGCTAGGTGGTTGCTATGTGTTTGCTGGTGGTTGCTATAGGTTTGCTAGGTTGTGGCTATGTGTTTGCTAGGTGGTTGCTATAGGTTTGCTAGGTGGTTGCTATGTGTTTGCTGGTGGTTGCTATAGGTTTGCTAGGTGGTTGCTATGTGTTTGCTAGGTGGTTGTTATAGGTTTGCTAGGTGGTTGCTATGTGTTTGCTAGGTGGTTGTTATAGGTTTGCTAGGTGGTTGCTATGTGTTTGCTGGTGGTTGCTATAGGTTTGCTAGGTGGTTACTATGTGTTTGCTAGGTGGTTGCTATAGGTTTGCTAGGTGGTTGCTATGTGTTTGCTGGTGGTTGCTATAGGTTTGCTAGGTTGTGGCTATGTGTTTGCTAGGTGGTTGCTATAGGTTTGCTAGGTGGTTGCTATAGGTTTGCTAGGTGGTTGCTATAGGTTTGTTAGGTGGTTGCTATGTGTTTGCCAGATTGTTGCTATAGGTTTGTTAGGTGGTAGCTATGGTTTCCCTGGTGTTGCTAGGATGCTGCTAGGTAGTTGGTATGGTATTTAAGGTGGTTGTTGGGTGTTACTTGGTGGCTGCTAGGGTGTTACTATGGTTTTCTGTTGGTGGCTAGGATGATGTTCGGTGGTTGCTATGGTATCTCTGGGGTTTGCTAGGTAGTTGCTGTGGTTTTTGTGGTGGTTGCTAGGATTTTTTAGGTGCTTGGTGGTTGCTGTGATGTCCCAGGTGTGGCTATGTTGTCGGTGCTATTGTATGTCTGGTGGTTGTTAGAGTTTAACATTGTGGTTGCTATGGCTTCTCTGGTGGTTGATGGGTGTTACAGTGTGGTTGCTATGGTATCCCTGGTGGTGGCTAGGATGATGTTAGGTAGTTTCTGTGGCATTTCTGATCTAAGGTGATTTTAGCTGGTTGCTGTGCTATCACAGGGGGTTGCTAGGTGGTTGTTATGGTTTCTAGGTTGATGTTGCTGGTTGCTAGGGGTGGTTGGTGTAGTTACCGAGATGGTTCCTTGGGTCTTGCTAGGCGGTTGTTATTGTATTTTAGGTGGTTGCTTGATGGTTGCTGTGGTATTTCTGGTGGTTGCTGGGGTGTTGTTAGGTCACTGCTATGATATCTCTGGTGGTTGCTAGCTTTTACATTGTGGTTGCTGTGGTATTGCTGATGACATGACGTTAGGTGGATGCTGTGGGATTCCAGAGGGTCCCTAGGGCGCTATTTACACGTCTAGCCCCCACCTCATACATACTGCCACCAATCACCCCCATCCCCCCTCAACCGACCTTCCACCCACTGCAGGTATCCATCCATCAGCCCCATGCTGATTGCACAGATGTAGGAAGGCCATTCTAGTAATATTAGTCACATGTTAATTGAAGATTAGATCAGGATCCAGATCAGGATCGATTGTGACACCACCAAGGCTCTTTACAGATGTACCTGGTGCGACCGAGAAGCTGTTAAGATTAGGCGTTAAAGCCGACAGCTTGTTTCTAGCAGCTTTTTGGACCAAGAAGAAGAACTGGTGTTTTATCTGAGCTGAGTGGGAGGAATTTATTTGACTTCCAGGCTTTTATGTCTTTTGCACAAGGTATGTTAGAGCTCTATGTCCCACCGATTGTGTAAAATGTCTTTAGCCAGGTGTTTTGAATTTGTTGAGTGAAGGGCTCATAACTCAAAGCCTCCCTTAAGTTTTTATAGCCAAACTAAAGGCAGTGTCCACTGTCCAGAAGGAATTCACCGCAGTTGTTGTAAAGCCACGGAGCCTTGACCACAGCAGGAAGCAAACACACCAAGAATTTGAGCTGTGTCACGTTTCTCTCGGCAGCAAGAACCCAAGCATTCATGGCGATGCTGAGATTTTACGTATTGTCGGTCAGAGCGAATTCTCCTGCCTGTCTTCGCCCTGCAGGCCTCGGTAGCTGCTGTTAATCTGAGAGCAGTGTGGAGGAGCTCCAGCGGTAAGATCATGATCAATAGCACTCAGAGCTCTTTTAAGATAGCAGGAGAATGGCCTGGATCTGTCATATACCATTAAATCACTGCCGGCTCCACGCAATCCTTCAGATTCCCCAACGGGTCGTCTGCATGCTCTTCTCCTCGCTACCGTCCCGGTTGCTCCGAGATGGCCCCTATTACTGCCAAAGAAGACATATGCTGCATCCACTCTGAGCTAAAAGCATGTGACCATATTCAAACATCAAATATCTGCTCCATGTCAGATATCTCAGTGAGTGGATTATTAATGTTTTTGTAATAGACAAAGAACGCTAACATATGTCCTCTTTGGACAGGATATGTTTCTTAGACATATGTCCAGGAAGTGGCATTAATACAGTGCATCTATAATACACTCATTATCAAAAGAACAGTTGCACAAATAGTGGCATGCTGACAGAATCGACCGACAGGAATGAAAGTTGGTGGGTAGGTTTGACATTGTAAGACATGCAAATGAGTAAAGGTCCACACTCGGCCACACATGTGACATAAGCAAGGGTTGGACCTTATTGCTGTACCCGACTGACCCAACAGCTACAACTGTAAGACAGTGATGTCATCCACGAGTCATCCTGCCAGTCCCTGCACCATTGGCAGATGACTGCACGACACAGGGCTACAGGCATGCAGACCGTTACGATGCCTGTCCTTAACCCCGCGTTAACGTCACCGAAGACATTAATGGTGTTGTGCCAGTCCCGTTTATTTATCTTGGTGGAGACGACCAATGAATCCATGTATGGAGACACCGTGGTCAGCATTAAGGTGAATCGTTTGTTGTCACACTGCACATGTCCAGAAGCCTGGTGTCAGTCCACCTCCACCCCTACTGCACCCTCTGCAGGAACTACAGGGGTTGGACAATGAAACTGAAACACCTGTCATTTTAGTGTGGGAGGTCTCATGGCTAAATTGGACCAGCCTGGTGGCCAATCTTCATTAATTGCACATTGCACCAGTAAGAGCAGAGTGTGAAGGTTCAGTTAGCAGGTAAGAGCACAGTTCTGCTCAAAATACTGCAATGCACACAACATTATGGGTGACATACCAGAGTTCAAAAGAGGACAGATTGTTGGTGCACGTCTTGCTGGCGCATCTGTGACCAAGACAGCAAGTCTTTGTGATGTATCAAGAGCCACGGTATCCAGGGTAATGTCAGCATACCACCAAGAAGGACGAACCTCCACCAGCATCACGTAGTGACCTGGCCACTATCCTGCAAGAAGAATGGCTTAAACTCCCTCTGACCACTGTGCAGGACTTGTATATGTCATTCCCAAGACGAACTGATGCTGTATTGGCTGCAAAAAGAGGCCCTACACCATACTAATAAATGATTGTGGTCTAAAACCAGGTGTTTCAGTTTCATTGTCCAACCCCTGTATGTGAGATGGATTATCGCAGGACACCATTGGGAACCTCTACAACTCCATACCGAGACATCTGACGTGTTTCATTAACCAACATGATGGCCAGAAGCCATACTAAAAGACAAAAAAAAAAAGCTGCTGTATGTGTAGCTCAGTATATATTGGTTATATGAGTCTAAAATAATCAACTGGCCAAGTAGACAACTTCAGAATCTGACATGCATCCTTCTTCCCAATAGAATTCCCATCAGACACTTCCTTCTGGTTGTGGCATTGCAATGCTATGTGCCCATCTTGATACAGAAATTTCGTACCTCATTCAAATCTCCTACAACCCGATTTCCAGAAGATATCTGCTAATGATATGTTTCCTATTTTGGTGTTCATGTTCAAGTCGTATTATTACCCCATCTATAATGACCAATTAGCATGAGCGATGCACTTTAATATCTTCCAATTCCATGCTTCTCTTTAATGATTATAGCCGTGAAAATGAGAGCAATCATCTTGTCTAGTGGCCATGTAAGGCTTTAGCATGACTAGCTCTGGCTTCAGAGTAAGAGAGTTATCAAGCGCTGTCCGGCACAGTCAAAGGTGAACCTGAACTGCAAGTGTTCAGGGTCAGATGAATGAGGTGAACCTCAGGCAGGCAGGCCAAAGCATGTATGTGTGGTGTAAAGACTGTCTCTTCACTCCCCCACACCTCCCCCACTGCCCAAACACCCAGAGGAAAAAGGTCTTATCGGGAGACACATTTCCTCTCTGCTCTACTCCTTCTCTGAAGCTTTCCAGAGATGTGGTGTGGTAATCTCCTTGCCTGCGTGTCTGACTGAGGGATTTATCATCAGTGTTCTCGTGCTGAACAGGACCCACCCGTGCTCTTTGAACTGACAGAGTATCAATCTCACACATCCACGTATGGACGTGTATAGATACACAGCGCTCAGCTAACTATCAAGACATGTGGCTGTCCGCTAACCTGTCCTGCAGTTTTCAAGATATCCATGCCGACTTCGGAATATCCGGCCTGATCAGGAATGGTGTACTTGAACGTGCTATTGCTGTATGGAAGGAGGTTAAAGGTCACCAGGAACTATAAATGATGATACATTTAGACTGATATGATCAATATTTATTGAGCTACACATACAGAAGTCTGTCTCTCAGTATGGCGTCGGGCCGGATGGCGTCCGGTAATGTGCCAGATGTCCCAGGATGGAGTTGTAGAGGTTCCTAATGGTGTCCTGTGATAAGCCAGCCCATGCAGCTTAAGTATCCTCACCCAGTTTCTGCAGATGGTGCAGTAGGGGTGGAGATGGAGAGACACCAGGACTTCTGGACGTGTGACAACAAACTGTTCTTCTTGGTGCTGACCACGGTGCCTCCACACACGGATTTGTTGGTCGTCTCCAACAAGACAAAAGGTGGAGATGACACATCACTGAAGATGACCTGCCACTCCATGACAGTCTGGCACAACACCACTGCAGTCTTTGTCATCGTTTGGGTGGTGCTAAGGGCAGTCGTCATAATGGTCGGTGTGTCCTGTGTGGTGGCTGCACTAACAGGGTGACTCATGGAAGGCATCCATCAGTGGCTCATCGTGACTGTTGCGTCAGTCAGGTACAGCGATAAGGCCGGTCCTTGTTTACGTCACATGCACAGCCGAGCTAGAAACCTGAACCATTCGCGTCTCTTGCCTACCCACCGAGAAGTTCTAGCGCAGAGTAAACAAACATGGACGCTCCATTGTTGTGATGGAAAATACTCGGAATACTCTGCAGGCTGCTTTGCACAGCCAGAACGAGGTTTAGTGGTTAGTGTTGCTTCCATGCTTACGTGCATATCAAAGACGTTTATTCAGTAGGACCTTTGTTTCACTTTGCCTTAATTTGCAAAAAACTTTCCATGCTAACAAAATGCTAACTGCTAACAGCGTTCATGAGCCAACGAAAGACAACACTTAGCCAACATTGTTGGTTGCTTGAAGTAAACTGTGCTCACTTTGATGGCAGACCAGCTGTTCAGACCATGTCCTTTGTTTAGGAAAGCTCTAGGAAGTCTTTCTTCTTAGTCATGGAGAGCAGCTGGAATTCATTGCTATGAATTTGGTTTTGTGACATTTTGCCCTCAGGAGCTTATCTAATCAGAGACAGTTGTTGTTCATGTTCATGACCCCTGACCTTAACACTCTGAAGGGCTTTTATCTTTAGCATTGCAGGTCTTTATCTTGGGCAGAAATGCTGTCTAGGCAAAGACAGGTTCCTGGAAGTCCTTTTCCCGAGAGCCCAAAATGAACTAATGAGGATTATAATAGTGTGTATAATGATACATTTTTAGATGATAGATGTTTTGTTTCAGATTGACTTATGAGTATCAGATCTTTTAGGTTTTTGCAGTGTAGTAGATTCTCTGAATTACCTTAAAAATAATATAAATAATATAAATAATAAACATGTAATGTCCTGTACACCATATAAACCATTCATAATGAATCATGAGTCTAATATGTTTGAACCAGTGGTGGACAGTAGCGAAGTAAATTAGTTACTGTACTTCAGTATTTATTTTGTGTATCTGTACTTTATTTCCATTTTGGACGACTTTTTCTTTTACTCCACTAGGTAAAGTCTAATATCTTACTTTTGTCATGTCTGCTGGTTCTCCTGTCACCTCTGATCTCCTGGACTCCATTTCCCATAACCCACCACCTGATGTCACGTGTCCATCCTTGCCCAGTGACATCCCATTGCCTCGCTCTCGGTCTCTTGAGTACTGATTACGCACCTGATGTTAATTAGCCTGTTTGTTTAAATACTCCTCTCTCACGCTGGCTCATTGGGAAGTATTGTTACACAGTTGTGTACTGAGTGTGCGCCCTGTGTTTGATCTTGTGTTACTCTGGTTTTGACTCTGTTTTGATTCTCTGGTTTCCTCCTCTTGTTTATTCCCTCTGGTACCTCTGCCTGGTCTGATTGTCTGCTCGGTTTGACCCCTGCCTGTTTACTGACCCTGACTCAGTTTAGCCCTTGATTGTATTTCCCTGTTGTTGGTGTTGCTGTGTTTCAGTACAACCTCTTTAATAAACTGTGCCTTGCTTTTAGTTCAGTGCACACCACACTCTGTTTGTCCATCGTCACCACTTTCTCCCCTCTTTGTTATGCTAATTTTGTTGTTCCTTTCAGCTTATGTGCATGTAAAAATGAAACAAGCTTATTCATGGATTCTTAGCATCCATGGAAACATCCTTTTCAGGCCTGGACTACATCCAGGACCACCTGGAGGAAGGTAGTATAGGATAGCAGGATGGGGGGTTAATGCACACACTGACTGACAATCACACACAATATAGAAATATGTACACATGCCCTCGTGACTGGCGAATTTATATAAACACTGTTTCTTTTGATAATAAATGAGTTTTGACTAGTTCATGTTTTGTAAACAGAGACCTACAGATGCAGTACAGTAAACTTAATAGTGAACCAGCAAGTTCTTAGTAAACTTAAACTTGTAACTAAGTTGCAGATAAATCTTAAACCCAAATTTTACCACTTTGCAGAAAGTTATTTTAAGGTTCTAGCTAATGGAACCTGTTCTCCTTCAGTGTTCTGTGCTGATGATGATGATGATTTGAATAGACGTCAGTGTCAGACTAATGAATAAGCTTCTAGTAAAGACTGGTGGACGGAGAGACACTAGAGTCTCTTCACCTACACTGAGCTGATGATGACATTAGAGCCGTAATAAATCATACTCCTGTTACTCTCCATACTTCTGGGTTGAGTACGAGTACATCTGAGTACATCTGGGTTGCTACGCTGTGCTACACCAATAAGAGTCCTTGGGCAAGACTCCTAACACTACAATGGCCCACCTGTAACACGATTTAGCTTTGTAAGTCGCTCTGGATAAGAGCATCAGCTGAATGCTGTAAATGTAAACTGATACTGGAGGGGTATTTTACATTGGGGATCTCTACTTTAACCCAACTACATAGTCTGTGTACTTCATCCACCACTGGTATGAATAATTCAAAGGGTACCGTTCTTTGCATTAGAATTTCATTAGTAGCATCACTGGCCTTTCCTATATGGTTCTTGTCTCTAAGCGAGTGGCTGAATGTGAATAGACAAACTCCAGCAGAAAGCCAATACCACCATTACTTGCTTCTAGAGGAGGGAGATCTTTTAAGAAGCATCCGCATTGAGTATCTAACGCAGGACTGTTGAACAAAGAGCCTCCCTGCTCTTCTTTAAATCCTTTTCCATTAAACCAGCTGAATATAAGGACGTCCTGTTCTACTTCATGACAAGCTATGCTGTATGTACAAAAGTATTGGGGCACCTACACCTACAGGTGACCCATTCTAGACCTATAGACATTAATACAGAGTTGGTCTCCCTTTTGCAGTTATAACGCCGTCCACACTTCTGGGAAAGCTTCCTACAAAACTTTGGAGTGTGTCTGTGGGAATTTCTGCTCATTCACTGGAGAGCTTTTGTGAGGTCAGACACTGATGTTGGACAAGAGGTCCCAATGGTGTTCAGTGGCATTGAGGTCAGGCCTCTGTGTGGGCCAGTCAAGTACTTACACACCAAACTCACCCAACCATGCCCTCATGGACTTTGCTTTGTGCACGGGAGTCATGCTGGAACAGAAAGGGGTCTTCCTCAGACTGTTCAAAAATATCTTGGTCTGCTGAGGTAGATTTCCCTTCACTGGAACTGCGGCGCTTTCAGCCAGCCCCTGAAAAACAACGCCGTAGTTTATTATCCCTCCTCCGCCAAACTTTACAGTCAGCCCACTGCAGCCAGGCAGGTAATGTTCTCCTGGCAGTCACAACACCCAGAGTTGTCCAGCAGAGTGTGATCCGTCACTCCAGAGAATATGTTTCCACGCTCCAAGGTCTAGTGTGGGCATCCTGCACCACTCCATCCGTGCTTGGCATTGTGCTGGGTGATGTAAGGTTTGCATGCAGCTGCTCGTCCATGGAAACACATGGCATGAAGTTCCCGGCGCACAGTTTTTGTGCTGAGGTTAATGCCAGTGGTGGTTTGGAACTCTGCAGCTATTGAGTCAGCAGCCTCAGCACTCAGCGACTCCGCTCTGTAACTTACGTGGTCTGCCACTTCGTGGCTGAGTTGCTGTGGTTTCTAAATGCTGCCAGTTTTCAATAATAATAATACTCAGAGTTGATCATGGAATATCTAGAAGGGAAGGAATTTCACCAGCTGACTTGTTGCAAGCATGGCATCCTATTACAGTCCCATGCTCAAATTCTGTGAGCTCTTCAGAAGAACCCATCCTTTCACAAATGTTTGTTTTTACAATAAGGCTGCGTGGCTATTGCTTGATTTCATACTTCTGCTGGAATGGGACTGAATAAAAGACATGAATTCATTGATTAAGAGGTGTGTCCTTATAATTTTGTCCATTATGTGTGTACTGTGATCATCTTTCAAAAAGCCAGCTTACTGTTTTTCATATTCTTCTTTTCACTATGACTCTACAGCCAATATCTACAACACTACTCCTGTAACAGCTTTCAAGCTAGAACAACCGAGCTTTACAGAATTATGCTCAAAGCTGTTTTCCCATAGGACTTAAAGAGAGATATGCTCTTCATCCTGAGACTGGGTCATTCTACTGGACTATCAACCACCTGGGACACCACCAATGGCCTGACAATGCCTTAACAGCTAGCTGGAATGTCATAGCAATGGACAAGCAACAGCATAGCAACTACCTGGGAAACCATCGCAATGGCTTAGCCTCGTCTAAGCAACCATCTGCATAGCATTGCAACACCTCATCAACCACCTGAGATAGCATTGGCCAAAAAACATCATGAAAACCACCTGGGACAACATAACAACCGACTATTAACACATTTGCCATTTTAACTTACAGTGTGCATTCTAACACATGTTTATTTTTCCATATGAATAACTATAGGAATTCTTTACATCCAGAAACTGGATCATTCCACTGGACTAACAACACTTTCGCAACCACAATGGGATTAGAATACAATTATCTAGCATCACCCTACCAAACAGCTGCGATGTCTTAGCAATGAACTAGCAACACTATAGCAACTGCATGGGATACCAATGCAAAGGCCTAACAACAACCTAGAAACCACCTGGGATAACATTGCAATGGAATAACCTCACCTTAGCAGCCACCTAGGATAGCATAAAAACAGCCCAACAATACCTTTACAGGCGCTTGGGATACCATAGCAATGTCCCAACAATACCTTTACAGGCGCTTGGGATACCATAGCAATGTCCCAACAATACCTTTACAGGCGCTTGGGATACCATAGCAATGTCCCAACAATACCTTTTACCGGTGCTTGGGTTACCATAGCAATGTCACAACAATACCTAATTGCCTAACAACCACTAAGCTCATGGGAACACTAATAACTCAGTAAGTTATCAAACACAACCAACAGTGTTTTGCTGTTAGCTCGCTTTGCCAACTTAAAGCTTGTCCACAAACCTTCCCTTTCTAATTTAGCTCGTTCACTATAGCCAATACAAGGTGCATAGCAGCAAAGTGTAATTCATTTAAAAGGAACTGGTAGTTCCCAGTAGTTTCCCAATATCCACGAGAAGGAACCTTCTGGAATACTTAGTCCTCTACGCAGCCCAGTTTTTGGGTTTTGGCTCGGCAAAGACATCCTTTATATTTGGCAAAAACAATGAAGGTTGATCTTTATATAAGATTTTACAAGGATGGAAAAGGTTAGCAGTCAGCCAAACCAATGTGGCTTTAAATGAACCGTCTACTGTAATTTGGATTTGGGGTTGGGGGGGGAGCTTGCAGAGCAGTCTTCAGCCAGCACTGAATCACCATTAGCGTATCACTGGAAATGTATTTCTGCTCAGCATTTGGCAAAGCCGAACCACTCGACTTGATTACTCAAACAGAGGATTGGGCTGGGCTTTTCTCTGGAACAGCAGACAGCTGAGACAGCTATTCTAATGAATGACCTTGGGCAGACTAATCTTGTGCAGTACAAACACCGTGTAGTCTATGGAGAGGAGAGAATGTGGAAAAGTGGCGACTTCAGAAACTTGCAGCAAGTTATAATATGTAAATCATACAGGACGCCTGGACCCAACTCTTACAGTATAAATGTTGCACTACAGTATTAAGCTGCACTTAAAGCTGAGTATTTTTGGGGGGTTTGGTGACCTCTCTGGTGGAAACATGGAAATTGCACTTAACGGGCCGAAGAACATTTTGTAGTGCCAGTTGTGTACTGTGCCCTAGTAAATCAGGTGTGCTCACAATACTATTCAGGGCGCACCAGATACTATGTGGTGGGCACCTGATATTATCAAAAAATTACACCATGTCTTTAGGTCATCACATAACCCCAATCATCTTTACATTCATCTAAAGTTCTGCCACAGGGCTTATCTGACACCAAGGGTAAGACTTTTGGGTATAAGTCCCACCCGGGACATTGGGGACCTTCATGCATATAATGTGGGACTGTCCCAAAGTCTAAAACTCATTGATTAGGAAATACCTTTCAATGGACCCTGAACGTCATTAGATCAATGATGATTTTACACTCTGTATCATGGGAGGATATTTGGTTTCCTGATTGGGTGCTGTGTGTGAGAATGTCAACTTCTGACTGTCCTGTGATGATGGGGAAATAAAATAATAATAATAATAATAATAATAATAATAATAATAGTAATAAAATACATTATGTCTGGATCTGGTCCAAACCACATGGTATCTGGTGCACACCTAAATGTATCGGATTCTCACCCAGTAGTGTTGTGAGTTTAACTTATAGTATCTGGTTCTCATCCCATAGTATCAGGTGCGTACCTCATAGTATCTGGTGAGCACCTGATACTTCCACATAATAGCTGGTCCTCACCCTATAGTATCGGTGGTGTGTACCTGACCGTTTCTGATGCTTACCTAATAGTATTATGTATGCACCTGGTGGTATAAGGTGTGTGCCACATAATATCAGGCGTGCACCTGATTGTATCTGGTGCTCACCACATAGTATCCATACTAAAATATTCAGGGTCCCCTCAGAACTTGTATATAATGGCCATTTTAACTGGACATCAAAGAAAGCAGATGTTTTTTTTCTTTATTTCTTTATTTATGTTTTGGTTTTTATTTTTTATTTTATTCAAACATTGCCGGATGTGTTCCTGTGACTGTACTGTCCAACTTGACTTTGTAAATTTCGACAGATTGGGCCTGCATGTTCTCCTTCTCTCCTGCTTTAGCTCAGCACTCGAAGATTCATGATGGTGACTGGAGGGTTGTGAGCTCAAATCCAAGGACCAGTGTGAGATGACAGAAAAGGGCTTGAAGCTGGTTCTGGCATCACTACCCTGCCCTGAGTGATGACCTTAACCCCTAACTGTAGCAGGGTCAAAAGGGCTGATTCTGCACATACGTATTCTGCTGTATCTTTTTAGGAGCCTTCAGTAAAGCCCTTAACCACTGATCTTGCACCTTGACCCAAACTTCCCATACTGTGTTTTAGATGATGGAACTTGGACTATATGATGAACAACTATAGTAATGCATGTGGCCATAAACATACATCAAATATCAAAATACATATCAAAAATAAATATATAATATGTGATGTTTTACCATCTTAATAACTGTTTGGAGGCACCCACTGATTCAGTCACTTATCAGAAAGCAGTTTTTTGCCACTCTTCTGTATAACTCATCAACTGTGCAGCCATACAAGACATTCCTTGTTGGATTCTATGCTTCATGGTGAGCCACGTATTTTTTAAACAGGTAATTCATTCTAGCTCTTGTACTGCTGTAAAAGACCTCATCTACAAGGCAGCAACATGGCTATGTACAGGGATTGGACAATGAAACTGAAACACCTGGTTTTAGACCACAATCATTTATTAGTATGGTGTAGGGCCTCCTTTTGCGGCCAATACAGCGTCAGTTCGTCTTGGGAATGACATATACTGCGTCCTGCACAGTGGTCAGAGGGATTTTAAGCCATTCTTCTTGCAGGATAGTGGCCAGGTCACTACGTGATGCTGGTGGAGGTTCGTACTTCTTGGTGGTATGCTGACATTACCCTGGATACCGTGGCTCTTGATACATCACAAAGACTTGCTGTCTTGGTCACAGATGCGCCAGCAAGATGTGCACCAACAATCTGTCCTCTTTTAAACTCTGGTATGTCACCCATAATGCTGTGTGCATTGCAGTATTTTGAGCAGAACTGTGCTCTTACCTGCTAACTGAACCTTCACACTCTGCTCTTACTGGTGCAATGTGCAATTAATGAAGATTGGCCACCAGGCTGGTCCAATTTAGCCATGAGACCTCCCACACTAAAATGATGGTGTTTCAGTTTCATTGTCCAACCCCTGTATCTTTCAGTGTTAGTGACTCCTAAAAGGGTAGTCATGGCCGGAGGTTGGGGAACCAGCCTTGAGACAAGAGGGTTGCTGGTTCGATTCCCCTAACCGCCAGGACGCCACTGAAGGGCCTTTTAGCAGAGCACCTAATCCCAAACTGCTCCCCTGGTGCCATGGATAGGGCTGCCCACTACTCTGTGCTCCCAGCTGGTGTTGCAAGTGTGCTCACTGCCCCATGAAGTGTGTTCAGTAGTGTGTGTGTGTGTATATGGGTTAATGTGGTACACAAATTCCTCTGTGTTCCAACGCAACTGGCAAATGGTTCTAGATTCTAATTCTAGTTCACGGATGTACAAGACCGGGGCTTTCAAACTGTAGCCTGGTAACAGTCTGGATGATTTCTTTGTTCTTAGAGAACACATCATCCATCATTAGCCCAAATAATATGAAGTGTGAAGATGTCCACTGTGCATCAGGCTATTTCAGATGGGCATGAAGTTCTGAGAAGTCCGCACTGTGTATGTACATTGTTGACATCCGGATTCTGCTATGTATAGTAAAGTATTAAATTTGAATTTGTGGATGCAAATTGATGGTCATGCAGTTGCAGTTTTTCGAGAATGCTGGGGAAACAGAGTGTGAAGAAATCCCTGCACTCATTTTTGCTACAGCAGCATTATGCAAGAACTGGTATTTTCGGCTCTCAGGATGCCTCTATGTTTTGGCAGAGTGCACTTTCAGGCCACTGTTGCAAATACAAGCCATGCTTTGAGCCCCCCTCATTGGACACATGGACACACATCGACACATGCATTTGTTGGTATGTATGCCTACATGACAGGCATGTATAGAAGAGTCGGATTTGGCACCAGCAAAAACAACATCAGAAGAGAAAAGTCCATGCTGACTTTAGATAAAGTCTCATGTCTTACTTGGTGTGAGATTGACAAAGACTGACCAAACGTTTTCTCGTTAGATGTTTGATGGATGATTGATTTCCTTGCATGGAGCCGGAAGCAGGACTGAAGTACAATGACTTTTGCCATCTGGAAAAGTTCAAAAGCTCCACGAGACAGGGATATGACACAGATAATAACACAGGCAAGGAGGAACACTTGTGTGCATGTATACAGGGTTTTGATCCGACTTCCTGTTTCCAGAAAAAGAAAAAAAAACTATTAAGAATGAATGGGTTGGGAAAAGTACACACTCATCTACAGTACTTCTGCTCGACCCACAGACATACTTTTACATAGACTGGCTCAAAGTAGACCCCCAAGCACGAATTCAGTGTTGGTCTGGCTCACACTCGTCCCAGAAAGTCCCAATCGTTTTCACCTCTATTCAAACCCTATAGTTTCCATTAGCCTACAGCCACCAAACTGTTCACTCAGCACCCATTCAATTTAACAGCACCTCAGCAACTGGCAAGCCACAAGCTTAAGCGGTTCCATCAGTCTGTGTTTTCTTCAGGAAATGCACTTTTCAAGTGGCATGAAGATAAATAATTGCAGTGTTGATGTCGCATTAAAGTGGCGCTATATGATGGAATGGTGGACAGGCTTGTGTATTTGTGCGTTGCGGTGTCATGCTCTTACTCCGGCGTTGTGCTTCCCATAAATTCTTGCCCAATAAGCCAGTCCAATGACTTGCCTCACTGCACCAAGGGCTGTTCTCATTAATGCACTGACGGCTGTTCTCGTTGCCTCCCTGTTTCATCACCAGACATGCCCTTGAAAATTGGTGCGCGACCAACATTAATCATTGCGTCTCAGTAACACAACTGAAGCCTCTTCCTTCCATACGCCCTCGACGCACCCCCTCCTCTCCGTGTGAGCTACCTCTTGCTTAGATGTTCAAAGACAAAGTGAATCATCCTGGCAGAGCACCCTCGTGAGAACACCAATTTAGTAAGGGTAAAAAAAGTGGTGGTAGTGTTGGTGTTTGGGCGGGGGGGGCTAGGTATGTGGTATCGCTCTTGGGAGTAGCCTAACAGGCAGTAAATTGTTTGGGGTTGGCCGAGCATCTCTCTTTTGTCATTCCACTTTGACTCCTACCCCAGCTCGCGATTTTCCCCCGTTTCCAACTTGGCCGCTTTCCTCCCGCTGTCATATTTCATTGGTTTAATGTTCTAACGCTCTTTTCCTCACCTTGCAGATGGCGTAAATGTACCCCGTGTCTTAAAACGGCCGCTGGCTCTCCTCCAGCGCTGCGCATTGATTTCCTATTCGCATTTATTGCTGTCAGTGCCTAGGGTCTGGGATAAACTGGGGAGCCATCTCTCAGGCTCCAAGGACCAGTCGCATGTGTTAATCAGCCATGCTGGAGTCCGAAAGGCCAAGTGCAGCCCAAAATTAACTGGATTTATTTTCACTCGCCGTGCACGCCGTGCCGCAAATCAACGGCCGGGACACATTCGGGCCTAAATTACTGCACGGAGGGGTCAAATGAATCACCTCGGTGATTGGGCCCGAGCCGTGATTTAAACAGGAGATGGGTCATGATCATAGGTTATGGTGGTTATTACTGTAACTGATCCATCACGTTTACTGTTGCTTTGGAAGTAATTACAGCAACACATGATAGCTGTACAGGATCAGTGGCTTATTTGAACCCGGGAAAATGCTCCACCTGACAAAACCAACAGAGGCGTTCTAAGCATGAAGATCTATTAGATGTTCTGCTATTTCCTCAAATTGCATAATAAAAATGAAGCATCTGTCTCTCCTGTGTTTTCTTGCTGTCTCATGCTTTTGTTATGAATAAAAGATCACACATTAAGCGCTATAAAACAGATGTGGTGGGGCGGGGGGTACAGTTTTTGTGATGAGCTCCACTGGGGGTCCGGGTATAGTAGGTCGTGCTTTTATCACCCTGCTGTTTTTTATTTACTCCGCTTGTTTGTGCATTGACTTTCAGGGATCTTCATCACTTAATGCACGTTCAGATGAGCAATTTGTTGGGCCGTGTGCAGCGCTTTTCTCAGTCAGCATTTTCTCTCTTGGGTTATTTGCACTCGCTAATAAGCTTTAGTGTTGTGTACGTTTTGATTGGACATTATTACTCCACCTTAAAGCAGCCATTTATTACTTTATTAGTGTAAGCAAACAATGCCAATGCTGAAATGCAGTTTGTATGTCTTTTGGAGAAAATAACGCAGAGCAGTATGCATCTTCCAGTAGGTCTGGATGTAAAAGTAAAGACCGCTTGGGATGTTCCTAAAGGAATTCAAAGCTAAGAGGCTAGACACGTTGGAAGACAACAATAAAATGTCCACTAAAAGCCAATTTGCTCCATACAGTCAGTATGGTGTCAATCACCACACTGCTGCTTTGCCTAAGCCGGGCTTATTTAGCTCTCCACTAAGCTGATTTACTGGAGCAGCATTTCAACTGTGACCTTTCAGCATGTCAAAGTTGCATTCATGCAGCTCCGGTCTGCTTACGCGTACCGAATGATCAACGCGTCGAGAAATGTGATGCTAAAGTCCATTGAAAAGCAGCATACACTGAATAAGATGGTGCATCTATGTGTAGAAGGTTCTGCATGGTTCTGGTTCTGTAGATGCATATACACTGCTTGCGTAAATTATATGACAGTAGTGTGCAGAAGTCAGAAACCGCCATGTCGTCAATGATGACCATTTAGCATATGTGTCTGGAAAGAAACTGTGTTATAACTCCAGCAGCACAAATTATAGCCGAGATTCAATTTGGCATGGACTGGACAAGTTTCTGGATGTAGGCCACATCAGTGTTCAGACACTCTGGCTTTAAAGAATTGCACAGGTGGAGCAGATTTGGTGGATGCCTTTCCTGGCACAATCCTGAGGAGAATTCCCTGTAGACTGGGATTTTAGCCACTGCTGGTAGACCCGTATGACTGTATGCTTCCATACACCTGCAGATTCAGCTACTTCCTTCACACTATGGTCTTTGGCCACGCCCAAATGCTCAGTCACTCCTTTTAGCCAATCATTAACATCTGCTCTGGAGCCATTTTCCACACGAGACATTTACTGCACTGTAGGGCCTCGTCTCAATCTATGGATCCCATCACTCACACCCCGCAGGTATTTATAGCCTCATCATCCTCATGCAGCGCCACCTGCAGGAAGTTACTATCACCTTAAACATGCTAGCTGACTCTTTGTCTACCTACCTAGATATATCTGCAACACACAGACGTCTTTGACACACTCTTTAAACTGTGATTTCCTCACATTTTGTTGAACATATTTTAAATTATTTTGAAAAGTGTTAGCAAGTTGCCCCTTTTTTGAATTTTGAGGATTCATTAAAAACTGTTATTAAGCAACATGTCACAATTTATGATGTCTAGCAAAAATATACAGCTCTGGAAATAAATCAGAGCCCACTCCAGTTATAATCTTAAATCATCATCTCCACATGTACTGCAGGTTCTCAGTGAGGAACCGAAGGTTGGGTTCTAGCTTTACTGGCAGATACAGAGAGCGTCTGGTTCATAAGAACAAGGTTCAGCAGCAAACACACAGGACAACACAGCTACAGACTGGCAGAGGGCCAAACCCACTCTCTACTGACCGTGATGAGTACCACCTCATTCCATAAGATGACCTCAGGTGACCTACAGAGAGACTGGCGAGCGGTGCCTGGGGTAAACGCACAGCGAGCATGGTTCTAAAAACAGGCTTCTGGAGGTCATTAGTGATTTTCTAAATAAACAGATCTAATACAATATCTGATCTGGAGTTTGGGAGACATGGTTCCAGTAGTGTAGAGAATCAAACAGAACTGAGGAATTCTGGTCCAACACAAACCCAGAACCTGTACAACTAGAGACATTGATCAGTTTGAGGTGGGCTCTTACATGTTTTCCTGAGCTGTATATTACACCACAGATATATTGTGGTCTTACACATGAGCAATTGGAATATGACACATAGATGCTACGTAGCGTTATTAATGCGCCATTTGTATTTTTTCAGTATAAATTAAACTGAACCTGAAACATAAAGGCTGCCCTGTGGTGTTTCAGGATATTAGATTCCCCATGTGTTACATTTACACCAACTTCCATTAGCCGAGAGTTTTCCAGCCAAGTCAAACATCTTCTATATGTTACGCAGCTGGGCTGAAGACACAAGGATAACAAGAGAGTGTGTAAAATACACTTTGGTCTAACCCGCAGTAGCCGTACTGATATCATGGTCTCTGCAGGGGGAAAAAAGTGAGAATCTGAAGAGCGTGTGGGTTTTCACACACTCTTAAGTATCCCTTCTCATTAGCCGCACTTGCGTTTCCGACGCCATTCCGCAAGCGGGACCTGGAAAGAGCCTTGTGTGAAGTCCCTTCGCTTTTCATTACAACAGTTTCCATAACATGAGAATGCTGGGTATGAAGAACCCCAAGCAGCTGGCCTAGGCTCATCACCCCTGGCTTGCTAATGTAGCATAGAGAGCAATGGTTAGCTAGTGATGGATGTGGCAGGGAACGCTACACCATGTGTCCTGCTCCATGAACCTGAAAATGCTGAGTGACTTCGAGAAACATTCCTTTTGACTGGGCCAACAAGGTGGTGGGTAGTAGAGGGAATTTTTAAAGGAACCGTGCCAGCCTTGCTATGTGGACCACCCTTCGCCTGTCCAGGGTTATATTTGGAGTAATTAAGACTCAAGTCTTTCGGACAAATGCAGGCTGGAAGCACTCAAGGAGCAGCAGAGTGGGAGCTGAGATGGCGTTGGCTGCAGCAGCCGGCCAAGGAGAAGACTGGCACTAGTGGGAGGGGGATGGGCATTGGGAGCGTGCCTGAAGCAGTGGAGCGGATACAGCTGCTTGTGTAATCCATTAAGACTGCAGCTAACAATGATTGGTGAAAAGGCGAGTGTCCAGAGTCTTCTCCGGGCAGGGCTGGGGTACTGCACAGCGGCAGAAATCGCCCAGCCCATCAACCTTAAAGTCACACTTTGGCTTTGGCATTTTAAGAAGTTTTGATTTTAGCATGTGGTAGTTCTCATTTTCTGGACTGTTATCTTGAGATCACTAGATAATTGTCTGGTTATCTCAAGAAAACAGTCCAGGAAATGAGAACTACCTCATGGCCTCCCTGCACTAATGAGTTACTATAACAACAGTAGTTTTCATATTATCACAACTTCATTCTTGTCATCTCAAAATAACAGACATTGTTTTCTCAATATCATAGCTAAATTTTCTTGTGATCTCAAGATAACAAAAGACGTTTTTTTCAAAGTCACAACTTGTTTTCCTGCGGTGATCTCAAGACAACACAAGAGACAGATGTGTCTTGTGTGACCTTAGGATAACAAAAGTTGTTTTCTCAAGATGACAGCTAGTTTTCTTGTGATCTCCAAATAACCCAGTTATTTCACAGCTTATCTTGAGATCAGTAGATCTATAGAGAAACACCTTATTTGCCAAGTGATCTCAAGAAAAGTTGTGATCTCAAAGAAGCGTAGGCTGCTAATAATTTTCATTTGTGGAACAGGATTTGTAATAATAAGTCTAATAATAATTGACCTCTTACCCTTCATTTACACTACAAGGCGACACAGTGACAAGCGACCAGTCAATGTCTATGGGAGTACACAATTTGTAGCCACGGTTTAGCGACAAGCGTGGTGAAGCAACATTGTAATCAACTGACTCCAACAAATTCTTTGGACATGGGCGTCCAAACTCTCGGTTCCTGCCAGCATTTGGTTTCAGTTCTTAGCAGTGTGGTGGTAAACATGGAAGAGAAGCTCATAACCGCCGTTTTTTTCTTTTCCTGGTTTATATGACGTGTCTTTGCACCTACACATTCAAAAAAGAAAATGTGGAGGAAAGCACTGGATGTTGTTGGGGCCTCTAGTGGGCTCGGTCACTTCATAGCAAGCTAGCCACAAATGCAAGCAGCTAGGTTTCCATGCACCTCTTTGTACATATCAATTTGAAGAACAATGTGGAAGAAAGTAGCAGATATTGTTTGTCACTTGATAGCTAGCTAGGTTAGCCAGCATGCTAACTGGCCATAAAGCTAGCCATGAATGCAGGCAGTTTGTTCTTCATACAAATTCGTTTATCAATAATAGTATGTGCCTTAAAGACCAGCTAGCTTTCCTGAACCACATACACGACCACATGCGATCTTCGACACACCCACAAGAGCCAAACCAGGGGCTAGCTAAACAATCTGTCGCCCGCTAGTGTAAGTGTGCAGCTACAGAGAGGAGAGTTTGCACACTGCAGTGCAGTGTTCAGGCATCAGCGCTATCTTTGCAGTGAAATCTGGATTACCGTCTATATTTTCACACAGTAACTGTGGTTGTGCCTACCAAGGATGTAGCTCGGTTCTATATGCAGTATATCACAAGTGGACACACCAGAAAGCTCACAGGACCGTTATGTTAACATTGTGTTAAACAGTAACCACAGCTGCCACACTGTCAACAGGAGCTACTCAACAGATATCCAGTTCAGGAAAGGAATCGACAGTCATATGCTGTGCCATGTGTAAAACGGGACCCTTTAAATGATTTCAGTTATGCAACACTCCCCCCAATAGCCTCTGACTGGATACTGTGACCAGAGCTTTTATCACCATCCACTGCGCCGCAAAGAAAGACATGTAACCGAGACTCAGTGCAGGGACGCTGGTGCATCAAATATAGCTTGAAGCACAAACGTCTTGACCATGCATTCAAGAGAGAGAGAGATAGTGAGACAGAGAGAGAGACAACTCCATTTGCAGAGCAATCAGCCGCATTGTAATGGGAGATTAGAGCTCATAAATTCGCCGTGTTATCTGCAGCACTCCTGCTCGAGTTTTGCCTGTTTCCACTCTCTATAAATAGCCATGCTGAGCACGCAGTTCAGATACACCGCTGACTTTACTGGGGGTGTCGTACTCCTTCTGTGTCTTTCTCTCTGTCTCTCTCTTCCTCTCTCTGAACTTGACAGCATTGCGTTTCTCCGTGAGTAAATGCTAGTCAATGTTATGTAGGGCTGGAGTCTAGAACACTCCTTTAGAGTCCAAGACTATGACTATCCGGCTCAAGACCACATCTAAAAAGCAGCCTAGACTGTGTCAAGAGTCCACGCCAAGGCCTCAGCCATGCATGGTGCTATACATGTGCCCACCCTGAAATCTGTTTGGCCTTTCCAGTAGCCACCATCAAATGCCTGACTCAACATTGGCTTTAACCTTTGGCCTTTTGAGAGGAAAGGTTGTAGTTCACTTTGAGCCCCCCTCATGGACAGCTGTACATGGGCATTTGCTGACAAGCTGAAGGCTGCAGAACCAGCAAGAACAACAGCCAAAGTGTAAGAACTCTGCCAACTGACAAGTAGAGTAATATTACAGGATTATACACAAATATGATTATTTATAGTGGGTATGTATGTGAGATCACACTTGGAGTCTCCGCGGTTACAGCCAAGAAAGACTAACTGGGTGGCAACGTTAGTGTTCAGTGTGTATGCCATGAAAACACTACACCATCTGGAATAGGGTGGCCACACGTCCGTTTCTAGGCCGGACAGTCCGGTTTTTCAACACCCAGTCCTCTGTCCAGCGTAGTACCTGGATGGACGGCCATTAGTCCTCTTTTTTAGGATGAACTATTTAAAATGGTCACTCGCCAAAAATATCATGTGTGCCACTGGCTTAGGTGTGTGTCTAAAGAAATGCATTGCCTTATATTGGTTTAACAAGGTCATGTGACATCGTGACTCGGCTACTGGCTAACTCCAGGTCAGCCCTCTAAATGCTAGTCAGTTAGTAAGCTCCCGTCTGACTCACGAACGTCATCCTAATTAGATGAGTAATGCAGTTTTTATAAAATGTTAAATATATATATTTTTTTTAATGTATGTGTTATTTAAGTTATTTTAACTTTTAGAAATTTTTAATTCTGTTCTAGTACCGTACCTGAAACCCCCACTCCCCCTTTACGGTGTCCTCCTTTTGGTAGTGGGTTGTCCTCCTTTTTGGGGTTATGAAAGTACCCACCCCAAACTGGAAAGAGCTGCTATCCACAGTGCAAATAGACTCAGCAAGAAACGAGGGATCGTTATAGAGACCGCGGAAAGATAAAGGAAAGAAAACCAAACGAGGCTACGTCTATCTCCTTTATGCTATCTTAAAATTTTTCCGTTCTACCGTCAATGCTACTATATCCAGGGGTTGGACAATGAAACTGAAACACCTGTCATTTTAGTGTGGGAGGTCTCATGGCTAAATTGGACCAGCCTGGTGGTCAGTCTTCATTAACTGCACATTGCACCAGTAAGAGCAGAGTGTGAAGGTTCAGTTAGCAGGTAAGAGCACAGTTCTGCTCAAAATACTGCAATGCACACAGCATTATGGGTGACATACCAGAGTTCAAAAGAGGACAAACTGTTGGTGCACGTCTTGCTGGCGCATCTGTGACCAAGACAGCAAGTCTTTGTGATGTATCAAGAGGGTAATGTCAGCATACCACCAAGAAGGACGAACCTCCACCAGCATCACGTAGTGACCTGGCCACTATCCTGCAAGAAGAATGGCTTAAACTCCCTCTGACCACTGTGCAGGACGCAGTATATGTCATTCCCAAGACCAACTGACGCTGTATTGGCCGCAAAAGGAGGCCCTACACCATACTAATAAATGATTGTGGTCTAAAACCAGGTGTTTCAGTTTCATTGTCCAACCCCTGTATATATTCCAGATTATGGGTGTGTTGTCCTCCGTGATCACTGTGATGATGTCTAGTGACAATCCCATAGACCAGTACACCAGCACTGCTGGCTCTTGGCCCTGGGAGAAGAAGTTCTCACAACCAGCTGGTTCTGGACTTTATGCTTCTGAACCTCCTCCTGCTTGGCAACTGAGGGAACAGACAGTGGGTGGTACATGAGCTTCCTCTGAGAAAGTCTTCTTCGTCTCTTCGCAGCGTCTGATATGATGTCCACACTGGGAGCACTGAGCTAGCCTCTTCTTGTAGTTAGCTGAAGATTCATAGCTGTTGTTGTAATGTGGTGTGAGAGGTCTTGTGCAATGTCAGAGGCTCAGTCCTCCTCATTATAAGTCAGGGGGCCATTAAAATCATTTTGACGCTGTTATTTGAAGGGAAAGTTGTTGGAGAATGTTGATCTAACATACCCAGAAGACCAATACAGCTTCTACAAAATGCCCAAACCTCCTCTCATCATTAAATTTCATGAGGTTTTTCGCAATCTGTGATATTTCTCTGAAAACACTGCTGTTCCTGCAAAGGTGCTGCTCCTACAGCCCCCATGAAACTGGACAAATAACATCCCACATGGCAAAATGTGGCTCCCGAAGGGTTATTAAATTTCATTATCCATGTAGCCCCAGCTCTAAGATACCTTTTCCAAGAACCTCATTGGAACATCAAATGAACGTTCTCAGCTTCTTGGAAAATGTGCGCTCTGCGAAGCTCACGTAAACCTCCGTCCAGCCTTAAAAGAACATTTCCGTAATGCCCAGAAACCGCTCTACATAGAAACGTCCTGAAATAATAGCAGTGTGCTCGCTGGGTATTATGTCCCTCCATTAACTAACTACCGCCGCCCACCTAATCCTACACACGCACACATGCACACACTTTGTTCCCACCCATTATGAATGCAACTTAGATACATTCCCAAAGACCGAAAGACATTTAGGAGACCAGCCAATTAATTCAGCTGTATTGTAAATGTGAACAGGAGGAGGCATTATCCTCTAATGGGCACTAATGAGAGCCATGGCTTTTTAAAATCAGGTTTGTCAAGATGCTTTCGCCGCTGCCCGTCTGAGAGGGGGGTGGACGGAGCTGGATCACCACAGGGATTCCTCTTCAGTGGGGAAAATTGCAAGAAGATTCAATTACACAGCCTAACACCACCACCACCACCACCCACCACTGCCACCACCACCACACCACAAAGTATTTCAAGTAAAGAAAACAAAGGCCAAGGTCATTTACACACAATACCTTCATACACATATGACATCTGTGTGTCTATATATATAGATAGATATAGATATATGTGTATATATGTGTATATATGTATATATATACATATATATATATACATATATATATATATATATATATATATATATATATATATATATATATATATATATATATATATATGTGTGTGTGTCTATGTGTGTATATATATATATATACTGTACCTGACTGACTATATAAGGTCATCCTATTACCCATACTTCCTATTCTGACATGTGCTGTTGTGTTAGTAGCATCCTCAGAGAAGACTTCCAAAGCAATTCAAACTTTTGGAAAAGTTCAAGAGGGGTCGCATCGTAGGGCTGTTATTGTTATCGATGTATTGCATGCCATACCACTCACACCAGTGCAAGTTGGAACTACATTGAGCAACTTACAACGTTATTCGTGTTACAGGTAGGCCAGTGTAGTGTTAGGAGTCTTTCCCAAGCACTCTTCAGCTTAGCATTTGCTACCTAGACTGGGATTCAAACCTCCATCTCCCACATGGGGTGTTAGTTGGTCCGACATGGTGGGTAGTGGTGTTAACCACTGAGCCACACCAGTGCAGATGCTACAGTAGCTCTTTGCTGGCAGGAGTGGATATAAGAAGGCACACTCCAGCGACCAGAAAGTTCTGAGAATCATCTAAATGTCTAACATGTCCGATTGATCCAATAACCACGACTGTGGACATTCAGCGAGCAGTAATGTCCTTCATTCTGTTAGTACCAGCACCATTGGCACCATTGCACAACACTGATCGTTAGAACGACGGCCATTAATACCACGTCAATGTCACCATAGACTTCAATGGTGATGTGCCAGACTGTCATAGAGTGACTCAGAATGGCAGGTGGAGATGACCAAGAAATCTGTGTATGGAGGCACCGTGGTCAGCACCAAGATGATGTGTGTTGTCACATGACCAGAATGCCTGCTGTCACTCCACCTCCACCCCTACCGCACAATCGGCAGGAACTGCATGATGATGTTCAGTGGGGTGGATATACAGTATATCTAAATGTATAGGAGTGGCTTTGCAGTTCTACAGTTACACTCTATAGTCCATCTGTTTCTCTGTATACCCTATTACCCTGTTCTCCAGTGATCAGGACTCCCACAGGACCACCACAGAGCAGCCATTATGTGGGTGGTGGATGATTCTCAGCACGGTGGTGACACTGACATGGTGATGGTTACTTAGTGTGTGTTATGCTGGTACGAGTAGATAAGACACAGCAGTGCTGCTACTAGTTTTAACCATTCCTAAACGCTCTGGTGAATCAACATCTCTACCCATTGCTGGCTTCGGCTCATATACTGATCCTTTATTAGGAGGTTTCAGCCACAGACCAGCTCTCAGAGCGTAATGCATGATTCATGCCGACTCCATCTCCACAGGCAGTCTCGGTCCTCCGAGGCTCTCTGGGTCTAATGTGACTCTAATGACCCTCTGCAGTTACTATATCTGTCATAGCCACTATCGGCCTTTATAGAAGTGTATCTCTCTGGCCTTCCTGAGAATAGGCACGCTGAGCTTAACTGATAATGTAAATGCATTTTCCTCTAGTCTGCCAGTCCTGTGACATTTACTGAATCGAGAAATACGAAAACAACACTGAGTGCCTCTGGCTTATTGGGAACAGTAAGCGTCGGTTATATTCCAGACCTTAATGTTACACTCACTGGAGTGCAGTACAGTAGCAGTGCAGCCTTGCTCTGCAGTTTAGGGGAGCAATTTGTAAGACGACACAACCTGTTCAGTTTATGCTGCAAACAAATAGCGGGCAGCGTAGTACCAGAAAGTTGTGGTGTCCACTCCTATCGCTCCTCACTCCTTACTGGTCTAGAACATCCTCCCTTTACTCTCCAGAGCATCTCCAGCAGTGGAAAGCAGCCCCAATGTTAACTCTTATCATGCTGCTATTTATAGCAATGTTTTTTTTTTGCTGCTGGATGTGGTTTCTTGTCAAGAGTGGTCGGCGGCAGTCACTCACCAAAAATTTCAACCACTGTTGTGGCTACACTTCCTTTTATTGGCTTCCTGCACTTGAATTTGAACCTAACTGGCAACAGAACCTTCAACACTGTAGATGTTAGTGTAGGAGGTTAGAATATGCCACCAGGGCAGCAGTGCAACGCCTTCTCATGTTGGACTGACTCGACTCAACATTACTCATTTTACGTACTCACTATCAGTAGAAAGTGTTTAGTGGTTAGTGTAGCTCAGCGGGTAACACCACTACCCAGAGTGCCATCTCTACATGTGGGAGACTGGGGTTCAAATCCCAGTCTAGGTGACTATGCTGTGCTAAACTAATAAGAGTCCTTGGGCAAGACTCCTAACACTACATTGGGCCTACCTGTAATATGATTAACCTTGTAAGTTGCTCTGGATAATGCCGTAAATGTAGAAAGTGGTGTTATGAGACAGGCCAAGGCTAGTTGGTTAGCATGCTAACTTGAGTAGATACCTCTGCGGCATGATTAGGGTGACCACATGTCTGGTTTTAGGCCACAGTCTGGTTTTTAACTCCCAGTCTGGGGCAATTCCTGAATGGACGCCGATTAAATCTCTTTTCGGGATTAACTACTTAATATCCGTATCAAAAAGACATGTACATGTCAAAAGACATGCCTTGCATTTTATTGGTTTAACAAGGTCATGTGACATGGTGACTCAGCTACTCACCAGCAGATCAGCCCCTTAAATGTTAGTCAATTAGTAAGCTCCAGTCTGACTCATGAATGTCATCTGTTTCACCCGATAACGTAAGTAAAGCAACCGTCTATGTGTTATATACGTAAGGTTACGATTTTTAACTGTTCTAGCATTGTTTTTGTTTTTGACACACCAACGCTGTTATTTCCTCACATTCTGTTGATCATTTAAACTCATTTGTGAACGTTTTAAATGAGGAAAATGAAGCAATGAATGTAAAATAAAAAGAACGAATGAAGGGACAATGTAGTGGATAAGGGAATGAACAGGCATCAGGAAGCTATAGACAGGAGGTGTAGCTTGCTAGCTCCTAGTTATGCTGGGTTAGCTTTGGCGTGCTAAGTTTATCTGACTCTGAAACTGTTTTCTGTGGGTTGCGTGTGATGTCAGACTTGTGATTGGTTAGGGAATGCTCACAGAAGTGTTACCCAAGATTAGGATCACTCAGTTTACATGGGGAGGAGAGAAATATGATCGAATTCAGCAGATGTTTATTAGACTTTGTGAAGATGTTGTATGTTGGCCCAGAGGAACCAGCTATAGGTTAGCTTTATATGATTAGATTCAAATTCGAGGATGTAGGCTCATTTTTGGTCAATCTCCACACAATCTTCACCGAAGATGACAGTCATTGTGGTTATTGAGGTTCAGCGACATGGCCAGTAGATGAAAAATCTATGATAGCATGTTTCCTATGTGTCATAAACTGCATGGGCGGCTAACGCTTGCACGGCATCATAACATTTAGCAGTGGAATCGCTGATTCACTATCGCTGACACCAACACGGGAGAGAAGGATCAACTAACCGTTCTCTGTCATTACAGGAGCAATGCCAAAGCGTTTGGTTTCAAGGAAATTCCGGGAAAGCAGCGGAGAAGGAGCTTCATTCAGGGGTCCCTCCCGAGGAGGCCTTCGTTTCACTTCAAACCTAAGCAGGTTCAAAGCATTGCCTCCAGGCTAAACGAACAGGCTGTGAAGATAACGTGATCTGTAATTCTGTTAAACGTAATCGCATCTCTCTCTCGCAAACACAACACACGCTGTGTCCTCGGATAAACGCATTCTTCACGTCATGGCTTTAGGAAGATCACAAGGTCGGTCCTGAAACCCTTTTAATATTCTTTAAAAGATCATATTTTAATAACACACTGAGTCTGTCCTCTACCACACTGCAGCAAAGCCTAACCACACACGTCCAACTGCCTGCTGTTCGTACTGCCTGTAAATCTGTGCTTCCTCCATCAATAGATGAGCTGTAAACAGGAACAGAGAAGAGTGACATCAGTGCGGATGAAAAGGTGCTTTTCCAGGAAGACAGAAGGTCGAGGCTCTATTACTATGGTGCTAAGCTGTCATCTGAGCAAAAGGTGGGTCCTTTGAAGAATATATATGTTCTAGAGCTCCACGGAGAAAAAATGAGTCACCTTGAGTGTTTAAGGTGGTAGTAACTTCAGGCTCCTGCAGATGGCCCTGCACGAGAATGATGGGGCTATAAATACCTACGGGTGTGAGTGATGGGATCCATAGATTGGGAAGAGGTGCTACAGTGCAGGGAATGTCTCGTTCCATGTGTGGAAAATGGCAGCAGATGTTAATGATTGGCTAAAAGGAGGGACTGAGCATTTGGGCGTGGCCAAAGACCATAGTGTGAAGGAAGTAGCTGAATCTGCAGGTGTATGGTATGGTAAGCGTACGGTCATACGGGTCTACCAGCAGTGGCTAAAACCCCAGTCTACTGGGAATTCTCCTCGGAATGGTGCCAGGGAGAGCATATACAGGGCAATTCTGCAAAGTGTCTGAACATTGATGTGGCCTACATCCAAAAATTTGCCACGTCCAGTCTATACCACATCCAGTCATGGCTGTTATTGGTGTTGGTGGAGGTGTTACACAGTAGTAGGTATGATTCAGTGTTCAGTTTGCTTTCAGTTCTCTTTAAGGGCTTCCTTTCGAGAAAGACTCTTGGTTGGTCAGACCATTGTTCTGAGACCACCAGCAGCTTGTGTGTTTGGTGTGTCTGTCTTCTTTTCTCGGTGAGGAGCTTCTTAAACAGCTACACATCCTTTCAGACCCAAGGTGTCTTTCCACAGTGGAAGGATGGACAGAAACAGCAAACATCTGAAGCAAGAGTGGAGCTTGAGGGACGCTTTTGTTGGTCTACCAGGCCTCGAGGGTGGTTGTAACTTGGGAAACTGCTGTTCTTTGCATTTAGGGCTGTTTTTGGCAGGTAGGATGTTTTACCTAGAGCTTTATTCGGTACCCAGCAGCGTGAAGGCTGTTTTTAAGCTTGGGAATAGTCTCCAGAGAGACTCCAGTGTCAAAGTCCTCTTGACGTTGGTGGTCTAGGGTTTGATTCCAGGTGCATCTTGCTATGCTAGTGGAAGCTATCTGCTCCTGGTGCAGCGGGTGCGGTTGCAGGGTTGGATTTGTTCATTTTGTTATGTGGCTACTTTCGTCTTATTGCGTTACTTCCCTTTCCGAAGTTTCATGGCAGTGGGAAAGAGAGCACCTAACGGATGAACCCAATGTCCTCCATTTTGCAACCCTGTGTTTCGTATTCGGACTTGTGTGAAAACCACATTCGCCGTTCCGTATGCCAACAAATTACGTCGCATCCCCACAGAAATCTCTCTTGGAAAAGTGCTAACTTATATTTAATGGCTGCCTGGAAATAGAAGGGAATCTCTGACGTTCCCTGTGGTACTGTACGCTGCATTGCCCTCTCTGTACGATCACTGAATGTCATGAGGTGTTTATAGGGAGTCCTGCACTTGCTACATCTCTCTCTTTCCATCCCTTCCCCCTCCTGACTTCCCAGCATTATGTTACACTTATCGATCTCCAGTGCATTTGGCATCGATTTTCTGCCCACCCTCTGTCAAAGCTGCCTGGGGATGCAGTGCCCTCGGCACCAAAGTCATCTCTGGGTGTCTCTGGCTTTGCACGGTCACACAGGGCCCGTGCTTTATGAATCTGTTTTCCCAGCTCAGCTGACAAATTCTCACACTCTGTAAAACCGCATCTCTGTCTGCACTGTGTTTCTTTTTCTTAGCCTGCATTGTTTTGTCTGCTAACCAGTCCTGCATTTTTCGAGATAGACACAACATTTCAACTCCGGAATGTTCGGCTTAAGTGGGAATAGTGTGACAGTATAGAGCTTTCTAATCCAACGTATGGTTTTTGGGAAAGCTTTGTTGACTTCTGATGACAAAAATGTGAGTGGAGACTTTGTCAAAGAAAAAGAAGTTTAAGTCCACCCAAGTTTTCAATACCATGGCCTTATATAGTTAACCAGGTACGCCACACCTACTTATAGTCCCATTGTCTAAATGACCCAGAACCCCTCTACTTAATGGCAACTGCCTCTACCATTGTAACTATAATAGAGGTGTTTAAGGCCCACCCAGAAATGTACAGTCCCCACCATCTAGGAGCCAGAATATCTCCAAGGTATCCCTAATACAAATGGCATTGCCAGATTGGGGGTGAGATGTAAATTAAGCTATCCATTGGACGTCTCTCCATGACAATGAGACCACTCACCACAGCCCCCACATATCACCCAAGACAGACATATAAAATTCCAACGAGATTAACACAAAAGGCAAAGTTACAGATTAATAAAAGCAAATAAAGAAAAATTCTATTCAACAACTTTTCCCATTAAGAATGAAAGGGATGGAAAAGTACACGCCCATCTACTGTACTTCTGCTTGACCGCCAGACAACGCCTTAACATACATCTCAGGGCACACCCCCAATCACAAATCCAACACTGCTTCGCCCCACACTCCTCTCCGTGTCTTATTACACCAATCCCTCATTTCTCCCATAGAGTCCCATTTAGTTTTGACCCCGTCTAACACACCACCACATCAGTATCACTGCAGTGCTGAGAACGATCCACCTCCCACACAATACCTGCTCTGTGGTGGTCCTGTGGGGGTCCTGACCATTGAAGAACAGGGTAATAGAGTATGCAGAGGAACAGATGGACTACAGTCTGTAACCGTAGAGCTACAAAGTGCTCCTATATGGTACACGGAGCTGATCAAATGAACAGTGAGTGTAGACACAAGGAGGCTGGTGGGTGTATTTCTTATGGGAGCAGGGAGCTGAAGTGCCACGTCAGTACCCGGCCTGAATAAATAACCAAATAAATGTACACATTCTTTTTATGACTGCGGCTACTGCTAAATTATATGGTTAGCTCATTTTATATGCATACTGTTCTGCTCAAACAGCTGAATGTCAAACCACCTACATGTTCCAGTAAGATGCGAGCTGCAGTATATTTATCTTTTTTTCCATGACTCTCTCTCTCCTAGCTCATTCACTCGCTCGCACGCTCACATTTACCTTTCATTACGGCTTTGCAGCTCAGGGTTCCTCCCATGGAGCCGCTGCTCGATCAAAAATATATGCCATGGAAAGACTTTTATTAACCTTATAATTCTCAACAATAAGGACATCACCACACATTCCTCTCCGCACCCCCAGCACTATTCTGCTTTACAGTGCCCTGGAGATCAGGTCCTCTGGCAGAAGGTTGGTGCTGAGTCAGGAAGCGCTAACGACACCCGTGTAGGTAAGATGTGCCGTAGCCAATATGTTTAATGGGCTGAACGGCCATCTTGTGATTAAAGCTCATTTTAGGTGTTTCTGATGGGTCAGCCTTCTTTTCTGGATTGACTATTTGCTAAATTATGATTGACATGCCTCTTGGCCAATTGCAGTTGTCTCTGAATGCTGTTTCCTTCATCAAACTAAGGCGAAACCCTGACAGAACGTCTCACAATAGTCATATTCTTAAGTCCACTCTGACTTCTTACCTACTTAGTCAGTAGGTACTGGATTGAACCCAGTGCGCATTGCTTGACGGGTAAGGCAGTAGGCTCTTTCAGTACGCGAGTATGTAGTGTCACAAGCCCAGGATGAACCCTACGTAGAGGTGTGTGCCTAACTGGTTGGACCAAGGAGAGACCAACTCACCTGTCCGAGTCCTCGAATCACCTTGTCGGGGGCAGCTCAGTCCTTGAGCCCGTGGCCGGCCAGCTCAAGCTCCGTTCATCGTAGCATTCAGGTTTTTGTCCGTTGATGGAGGGCCGTCCATCGAAGGAAGAAGAGAGAGAGAGAGTCCCAAGCGCAATCCTCAACACCTTAAAGTTTCCCGCCGTTGCTCCAGCCCCCATTTCCGGTGGAGCCCACAGTTTATAAGGCCCCAGTGAGTGGTGCCCCCATGTGGTCCAATGCGATAATCAGTATCTAACCCTAGACACTAACTTTCCCTAACAGTAGTAACTACGCAACCTCGGACGTACTACATCCGCCATCTTGCCAACGTCATTTGGCGTAAGACGTCACGCCACCACTGTAGAAGTCCGGCCATTCATTCATATAAACAAGTAAAATATGTTAAATTGGCTTTATGTTCATCCTGCTTTCCGCCATTTGTTCTTCCTCAGCTTGGAACACCTACACAGCTCCAGTGGAATCATGGGATAGCACAGTGTGCTGTGCTCACATACTTGAAAATCTCACCGGAAGCAGTATGTCATCCGGGGAACTATCGCCTTTATGAGTCCTGCGGATTCGGACACACTACACATTCTCGTCTACTGAGTAGTACGGTAGTAGGCGGTTTCGGATGCAGCGTGTCTTCTAGAAGTGTTACCTGGTTCTCTTGGCAGGGACTCTTATTGTGAAGGGCTAGGAAGTGCAGGGCTGGGTGTTTCTGAGATTCACAGAGAGTGCTAGCTGTAAGTCTGTTTAGGGGAGTCTATTGACCTGGCATCCATCTTTGCAACACTACCAGGCAGTTGTGGGACTTTGTGTCTTTACCTGATTTGAACCGGAAACCCAATATGGATGACACATGCATGGAAACCTACATGCTGCTACTGCTCTACGCCTGCTGCCTGACTACTCAGAGTCTTACTGTGAAGGGCTAGGAAGTGCAGGACTAGGTGTTTCTCCTGAGGGCTTCACAGAGAGTGCTAGCTGTAAGGCCAAAGTCTGTATAGGGGAGTCTATTGGCCTGGCCATCCATCTTTGCAACACCACCAGGCAGTTGTTTGTGTCATTACCTGATTTGAACCAGAAACCCAGTTTGGACTATGCCATGCATGGAAACCTACGTGCAGCTACTGATTTATGGCGGCTGCCTGACAGCCCAGTTTAGACAATGCATGCATGGGAACAGTTTCAGGGAATATTTTTAAATCTACAACAATATTTATTATATTTATAACATATCTAATTCAATTTCCATTGCAGCCCACCAGGACCATGACTCCCCTCATTACAAAGACTTATAACTCACTTGAACTGGGCCTGTTTAGTAATATATTACATTTTATAGTATATTTAAAATACTTATGATGATTCCAAATACTGAAAATGTATACTTACAGAAAGATATCAAAGCCATATGCTTCAATTAGCCACAATCGTAACCAATCAAAGGTTATGAAACGTTGAATGCTTTCATTTGCATTTAAAGAAGAAAGCAGCTAGCGCGATTCATTTTTTATTACCCGGGAAAATTTATCAAAACACGACGTGGCAGATGGAGGCTGTGTAAGGTATACATTTATTCAGAATCCAAGGCGGTATATTGATGTCACTCTCCTCCACCCCTCTGGACTCAACTTCCCAGAGTGCATTGCACAATGACATCACACCCACATGTCCCCAGTCACCCAATCAGCTCTGCTCTAGGTCTCCTGATTTCTGGTCCAGCTGGAGCCAATTTAGCACCAGTGTATATGCCTCACTCAAACACTTCTTCAGTGCAAACTCAGTGTCTGATTCTGAGCGTTTCCACTCTGTATACCGTCACTCTGGCTTTTGACTCCCTTTGTTTTTAACCTCCTCTTTTGCTTATTCCTTGACAGTGTTCTCCTTTGATCTCCTCTCTGGTTATCCATGGTCTACCCTCCAAAACACTTCGCCCTCTGCAGTACATTCAAAACTCCACAGCCAGAGCCTTCGTTCGCACCGAGAGGTCCATGCACATCACCCCCATTCTTCTTCAGCTACACTGGCTACCAATTCTACCAGTCCTGCTGCTGACCTTTAAGGCCTTGCACAGACTAGCACCCACCTATCTGTTGGCCCTTTTACATCCTTATGTTCCATCTAGTGAGCTAAAGTCCTCTGACTCGGGTCTCCTAGCTGTTCCTAGGTTCAGGCTTTCCTCTATGGGTGGCAGGTCATTTAGTGTTGCTGCCCCCCCCACAGTCTGGAACTCCTTACCTTCATCTATTCACACTTCACCCTCTCTTTCCATCTCTGTTTGTTTGTTTTTTGAGATTGTAAACCGTCCTGGGTATGTGAAAGGCGCGATAGAAGTGTAACCCATTATTACTATTATTATTATTATTATTATTATTATTATTATTATCGACCTCTCTCTCGTTCATTTGACCATTCTCATGCCTAGTCCTTCTACTTTGGTTACCTCACTGCCTGTCTACCCTGGTTTTGACCTTTGCCTGTCCTTTTACTCCAGTCTTGTTTGTTTGTGTGTTGTTGCCGTGCTCAAGGTTCTTTGTCCTTGACAATTGACATATTTCACTCACAAGGTGTAAATAACAAACACCCACAATACAGATGGTACAAGAGTACAGTAGAACACAAAGGTAATATTGAAATAAAAGCACAATGGAAGTGATACTGGAAAGGACATACATGTGCTGCACATGTTTGGGTTTCTGTGTAGGACAACCTATTCACCTGGCAGCCATCTTTACAACACCATCAGGCAGTCACGTGCAGCCACACAAGGTCAGATGCCTCCCTCTCTGAACTGAAGAGGCCGAACTGCTTGAAACTGAAGATCAAATCATCCCTAAAGCTGACCAAAACCTCTTGTATGATGTGTCTGGTGTTTGTCTCAGTATCACACAAGAATGTGCTTTTATTTGGGTGGTTCTGGCAACTTGTGCAGATCTACACAACGGATGGAGGATGGGGTGTTGCCACATAACCAGCAAATTGACTGCTTCGTTTTCCTGAAGTGAGGGACTTTCTCCAGAAGTGGACACCATGTTAAGAGTTTTAAGTTTTCCCATTCATATTTCAACCCCTGATCCGTCACCTCCAGCTCTCTGGCTTAGCAGAGGGCAACTTTCCCCTTCTCTGTTGAGGTTGCTTTGCCATATTCTGAATAAAACTGCATTATGGAGAAGAACTAAAGTGGTCCGTTGGAAGAACCCCCTACATCATAAATAATGGAACATTGTAGATTATATTAATACATTATTATACCTGGCAGCTTAAAACATTATCATTATATTTACGGCATTTAGCTGACGCTCTTATCCAGAGCGACTTACAAGGTTAATCATATTACAGGTGGGCCAGTGTAGTGTTAGGAGTCTTGCCCAAGGACTCTTATTGGGGTAGCACAGTGTAGTCACCCAGACCGGGACTTGAACCCCAGTCTCCCACATGTGGTGGTGGGTCCCTGGTGCGTAGTTGTAGTACCCACAGAGCTCCACCAACCACTATCCAGGTGGCTGATGTTTCAACACATCTTACTCTCTGCCTACTTCACATATTGTAACTCGGAGAAACTGGGAGTGATGTGCAACTCTGATTTGTCCTCCATCACCCGCCTTGGCTACGTAACACACCGCATGAACACATGGTAAGTTCATACAGAAGGGCCATGCATTTAACAGGGCTCACTTATTTGCAATGAGCATGTGTCTGGCCTTATTGACCCTTGGTGACCTTGTGGAGGTGCAGATTGGGCTGTACGATGATGGATCATATATTTACCTCGGTCGGTGAGACAGAGCCCGGTGGATGTGGGGTCTGGAGGTCTGGCCCACTGGGTGCAGTAATCATTTAACACAACAAAAGAGGTCATTGTCTGGCCGCTGTGTCCTGCCCATCCCCCGTCTGGGATGCTGTGTCAAGATCCCCGAGGACTGAAAGGGAAAATCTGTCTAGAAAAAAAAAACCATGCTGGGTGATTAAAGAGCCATTACATCAGCGGGATATCTGTGCATCATCATCGCTGGTGTTCATAGTATCTGTGGAACTGATCCGCTTCATTCGATAATATTTACTGATGTGTGTAAGGCTGCGGGCATGATGTCATGTCTAGCACTAGGTCAAAACTTATCTTGATCAAATTCATAAACATCGATGCATCTCAATTTCCAACTTTGGGAATATTTGGGAATCTTTTTTCCCCAGCTCAAAATTCTATGACACATCTGTTAGTCATTTCCTCCTGTATCAAACATTTCGAAAGTGCTAGCGTGGATGTTTCAGGTTCTGGCTGAACGGTTTTCCATTCCATTCCATTCATGGTGACAATAAACAGGATCCTGATGCTGGGTGAATAGGCCTCAGGGAGCTCGTCCCGGAGCGGTTATCCGAGCCTATCCATCGTTTTTTAGGCTTCCTCCTTCTCGGAGACATCTGCAAAGTTGCACATGATCAGATGAGCACTGAACTCAAACACCGCGGATTAGTTCTAGCCGTGTTTTATCACGGGCCGCAAATCTGTTTATTGCATCATGGCGCGAAGGGATTCTGGGCATAGGTTGCTTTACATGGATCCAGGACCAGCTCCTCCTAAATCCTGAGGCTTCATATGACACGCTGGGGCGTTCGTGTTAACATAAAAGGCCGGCTTTTTATCACTGCCGAGTGCCTCCCTCAAATGAAAGGGAGTTATATATGAATCTGCCAAAGCAATGCAATATGCAAGACAGACGGCCTTATAAAGGAGTCACCGGGAAATGATGCATCGCTGCAGCCATCGGAATTGACGTTTTCATTGATGTCTCCTCTAATTATCAATGTTCTAGTCTTGCTCGCTAATGTTTTTCGAGAACTCGACTCCAAAAAGTCCAGCCTGATCATATAAGGAAGCACTGTAGGAGATGAAGCCGCAGTTAAAGTCAGCACGCATCGCATAAATCATAATGCGACAGTTCATCCCGGATCTGCACCGCAGCTTTTTATTTACTTCGCCCAAACAGGCCGACCAGACAGGGTGTGCAGCGCTAGCTTTCTAAATGAATACTCTATTAATGGTCCTGTACGTTCGGTCCCGCTCACAGCCGCCGTAATATACCTGCCATATCTTCTCCAATGAGGGTTCATTCATTTCTGTATCATTTATTGGAAGCTGCAGAAACCTCCTCCAGATATTTTCCTGGACCTGATGGAGAAATTAGCTCACCGTGGTGCCAGCTGGCACTGATATTGTTTATCGCTGATCTAATTGAGACAACTGAGATCAACAACAAAAGCTGCTGTATACCGACTGTCCCTCTCTTCCTCTCTCTCGCTATGTCTCTCGGTCGCTCTCACGGCAGAAGAGATGCTTTCAGAATGACACACAGTCCTCTAGTTTTTAAAACAGCTTTTTTAACTTACGTTCTTTCGGCTTTTATCTTCCTCCTGCAAGTGGATGATCTTATATTGAATCTCCTTAGGAATAATCTCTCATGAAAAATGAATAGCTTGTGCATAATGGCCTTGTTGGCTGGAAACTCGAATGGCTTTTGCACAGTACTGTTGGGACAGTAGGTAACAGCTGGGAATGAATATAAATAAAAGCAGAATAGAAATGACCTGAAAAACTGAAAGTCTGAAAGTAGTACAGAGACAAACTTTGAAATGTTGAAATTGAGAAATTTATTTCAAATTTTAAAAGAAATTAACAACAAGCTTGTGAGTTTAATGTGTATGTGCGTGTCCCGTCCTGCGATGGACTGGTAGCCTGTCCAGGGTGTTTCTCCGCCCAAGGCCTGATGTCACTCCAAATTGGACCAGCCTGGTGGCCAATCTTCATTAATTGCACATTGCACCAGTAAGAGCAGAGTGTGAAGGTTCAGTTAGCAGGTAAGAGCACAGTTCTGCTCAAAATACTGCAATGCACACAGCATTATGGGACATACCAGAGTTCAAAAGAGGACAAACTGTTGGTGCACGTCTTGCTGGCGCATCTGTGACCAAGACAGCAAGTCTTTGAGATGTATCAAGAGCCACGGTATCCAGGGTAATGTCAGCACACCACCAAGAAGGACGAACCTCCACCAGCATCACGTAGTGATCCCTGAGATCCCTCTGACCACTGTGCAGGACGCAGTATATGTCATTCCCAAGACCAACTGACGCTGTATTGGCCGCAAAAGGAGGCCCTACACCATACTAATAAATGATTGTGGTCTAAAACCAGGTGTTTCACTTTCATTGTCCAACCCCTGTAGATATAGATAGATAGATAGATAGATAGATAGATAGATAGTGTACTAAGTACAGAGTTAGTTTATCAAATCTACCACATTAAGCTTGACACATGTTAAGCACATTTAAGTATACTTCAGCATACTGTGTTTTTCTCCTGGATCTTCAGACGGCACTACATTAAATCCAATTCTACACACTTCCCAAAACCATCATCCTTGAATGCTGTTCATCACTATTCCAAAAAGCCAGTTAAAACTCCACCACACAACCAAGAAACCAGATGTAAACAGATCCAGAAACAAAGCCGGCATCTTCTCTGGACCAGACCACATTTAGGATGGACTGAGGTGAAGCGGAAAAGTGTCCGGGTAGCGGGCAAATAAAAAATACTAAATTCTATTTGGAAATCATGGACGCAGCGTCCTTCAGGCTAAAGAGAAGAGGGAGCAGCAGTGCAGTTCAGGCCTGTCAAAACATTCTGAGCATTATGAAAGGGAAAAATACAACAAAGGAGACCCGAACTGTTGAGCAGCTGGAATCCGATATCAAGCTAGAGTGGAAAACATTTTACTTTTTTTTTTTTTGTCATTTTTACTCTGCAGCAATTGGTAAGAAGAGGTGATGAACACATCATCCTGTGCCCAACTCTGTCTATTCTCAAATACCTTAACCCTGTAACATCCTTACCAGTAAAAAAAGGATTTATTTATTTATTCATTATCCCTATTTTTATTTGTTTAGGGCCAAAATAACAAAGCAATTACTTTCGCTTCTCAGCATAGACACCTTTAGCATAAAGAAACAATTAGACCGTTTGATAGTGCATGTTTACTGAACATGATTTTGCCCTCATTAGACTTTTGTTGTATAAAGTTACAGAATTCTGCTGATCAAAACCTCTGAAACTGCAATATGCTGGTAAAATAACTGTACTTTTGAAAATGTATTTGTCGCTTGCTTCCTCTTTAGATGAGAACAGTAAAGTTGTATCTACCAAAAGACTGATCTATAGTGAATTTATTTAGCCTAACACAGCTCTACCGATTGGTAGAGATAGCACAATCAGGTAGAGTTAAGTTCAACACGTTCTTCATTTAGATATAGTGACTCAAAATGTGCTTTATCAAGAAGTTGAGGGTTAAAAAAATGGTGAAAAAAAACTAATTGAGTTCTTAGGTTAGTGTCTCCTACAATTCAGACCCTCTGTTTACTACGTCTTTAGCCAAGATTTAGTTTTCCTTCTTTGTGACTGCTGCTGAGACGATGAATCGTTTAAGTATTCCTCTTTGAAATTTTGGGGGCAAATTTTGATATTTGACTTCAAAAGGTTAATCATCCTATTGCTAATTCTCCTGCATATCTCATCAAACATCTGCCATTTCAGTCTCCAACATGAGCCAATTATAGTTGCTAATAATATTACCAGCCTTATGCCCCATGTGTGTGAGCAGATTGAATCCGAGAGAGAGAGAGAGAGAGAGAGAGAGCGAAAGAGAGAGAGAGTGAGTCTCAGCTAAACCTTCCTGTTCACTTCACACGATGAACTCATAAAGTATTCATATCACCCACAGTTCTAATTCAGGACACTTCCTTTTTTTTTTTTGGTCCAACATCGCTCCTCCATTTACCTCTCCACTGCAGACAAAGAAAGACCTAACGGTATAGTTCTTATTTGTATCCAAGTAGCGGCCTTAAAGAGCTTAGCCTAGACCCTCAGGTGACCATGGGACGTATTTTCCAGAATTTTCCATGACCGGGAAAATGATATTCCAAGTAAAACAGTTTCTTTCCTTAAATTCCATCTCAGGTTTGAATTCCCACAGAGGTGGGACATAAAAGTCGGTGGGAATGCCTCCATTCCATGGAAGTGCTTTTACTGGATGAAATATATGAGGGCGAGCTTTAGAGGAGACATAAAGTGAACTGATTTTCGTTCCCCTATATGTTAACTAGAAGCAAGCTTTCATTAACTCCCACCATGAATCTAATTGCTTCCTATTGGGAGTCATTAAGGACCCTCGGTGTACCTGGGCACCATGTGGGGCAAAACAAAGCAAATTTATTTCCTGCGTTTGTCTTCAAAAGCTCACAGTAAACTCAATAACCAGTACTGGACAGTAACTCAGTAAGTGTAATGTGTTAGTGTACTGTAAGTAGTGTGTCTGTGTACGGTAACTCAGTAAGTGTAATGCGTTAGTGTACTGTAAGTAGTGTGTTGGTGTACAGTAACTCAGTAAGTGTAATGCGTTAGTGTACTGTAAGTAGCGTGTTGGTGTACAGTAACTCAGTAAGTGTGATGCGTTAGTGTGCTGTAAGTAGTGTGTTGGTGTTCAGTAACTCAGTAAGTGTAGTGTGTTAGTGTGCTGTAAGTAGCGTGTTGGTGTACAGTAACTCAGTAAGTGTAATGTGTTAGTGTGCTGTAAGTAGTGTGTTGGTGTACAGTAACTCAGTAAGTGTAATGCGTTAGTGTGCTGTAAGTAGTGTGTTGGTGTACAGTAACTCAGTAAGTGTAATGCGTTAGTGTGCTGTAAGTAGTGTGTTGGTGTACAGTAACTCAGTAAGTGTAATGCGTTAGTGTGCTGTAAGTAGTGTGTTGGTGTACAGTAACTCAGTAAGTGTAATGCGTTAGTGTACTGTAAGTAGTGTGTTGGTGTACAGTAACTCAGTAAGTGTAATGCGTTAGTGTGCTGTAAGTAGTGTGTTGGTGTACAGTAACTCAGTAAGTGTAATGCGTTAGTGTACTGTAAGTAGTGTGTTGGTGTACAGTAACTCAGTAAGTGTAGTGTGTTAGTGTGCTGTAAGTAGTGTGTTGGTGTACAGTAACTCAGTAAGTGTAATGCGTTAGTGTACTGTAAGTAGTGTGTTGGTGTACAGTAACTCAGTAAGTGTAATGTGTTAGTGTGCTGTAAGTAGCGTGTTGGTGTACAGTAACTCAGTAAGTGTAATGTGTTAGTGTACTGTAAGTAGTGTGTTGGTGTACAGTAACTCAGTAAGTGTAGTGTGTTAGTGTGCTGTAAGTAGTGTGTCGGTGTACAGTAACTCAGTAAGTGTAATGTGTTAGTGTAGTGTAAGTAGCGTGTCGGTGTACAGTAACTCAGTAAGTGTAATGTGTTAGTGTGCTGTAAGTAGTGTGTCGGTGTACAGTAACTCAGTAAGTGTAATGTGTTAGTGTGCTGTAAGTAGCGTGTCGGTGTACAGTAACTCAGTAAGTGTAATGTGTTAGTGTGCTGTAAGTAGCGTGTTGGTGTACAGTAACTCAGTAAGTGTAGTGTGTTAGTGTGCTGTAAGTAGTGTGTTGGTGTACAGTAACTCAGTAAGTGTAATGTGTTAGTGTACTGTAAGTAGTGTGTTGGTGTACAGTAACTCAGTAAGTGTAATGCGTTAGTGTGCTGTAAGTAGTGTGTTGGTGTACAGTAACTCAGTAAGTGTAATGTGTTAGTGTACTGTAAGTAGTGTGTTGGTGTACAGTAACTCAGTAAGTGTAGTGTGTTAGTGTGCTGTAAGTAGTGTGTTGGTGTACAGTAACTCAGTAAGTGTGATGTGTTAGTGTACTGTAAGTAGTGTGTCGGTGTACAGTAACTCAGTAAGTGTAATGCGTTAGTGTGCTGTAAGTAGTGTGTTGGTGTACAGTAACTCAGTAAGTGTAGTGTGTTAGTGTACTGTAAGTAGTGTGTTGGTGTACAGTAACTCAGTAAGTGTAGTGCGTTAGTGTACTGTAAGTAGTGTGTTGGTGTACAGTAACTCAGTAAGTGTAGTGTGTTAGTGTGCTGTAAGTAGTGTGTTGGTGTACAGTAACTCAGTAAGTGTAATGCGTTAGTGTACTGTAAGTAGTGTGTTGGTGTACAGTAACTCAGTAAGTGTAGTGTGTTAGTGTGCTGTAAGTAGTGTGTTGGTGTACAGTAACTCAGTATGTGTAACGCGTTAGTGTACTGTATGTAGTGTGTTGGTGTACAGTAAATCAGTAAGTCTAATGTGTTAGTGTAGTGTAGTTTTAAAAATGAATTTTACATACGTTTTAATCATTCATATTTGGCAGGATAGCCAATAACACAGTGTTATTGTTGTTCTGGTGTGAATACACGTATATTACTGCCTCTGATTTTTTAGTGAACCATGCCTTTAAGATGAAGAGCAAACCCCAGGCAGCGTTGTCCTCTTGCTGCAGTATTTATTCAGCGTGTCCTGGATCTATCTCTTTTACGCAGTTTCAGAAATCCTGCCTTCGAGTCGACTCTGTTTACTTCACCGCAGCCTCCACCATATTTGCCCTGTTAAGAATCTGACTGAGACAGATAGGACTTGGACATGCATGGACCAGTCATGCAGATTTCCACCGTGTTCACTCTGGGTGCAGCTGAGAAAGCGTCCACTTGGCTTCTATGCGCTCTGTGATCTTTACCGTCTGACCAAAACAAAAATCATGTCCCAGATACATCCGTAACTCCACGGCTCTTTTGCCAGTGATGGCTCATATGGGACTCAATCTCTCGTTTTCACTTCTACACGATTCTGACTGTGACCTAATTTACAAGCACTTAGGGTTGAGTCTGTACACGGCTGCATTCCCCAAGCCCATCAGCGCACAGAAATGGAAAGGGTATCTACTGGCCCATCTGACTTATTTATGTAAGCGCCCAACGGAAAAGCCTGGCTGGATGAACAATGCTGCCCGGCCGGCTCGCTCTGTCTTCACAGGCAAAGTGCCCTCAGATAACCTCTGCATACAGCCAGCATTCATTAGCCAACCCAGCTGAGCACAAACCGGCCCATTTAAGTTTGTTTGCTCTCTCCCTCTCTCCTTCTCTCTCTCTCTCTTGTTTTCCTATCCTCCGTCTTACCAAACAGTTGCTGGTTCATGCATTCATAATGGTTACAGATTCAGAACCAGCCCGATCCCTCTCTTTGATGTCAGCTAGGCCCTTAATGTAGCTTATTTATAAAGTGAAGTCTCTCTACGTGTTCGGTTCCTGGTGAGCAGTCTTTTCAGGGACTCATAAAGGAAACACGCAGTTCTCTCTAAACTGACGATGTACAGGGTAAACGGTAGGGCTGTGTATTGAGAACCTGGCGATACAATGCCTGTCATGATACAGGGGTTATGATTCAATTTAATACTGCCCACACCACACCAGCAGAGAGGATCGTTTGATCCGGCATCCAAACACAGGTGGCACCTTCATTACACACCCCTGTTTCCGGCCGGACCATTTCTGGGCACTTAGCAGAAGGACATCTGGTGTCAACGGCACCCATTACATGTCCTGCCCTTGTCAGCCAGCCACCATCGTCTTTGTTTGCAGGGGTTCGTAAATTAGAAACCTGAATTGCTACAAACTGGAACCCTTCGCACCAAATCCAGGGATCTGAGGAGAGTCGGGTTTGAGTATGGAGGCCTCGAGGTGAGCGCTTGGAGCAGCAGACTGCTGGGGTGAATATCTGGGGAGCCATCGGTCGGTCACCGCTAGCAGTGACACGAGGGAAACTAACAGCTTAGCAATATGTGCAGGATGTCCTCCGGCCACATGTGTTGCCTCTCATGGCAAGGCTTCAAAGGCTGCCAAGGCTTTCCCGGGAATGTCTCTACCAGATTGCAACACTTTCTAGGCCTGCCCGGTTGCCAGATTTATCACCAATCACCCATTTATGGGACCAGCTGGGACGCCAGCTTCGGCATCTTACAACTGTGCTGGATCTACAGGCCCAACATGCAACATTGGTGGGCAAACATGCCACAGGATGCCATACAGAACCTGTATGCCTCCATGCCCAGTCGTTAGAGGTGGCCCAATAGGTCCTAGAGCCTATTATCAGTTGTACAGTTCTCCCCAATAAAGTTTCATTTCTCTCTGTAACTGTTATCACTTAGCTATATCATTATATGATATAGATAAGTGATAACAGTTGTATTATATATACATTTATTTTATGCATATTGTAACAGTTGGTTACGTGCTCTTGACTATTGTGCATGCGCGCTGAGCTGTAGCTCTCTAGGAGCTAGTTGTAGCCTAGCCTCCTGTCTGAGGCAGCTGCTTCTAAGTTACTCCAGACAGTAATGGTGAGATGTGTGGTTACTTGGTCCAATAAACACCACTTCTATCCCGCATGGAGTGTGTCCCGGGCGTGTGTCTTTAGAGAGTCCCAGGACCAGTGCCTTTTCCCGGGTCTGGCTCCTGCACCGCACCTTTTCACCCGTACAATATACATACATACAGGGGTTGGACAATGAAACTGAAACACCTTTTGCGGCCGATACAGCGTCAGTTCATCTTGGGAATGACCTATACTGCGTCCTGCACAGTGGTCAGAGGGAGTTTAAGCCATTCTTCTTGCAGGATAGTGGCCAGGTCACTACGTGATGCTGGTGGAGGTTCGTCCTTCTTGGTGGTATGCTGACATTGCCCTGGATACCGTGGCTCTAGATACATCACAAAGACTTGCTGTCTTGATCACAGATGCTCCAGCAAGACGTGCACCAACAGTTTGTCCTCTTTTGAACTCTGGTATGTCACCCATAATGTTGTGTGCATTGCAGTATTTTGAGCAGAACTGTGCTCTTACCTGCTAACTGAACCTTCACACTCTGCTCTTACTGGTGCAATGTGCAGTTAATGAAGATTGGCCACCAGGCTGGTCCAATTTAGCCATGAGACCTCCCACACTAAAATGACAGGTGTTTCAGTTTCATTGTCCAACCCCTGTACATACATGCATACAACTGAGTCACAGAAACTCTAAAGTGGCCAGACAGCACTCCATTGACAGATGATCCACAAACCAGTTACAGGGTGTTGGGCACTCAAGGCTCACTGATGTGTGGGGGGAATGAAGAGCATACTATCTGACCTGAACCTATACGAGGGCAACTGTGTCCGAGATCACAGAAATGTTTTATGATGGTTATGGGAGTAATGTATTATACCACACAGTGCATCACACCCTGTTGTTTGTGTGGGGGGCTGCACAGCTACAGACTGGTTGGAGTGCCCATGCTTATCTCAATACAATAGGCAACCAAGCATCGGTGCTACTCCTGGTTGGTCTACTGGGATCCAATTTATTTAGGGAAGTGATGACACCTGGACGCACCATGGGAGGACGAGAAACAGTGGAAGGACCCTGATGCTCTGGTGGGAAACCCTGGGTCTGCACATTCATGTGGACAGCAATTTGATGTATCCCATATCTAATCTGGTGCAGACCAGATACGTTTCTTCATGACAATGGAATTCATCGATGGTCATGGCATCTTTCAGCAAGGTAATGCAACCTGCCACTTTGCACACCTTGTTCGGGAAAGGCTTGAGGAGCTTCAGAGGTCTTGCTGTTTTGGCAGCACATGGAGGACCAACAGCAGATTAGGCAGGGGGTCATTATGCTTTGGCTCATACTTGGATGTTTACAGTGCAGGTCTTTGTGAGAGACACACGTGATGGAACACCATGACAGTTGACGAGGCGAATGCGTGCTTGTGGTAGAAGGCAGCTTGGGCATGCCTTTCTGCAACGTGTTGCCTTCTAAATTGGGTCCTGACACATTTTGGAATGCAACAACACTTGCAACTATGTTTGTGTAGATCAAAGTGTTTGCATTTGCATGCATGTGTGAAGTACGTTTCAGGCCTCACATGACAACGTAACGCTCAGAGTTACAACTTCCCTGACTTTGAGTCGAGTCTGTTTACTTCACCGCAGCCTCGACTTTATTTGCACTGTTAAGAATCTGATCTGACTGAGACAGATAGGACGTGGACATGCATGGGCCAGTCATACAGATTTCCACCGTGCTCACTCTGGGGGCAGCTGAGTAACCATCCTCTTGGCTTCTATACGCTCTGTGTTCTTTAATGTGTGAGCGAAACAAAACCCATGCCCCAGATAAATCCGTAACTCTGTGGCTCTTTTGCATGTGATGGCTTATATGAGACTCAATCTCTCGCTTTCGCAACCACACTTGCAACTACGTTTGTGTAGATCGATGCGATTGCATTTGAATGCTGTTGTGTGAAATACGTTCATGGCCTTAGACATACATGGGGCAGATATAACGGTCAGAGTTACACCTTGCATTTACTGTTTAGAACAAATTACAATGCCTCTGCTGTGCTCTGTTCTGAGGCTGAGAAGAACCAAAGGAGAACTGAAAATGCAGGGTGAGATCTAGATGGATGGGTCTCACTAAAATGCAGGTGTTTGGAAAAAAACGGCTGCCAGGAAAAAGTAGTAGTTGTTGTGTTCTCAAACCAGACACTTCATGCTTGCTGAAGCAGCCGGTCAGTGATAACCCACTGGATATATGAAGTCCATTTGGAATCCATTTGGACCCTTAAGGCCGTGCCAGTGTAAATACTCATTTCTTAACTTAGCTTTCGGGTTTAACTGCAAGCAAATCATCTAGCGAAGTGTCTTAACGAAAGCTATCAGCTGTGTGTGCCGTGTTAGTTGTCGGTAAAGGCCTTGGAACTCCACCCTAATTTGTGTAGGCCTGAGTTAGGCAGGCGATTTAACACCCATCTTAATGTGTGAGTATTAAAACCGTATAACCTCTAATAGAGCATCGTGCTAATTGTTGGAACTGTGTATCTGGTAGCGTTGGAGGCACGACAGGTTCCAACTTATACTGGACCCGAACCACAGCTAGTTGTAGCGGGATCAGCTGGAAGAGGAGGTCCATCGTTACAAATTTATATCCTTCTTTAAAATATTACCAAGCACATATGCTACACATCTTATGGATGTACCTGACTGACCCAACAGCCATAACTGAGGACATTCAGTGAGCAGTGATTCCCTCCAAGGGTCATCCTGTTACTGCCAGCACCATTGGCAAACGGCTGCACGACGCAGGACTACCAGAACGCAGGCCAACCTGAATGCAGGCCATTACAGTGACTGCCCTTAACACCACGTCATTGTCGTATAAGACTGTAATGGTGTCGTGCTAGGCTGTCATGCAGTGACTTAGAACGGCAGCAGGTCATCTTCAGAGACGAGTCCCGCTTTAGTCTTGGTAAAGACGACCATTGAATCTGTGTGTGGATGCACCGTGGTCTGTGCTATAATTAATTAGATTCAATTCAATTCATCTTTATTGTCATTATACCAATACAGGGCTGCACAGCATAACGAAACACAGCCAGTCCCCTTCTCCAGTGCAAAGACAAACAGGCAAAAACAACATGAGCCTAAACAGTAACAGTAGTGTGTAAGAGCGGTATCTGTATGTCAGAATCTGAATACTAAAACTGAGGTGCAGTTGCAGGAGTTGCAGCATATGCAGGAGGCACAAACAGCTTTGTGGAAGTGTACATGTACGGTGTGTTTGGCAGCAAAGTGTGCAGTTAAGTGTGTGCTTGTAAACAATATGTATATATGAAGTGTGCAGTGCAGGTAGGAGAATAGCAGCTCGGTCTTCAGGAGAACAGCTAAACGGTTGTCACATGTCACTCATCCAGAAGGCCGGTGTCACTCCACTTTCACCCCTACCACACCATCTGCAGGAACTGGTGTGAGAATATTCAAGCTGGATGGGATGGATTATCACAGGACACCATTAGGAACCTCCATGCTGAGACGTCTGGCATGTTGCTTTAGCAAACATGGCGGCCCGACGCCATACTGAGAGACAGACTTCTGTATGTGTAGCTCAATAAATATTGATCATATCAGTCTAAATGTATCATCAGTTATTGATCCTGGTCACCTTTATCTTCCTTCCCAATGGCACCGCAATCCCACACTTCCATCTGGGTGCTGCTGTTCTTCTGATGATGTGGCCACACACTTTTTGCAGATAAGCACAGTCTTTGGTGTGGTCCAGTCTGGTAAAATGATGCTTGGGCACTGTTTGGACACTGGCGTGTTACATGTATGTTGGCACGAAGCTGTGTAAACGTGAGCGCACAATGCCCACGCATTACGGCATTATGCACAGACGTTTACTCTGGCAGATAAGCAGATGTACAAAGTTTAATTTGGTCTTTAGTCATAATTCTTGTGCCAAGTTCACAGCCTGAGCCAGTGACTCTTCAGTGGGGTTACTTTAACGGTTCACAGGTAGAAGCTGATTATGTCCAATACAGAGACAATTGTGTCCCTTGCTAGGGTTATTTTTCCACCTATGTAAGCTTCTAACAGAAGGGTGTGAATACTTGTGACCATCATACATCCTCTTTTTATTCTCTGTAAAATAGCTAAAGAAATATGTCTCCTACTTTTGGCTTTGAAACTGCTGCCAATAAAATTTGGATGATCCAAAAAGTCTACCAGATGTAAACTCGGGCGAAATGCTGTGGTGTGCAATTGAAACATTCTGGCATTCCCAATCCTTTTCATATGTGAGCCCGTGCATGGAACAACAAAGCACTCATTCCGTCCCCGCTCCGGAGGGTTCGTTTGTAACACCTCGAGAAGGCCATAACCATGCATATGACACAAATAACAGGCATGTCTTTCTCAGTGGCCCGGTCTAGGATGCATGCTGCTAGCTGGTCTAGACAATGAAATTGGTCCCCAGGGAGATATAAATGCTGACTCACTTCAGCCTTGTTAGTGTGTGGAGAAACAGGCGATGTGGCGATGTTCCCATCTATCATCCGCCGTGTGATTCTATAATGACCCGCTCCACTGCCTGCGAACATCAACAGCAACTGCAGCGGAGAGCCATACGGTTGTGCTGAGAGGAAGGGGGCTCTCGGCTATTCCGTTGCTAGAGCTGTCTTGTTGCTGTCTCCCCATGTCTTCTGCGTGAACCTAGCTATTGACAATAACCGATGATTGATGTGAACCCTCAGCAGAAAGAAACTACCACTTGGTCCTGATGGCATACAAGCACATGTAAAGTGGTAGAGATGGAAAGAGCGAGGGGAACAGTGATAGCGACCTTCGGCAGCTGCATCAGTGCCGAGCGCCCTTGAATCACGTCTGTGCTGCCATGGCAGCCTGTTATTTTGCTCAGTCATTTAGTACCCCATCATCCATCATCCACAGGCCTGTGTTAGGTTATCGTAATGGCGGAGCATTGCTTTAGGCCTGAGGTGGAACGCTGACCAAGGATATAGAGGATAGTAGATCCGTGGACATCACCTACAAGCATTCCAATAAGTACACCGACTGGCCCCTTCATTCAGTACCCCTCTTGGTTTCTACACTCCTTCCCCATTTGATCTGCTCCACTTCCCATATAGGTTCAATTTGTACTTACACATACAGACTCTAGCCCATCTGTTTCTCAGTATACTTTGTTAGACCCCCATTAGTTCACCCTGTTGTTCAATGGTCAGGACCCCCACAGAGCTGGTATTATTTGGGTGATGAATCTTTCTCAGCACTGAGAGTGGTTGGTGTAGCTCAGCAGATAACACCACTGCCCGTCAGGGAGCCACCACCTCATGTGGGAGACTGGGGTTCGAATCCTGGTCTACACCAATAAGAGTCCTTGGGCAAGACTCCTAACACTACACTGGCCTACCTGTAATATGATTAACCATGTAAGTTGCTCTGGATAAGAGCGTCAGCTAAATGCTGTAAATGAGAGGCAAACATTTGGGATACGAATGGAGACACAAGGAATTGTTCCAACTACCTCAAGCTTTAGGCGTATTGGGTTAAGACCTTTCATTCAGTAACTTAGCAAGTAGCCTAATATGAAGGTCATACGTTTCACTCTTCCACAAGTTGTACCCTTATGGTTTAACGGGGTCCAATACACGGACCCTTTAGCACGTGTTCTTATGCTTAGCTACTCAGCATGTTGCCACAGTGCTCCCTCATGCAAGGGTCGCCATTTTGTCTGCAGCCTTTCGCTATATGACATTTCGCTTCATGTCATTGCACATGGCCGCGCTCACATCCCTGCGGGAAAGCGAGCCGGTCAGAGGGCTACTGTGGAGCCGCTGTCTCATGCTAAGGAACCCTTACACTCCAGCTCCGCGGCTCCTTTTCGTGTGCATGTGTGCTTTGAGCCGGACGGGCTTTCTTGTCGTGTCCGTATGATGGAGTGAGTGGCATTAGCAGATGGAGCAGCAGAACGTGCCACAGGAAACGCTAGCCCTAACGCTAGCCCTAACGCTAGCACTGCACCGAACAGTAAAGCCAGTCAGAGCGGGCGGGCTTAGCCTGTGCAGAAAGTAGGTGAAAGGGCGCTCACTCTCTCTCTCCCTCTATCTCTCTGTGTCTCTCGCTCTCTCTCTCTCTCTCTCCCTTCACCCCCTCTCTCTAGTTCCACCAACAGCTCCCTGCATAGTGAAGGGTGGGGGAGGGGAGGCTGTTGTGTACAGAGAGGGAGCGGGAGGGGGAGTGAGGGAGAGAGACTGCCACCATATCGGCTTACACTGAAGACGCTGCGACATGTTTTTCCTGTGTGAGAGCCGCATTGTATGGGCCACGTGCACTTACGCAAGCACGCGCGCACCAAAGGCAATGGCTCTTTTGGGAATTCCCAGACGGAAAGAAAGGAGACGAGCTAAGTGGAGTCACACCGGCGTGCATTCCTGCAAATGCCAGCTTGCCATACTGCCACTGATATGCCACAGCTCTAACGAGTAGAGACTAAATGCACCTGAATCGGGAGACATATTTAAGCAGACGGTCCAGCGAGACGTGTTGAGTATGTGTACAATCAGCACAGGCCGTTTCTAGTTACCCCTCAGTTTCTCCAGGATTATAGGCTACGTATCCTGCATATCACCTCCGGAGCTCCACTTATAACATTTGTGTGGGTTGATGTACCAAAAACGGCCGTAGCTGAATTTAACACGACCATTTACCAACCTCTGTTTTAGAAAGAAATGTGCTGTGCCCTTAACATTAACACACACACAAAGGCTGGCCGCTGGCCGCTAGGGTGGCCACACATCCGGACAGACAGACGTTTACATTTACGGCATTTAGGTGACGCCCTTATCCAGAGTGACTTACATGGTTAATCATATTATAGGTAGGCCAATGTAGTGTTAGGAGTCTTGCCCAAGGACTCCTATTGGTGTAGCACAGCATAGTCACCCAGACTGGGATTTTTCAACTCCTAGTCCTCCGTCCAGCGCAAAACCTGGATGGACACCTAGTAGTCCTCTTTTTTTGATATGAGCTATTTAAAATGTACATGCCATTGCTTAACAAGGTAATGTGACGTTGTGACTCGCCTACCAGGTAACCGCAGGGCAGCCCTCTAAACGCTAGTCAATTAGTAAGCTCCTGTCTGACTCACAAATGTCATCCATTCCACCCAGTTAGGTGAGTAATCATTTCTGTGTTATATAGGTTATGGTTTTAATTCTGTTTCAGTATCGTGCAGGGCAGGAGAGACAGTTAATGTTGTTGCTCTGTTTTTGTGTTTATTGTGTTATTCTGTATTGAGTAGCTGGGTAGATGAACATTACTGTCTACCAGGAAACGGAACAGCGTGGCCAGAAAGTGACCTGCCGGCCATGCCAACTGCTTCATTAGCACTGGTCAGTAGTTTTCACTTGAAGACTGTTCTTTTTAAAAAAGCATGATCTTATTTGCATAAAGTTTTCGGGGTCTTATTCTCTACTGCCACAACATTGGTGTCAGAAGTGAGATACCACAACCCCACAACTACAACTACACTTACACTAATAGTTGCACCCAGAAGGAAGTATGGGAGTGCAGTGCTGTTGGGAAGGAAGATAAAGGTTACCAGGATCAATAACTGATGATACATTTAGACTGATATGATTGAAATATTGCCATTCTTTTGCATACTGAGACTGATATGATCAAACGACGCTCCTTGTTTTTATTCCCTTTGAGCCTGGTCTGACTGTTTGGTTTGACATATCAGAAGTCTGTTGTCTCAGGTCTGTTGTGTCGGTACAACCTATTTAATAAACTGTTTGCTAACCCAACACAATGCCAATGTCACACTGACATTTTAGAGATTCCTAATGGGGGATGTGACCCGATGCGTTACAACAAACTTCATCTTGGCGCTGACCACGGTGCCTCCACACACCAATTCGCAAGTCGTCTCCACCAAGACAAAAGTGGGACCTGCTGCCAATCTGAGTCACTCCATGACAGTCTACCACAACCCCATTGCCAAGGGTGTATGCGTGCCAAGTGTGTAACTTGAATCATTCAGATGTCTTGCGATGCCAAACCTACCCACCAAATTTCATTCCTGTAGGTTGATTCCTTCTGGGTGCAACTACTCTTTCAATTCATCAGACCTTTCTAGTTACGTATCTCTGAGACTTTACCGCTTACAGCCTTACCAGCGAGCCAGACGGCTCTTTTCATTGAACGTTGAGACTCTCTATGTGACAAATATCCATAATTTGGTGCTTTTAATTAAGTCTGCTAGTTTCTGTTTTACTACTGTAGAGTATATTCACCATCTCTCACTGAATTACTCTACGCTACACTTCAGCATTTTAATAAATGTCTAAGAAATTGGCCAGTTTGCCATATATGTGTATATATATATATATATATATATATAATTCATAATTGGCCTATAGAGAATGTATTTTTCATATACAGGCTACTGCCTGAGCTTTTACAGTGACAGTAATGTGGTTATTGCCCCAACACGTTTCTCATGGATCAAGGCGCGTTTCTCGGCAATCACACATATGAGTAACCTGCTTTCATTTTTTATGGAGTCATTTTCACGAGCTGCCTGAATGCTTTGACATGCGCACATCTCTTGAAGTCTCTTGATGTTTTCTTCCCACACCCAGCCTTCAGCCTCTCTCTCTTTCTCTCTCTCTCTCTTTCTCTCTCTCACTTTGTGATTAATTCCGGCACAGTGGAATGACCCCGTCTGATCTCAGACCTGCGCCGCCCCTCCCCCACTCACTTTCATCTTTCATTATAAATCAGCCATGTTTCAACAGGAACTACTCTGATGAAAAGAAAGCACCCTGTATGTCATGTACATCAACAGGCCGGTCTGATCCACATATTTTCACCATGATTCTGTTTCTTGCCGAGACCAGATGCTAACCAACGAAGGCCTGGTCACTGCAGTCCCTGTTTAGATTGAGCTATAACAGGAATGATTTCGTTTTTCCTGGCCTCCCCTCCCCCCCTTTCACGCTTTTGATTTTCGTCAGATGAAGTTGTGTCGTTCGGAGTGAGCCCTGACACTGTTGCTAAGGAAACGTTGGCACTGGTTTTTATTGGTTAAGCTGTATCCAGGCAGTTAGACAATGCGGGTGCATCACCAGCGCCGTTCTCCACAGATTCACTGCCAAAAAAAGCATAAATGGAGCACAAGCAAGAGAGAGAGCGTCCTGAGCGTCCTCTTTAAACTTCAACCTTTATAAGTCTTTCCCTAAACAGTCATGTTTGAACAGGAAATGCCATATTTGTGCACGGGAGGAGGAGGAGTCTTCTCTCTGCACCTTTAATTCAAGATAGTACTGAATGCGTATGTGTGTAAATACACACGAGTTATCAGCTTTCATGCTTCACCTACCTTGTACAATCTGGAGAAATGAAATTATGTCTGTTTTTCTTTATTGTTTATTATTTTAAGAGGGTTATTATGCTTGCTTAAGTTAAATAGTGGTAGAATTTACTTCTGCTTATTTTACTATTAAGTTATGTGACATGTCAAGTCAGGTTTACTTATATTTTACAACAATCACAAAGCTACTGTACAGAGAATCCGAGGTCAAGACCCCAGTGAGCAAGTCACATAGCATGGTAGGCAAAATGGTCAGAAATGCAAGTAAGCAGTGGGCACCCAGACAAAGCAGATGAAGCTGCAGCATCAGACCGCATGGGCAGTAGTTCAGCATCAGACAGCACAGGATGGGCAGTAGTTCAGAATCAGACAGCACAGGATGGGCAGTAGTTCAGAATCAGACAGCACAGGCTGGGCAGTAGTTCAGAATCAGACAGCACAGGATGGGTAGTAGTTCTGCATCAGACAGCACATGATTTGCAGTAGTTCTGCATCAGACCACACAGGATGGGCAGTAGTTCTGCATCGGACCGCACAGGATGGGCAGTAGTTCTGCATCAGACCGCACAGGATGGGCAGTAGTTCAGCAACAGACCGTACAGGATGGGCAGTAGTTCAGCATCAGACCACACAGGATGGGCAGTAGTTAGCCCCAGACCGCACAGGATGGGCAGTAGTTCTGCATCAGACCGCACAGGATGGGCAGTAGTTCAGCATCAGACCACACAGGATGGGCAGTAGTTCAGCATCAGACCGTACAGGATGGGCAGTAGTTCTGCATCAGACTGCACAGGATTGGCAGAAGTTCAGCATCAGATCCCACAGGTTGGACAGAAGTACAATGATACACTAAACAAAACCGTGAAATCTTTGAATCTAGGTACTTACAGCTAAGCTAGCTTTTCCATTAGTTAGGCCTTCAGCAGCTGAACTGAAAGCCGAAGGTGTCAAATTTACCACTAATATAACCAGAGAGTGACAAACAATCATTTGTGTTTTGATTTACAAAGGGATCAATTTGATGTGAATAAAACAGAACAATATATAGATAGATGTCAATATTGCTTTCTAAGGCTAGTAAGAAAACGGCAAGTCTAAGTGAAGCCTACAGGGGGTTCTATGATGGTACATTTCCATGCTAGTGCTAGATGGACACTGGTAAACCAGATATTTCATTGTTTTCAATGGAGACACAACGGAATATGTGGCCTCTGTAAGTGACAACATTCAGCAAACTTCAGCAGACAGGTGAAATCAACCACAGTGGTGGAATAAACCAGATGTTGATTTCTCCATAGACACCAAAGGACTATGTCGGAAAATGTGTGGTGCTGTCAGCTGTGTACTGCTAGGAGGCATGAAAAAAGTTGTTTGTCTCCCATCACAACCAAGCTTTAAACTACACACACTGGATGCTGCTGGAATTACAACCTGTATACCAGTTATCTCAGAAGCTGCAGAGCCTCTCGCCTTGTAGCACTTCCTAAAGCAACTGGCTGAGCCATGAGCAGGGTACACGAAAAGCTGGCTAGTCTTCATGCTAGGCTAATAACTAGCATATCCTGACTCTCATGACCCCTTTAACTCGTTTCACAATAAACTGGTGAGGTTCATCAGCCTGTTTTATTTTCCGTGTCAGCATTTAGTTGCATACTGATGTAACGGTAATGACAAACCGAATACCTTTCAACCTAAAGCCATTTCAACCAGTATTCCTGATAAACCGGTATTCCTTGATGAGCTAGAATATTGCCCATTTACATTAACAACATTTAGCTAACCCTCTTATCCAGAGCGTCTTACAAGGTTAATCATATTACAGGTAGGCCGGTGTAGTGTTAGGAGTCTTGCCCAAGGACTCCTATTGGTGTGGCCCAGCATAGTAACCTAGACTGGGATTCAAACCCCAGTTTTCCATGTGGTGGCTCCCTGGCGGGAAGTGGTGTTATCCGCTAAGCTACACCAACCACGCCACGCCCACTGCTACAGGCGACTGATACATGTCCTTGCATGATGCTTTCATACTATGAAACTATACTAGGACGTGACCACTCTGTGTTTTTATAGGGCAACTCCCTGTATTCGGATACACCGAACCCTTTAAACGGCTGGAACCTACTACCAGTTCACTCCTATTCCGTAAGATAACTCTCAGTGTTTCCCATGTAGTTATTGCATAATAAATTTTGGGTTATATTATGCCTGGGAATCAAGTTCAAAAATCCAAGGCTGAACAGCCATAGTACTTGTCATTCTTCATTGGAAATCATCCCAAATTCAAGCTTAGGCTTAGTCTGCGTCTGGCATAGCAGCCCACTGCGTCTCAGTCCATGTCTGCCATCGCTGCAACGCTGTCTTGTATTTCATAGCATGGTTTCAATTTCATTATAACACACACGAAGCCTAACCATATCCAGATTTATGCCTGTGGATCTTGAAACAAGCTGAGGAAACTGAAAGCTGATCCTGCTAGTGCCATTTGAATGCAAGCTCAATTATTTCCCCACCCTTCCCCCACGGCTTTATAAACCCCCAGCCTGTGGGACCCCTGATCCGGGATCAGCCTCTTTGCCGGTTTTCACTGATCTCAGTCACCAAAGACGGAAAAGCAAAACTGATCAAGAAATGGCACGGCTTCACCAGATAGTCTCGCAGTTCCGAAAGGGACGTTGGAATGCCTTCGCAAATTTGATTCGGCCATTTACAGTCCGCCCGCGCTTCCCGTAGGCAGCCCATGTGCATATTTATGTTCCATTAATTCATGAGAAGCGAAGTGAGTCAGAGGGAAGAGCGAGGGCTGGCGCTGAAGCGCACATGAGCAATCCTCTTAAAGAGCACAAGCAGCCTGCTGCACTTAATTACCAACAAGTTTCAACATTATCTGATAGGCCCGCATTCTGCTGATTAGATTTATACCCTATCATGTTTTAATCTCTGTATCGATGCTAGTTTAGAGCAGATAGCAGCAATAGAGGAATTAAAAACAGACATTTTTAAGCCCATGTAAACCTGCTCCAACACTGCACACGACACTAACCATTACATTCCCAGCTAGACGGGATTTTTATCCCGGTACAAACTCCAGTTTGGTGTAATGGAAGCAATAACAAACGCACTTAAGCCCATGAAAAACCTGCACGTGACATGCATCAGGATTATATCCATGGCATCATATTTTAATCTCAGAATCACAGTATGTGAGCATTAAAGACATCTAGGCTGCGTTTAGATTATGACGACACAGAGCTGACAGCCTTTTTGCCTCATGTCTGTTTCCTCCGTGAACTCTGTTAAAGCTCTCTCTTCTGATGATCATCCATGTACATATCAATAACAATGTAAACAAAGCATTACACCCATCAGCCATAACATTAAATCCCTCAGTGGTCAGGACAACCTCCGGACCACCACAGAGCAGGTCAACAAACTGAGCATCAAAGACATCAAAGAATTGAGGAGTTGGGCTGGATTTGGAGGATGCCTTCCCTGGCACAATTCCAAAGAGAGTTTCCTGTAGACTGGGATTTTCCCACTGCTGGTAGACCCGTATGACCGTACGCTTCCATACACCTGCAGATTCAGATATATCCTTCACACTATGGTCTTTGGCCACGCCCACATGCAGTCACTCCTTTTAGCCCATCTTTAACATATTTGATCACATGAGCTGCTGTTTACACAGTGTGGGAATTTCATGAGGAATGGACCAACAGTAATGGCCTAAAACATCTAGGAAAGATGTTCGGTTCCATTGACTTACATTGAAATTAAATTAGGTTTTTGGAGATACCTGTATTTTTTTTTTGGGACAGTGACAATCTTCTCTGGAGCCATTTTCCACACATGGAACGAGACATTTCCTGCACTGTGGCATCTCTTCTCAATCTATGGATCATGTCACTCACATCCCGTAGGTATTTATAACCCCAGCATCCTCATGCAGCGCCATCTGCAGGAGCCAGAGGTTACTAAATACAATATGTATATATACTGTATGGGTCATTCCATTGTTTTCAATGGAGACACAAAGGAATATGTGGGCCTCTGTAAGTGACAACATTCAGCAAACTTCAGCAGGCAGGTGAAATCAACCACAGTGGTGGAATAAACCAGATGTTGATTTCTCCATAGACACCAAAGGACTATGTCTGAAAATGTGTGGTGCTGTGAGCTGTGTACTGCTAGGAGGCATGAAAAAAGTCGTTTGTCTCCCATCACAACCAAGCTTTAAACTACACACACTGGATGCTGCTGGAATTACAACCTGTATACCAGTTATCTCAGAAGCTGCAGAGCCTCTCACCTTGTAGCACTACCTATAGCAACTGCCTGAGCCATAAGCAGGGTACACGGAAAGCTGGCTAGTCTTCAGGCTAGGCTAATAACTAGCAGATCATGACTCTCATTACGTCTTTAACTCGTTTCACAATAAACTGGTGAGGTTCATCAGCCTGTTTTATTTTCCGTGTCTGCATTTAGTTGCATACTGATGTAACGGTAATGACAAACCGAATACCTTGCAACCTAAAGCCATTTCAACCGGTATTCGGGATGAACCGGTATTACTTGATGAGCTAGAATATTGCCCATTCACAGCATTTAGCTAACGCTCTTATCCAGAGCGACTTTCAAGGTTAATCATATTACAGGTAGGCCGGTGTAGTGTTAGGAGTCTTGCCCAAAGACTCTTATTGGTGTAGTGTATATATAGCAGTATATATATATATAATACATATATAATACATATAATATGATAATACATAATACATGCTATATCACTCACATTGCACAGCATATTCCATTATGTTACTTAATCCTTCATCATACAGCCATAGTTAAGGCACCGAACGTTTAAACACCACGTGTACCTGTTGTGAAATCGGCCATGATGTGAACCGTTTGAACATGTTTGTGATGTACATAAACTGCTGTGCTTAGCGCTGGGCTAATTTGCCAATCTAATGGCTGAGGAGTGATAAGAAGCGCTCATCACTAATCGATTCTCCAGCAGCTCTCTCAGATGGAGTCTGTCAGCACGCTGCCTGGCAACCGTCGGCAGGAAGCGAAGGGAGGTGACGTCCCTGAGGAGGCCTGCTGTCCACCAGTATGTATTTGTGTGACTCGGCCTTGTGCAAGAGCCTCCAAGGTCAGAGATAAGTGTGTATGTGTGTGTGTGTGAGATGAGTCACCCGTACACACTTTCTGTCTCACTCTCTCTTTCATTCTTTCTCACATACATACATACACACACACACTTATCCTTGACCTTGAATTTGCCAAGATTTCCAGCTGGGTGACAACACTATGTACCATCCAGCCAAAGCACTCAGTGTAATGAGTTCTGCTGCTTCGCTGAGGCAGAGTGTAACGAGAAACCCCAAACAGCAGTGCTAGCTCTGCAGAAACACACGCGCACACATACACACACACACACACACACATGCACACACACACACACACACACACACACACACACACACACACACACATACACGCACACATACATACACACACATATACACGCACACACACACACACACACACACACATGCACACACACAACACACATACACACATACACACACACACACACACATACACGCACACATACATACACACATATACACACACACACACATATACACACACACACACATACACGCACATACACACACACACACATACACGCACATACACACACAAACGCACACACACATATACACGCACATACACACACACACATACACGCACACATACATACACACACACATACACACATATACACACACTCACACACACACACACACACACACACATACATACACACACACACACACATATACACACATATACACACATACACATATATACACACACGCACACACACACACACACCCATACACACACATACATACATACACACACACACACACACATACACACACACACACACATACACACACACACACACACACACCCACATCACACACACCCTACACACACATACAACACACATCGCACACATACACGCACACATACATAACACATATACACGCACACAACACACATACACAACTCACACACCATACACACACCACACACACACACATACATATACACGCACATACACCACATACACGCCCACAACTGAAATATGCCACACACACACCACACATACACGCACACACAGACACACCACACACATACACGCCACACATACGTACATAACACCACACATTTAAAGTGTTAAACACATATAACAACACATACAAACAAAGACACAGCACAACACCACGGTGACAGAACATACCACATTCAGGACAAGGCGACGGCTACGTCAATGTCTCTTGAAGACTGAATGTGAAGGCATGTTGTGCTCTGTTCCACAATGGAACCAAAAGTAGCTGCTCGGGAAAGACGTCTGAAGCAAAACCCTTATGACATAAACCTCGGCATGCAGTTACACATTTTCACCAGAGAGGGCTCCAGATCCCCAAAACTTACCCAATGCAGCTTTACTGAATATGAAAATTAGAGGTGACCAGGTTTCTGACTTGAAAGCCCAGGACATTTTCAGTTCAGCTGTTGATATCATCAAAACCTCCTATGCTCTCACCTATGGACTAAACTAAACTGAGACACTTCCAGTTTCAGGTATTCTTGGCATAGTAACTGATGTACTGTAATAGACTATGGTGAAGGTCAACAGGGATGTGTTTACTAGAGATTCAGTTATAGAGCCCATAATTCATATTCATGTTCAACATTTTATCAGTAAAAAGAGACCAATGGCTACAGAACACAGACCATTGTCCAAAGCCCAATACCCAGACCGTAAACACACCCAGTTACAAACAGGGCTTTTCCAGTCATACCTCCAACACCAAAAAAATGGGGACTGTTCCTAGAAAACAGGGGCACCTGGTCACCCTAAAACAGATACCCTTAGCCCCTTGCTAAACCGCAGCTGGCTGTTTTCCATTTTGGAAAAGTGAAACAGCACTAACACTTTCGTTTCCACTTTTACATATACGCCGTTGTCTGTAACTTGATTTGATCTCCTTCCGGCAAAGCTAGCACCCCATGTAACCAAGCAGAAGCGAAACCGATCCTTTTGCCGTTAGCCAAAAAGCGCTAGTAGCCACCAGTAGTAGTTTTAGCTGTAAGCAAAACTATGAAAGCGGAGGTCAGATGCCAAACATGGCCGACCGACCACATGCAGGCCGAAGAGAAAGCGTCACTGTGATTTCTAGCTGTCTCGGCTCTGTAAAGACATTTGCTGCTCTTTAAGTTCCACAGTGGAACCAAAAGAAGCCCACACGCCCTTGTTTGACTCAATTCCAGAACGTTTCTATTAACTCAGCCAGCCCTTCTCTGATTAACCGGGGCGCTCGTATGTTGTTACCCACCCGTCTGGGCAGATATTACTGTTTTTCCATTTGATTTGCTGGCTGCCGTGGGCTGCGCTCAGTGTTTGGCTCCCCGATTGTCTTTTGTACTCTCGGCACACACACAGGCAGAAATATGCTGATAAGTCTCTTTTTCCAAACAGATCAGGACAATGCTCCCGTTCAGGAGTGCCAAAGAAGACTCATATCGTCCGCAGCAAGGCCTGAAAACAGGGCGTAATGTTGCCAAAAGGAAATGACTAGGGAGGAGGCACAAAATGGTGGCCTGTGCGGGGGGATTAGCTGAGACAGGGACGTAAAAACACGACCTAGGAAAAGGCAGATTTGGTGTACAGTGAGAGACGGAAGGGCTGCTATCTACCGGGTTATCGTGGTGTTATCTTACTCAGAGGGCATGTGTGCCTTTCCTCTGCTCTGGATGGGCTGGCTCACTCGTTTTTCAGGCGGAGGGGAAGAAAGCAGACTGTTTTGAGAGTGAGGGAGGGAAAAAAATAGAAGCTGAAAACGTATATCCGTTCTCTCTCTCGGTCTACACACACACACAGACACACATTTTTGCCGGAGCGCACGCATGAGCACACGGCCGCCCTTCCCCCACCACGCCCAGGCAGCCTGCCCACTTCTTCTATTTCAATCAGTGCTTTTATGGAGAGCATGAGATGCTTTCTGGCCACCTGCCATCCTCTGCACTAAGGTCACCCCAGCCTGTCTGTACTTTACCGCCAGCGAGAGGACAGAGAAGTCACATATTGCCGAGAAACTAAGCAAAAGTCGAAGGTTTATCCTTATAAACCGCGATGTGAGTAGATTTATGTAATCAAGCCTGTTATATAACTACCAACGGTTCTAATACCGGGGTGCCAAAGTGAGGCTTTAGCCCGCCAGTCGGTCGGAATGTGTCGCGCTCAGCGGTTTGGAAGGTGTCAGAGGGATATCGTCGACCACACACACCCGTCTTGTTCACACAAGCATGGCACAAGTGGCAGGAAACGTATGTGCAGAATGCAAGCATGTGCTTGGCTGCCCTCGTTGCTCTTTCGCTTTCTTGGAGAGCAAATGTTTTCACAAGTGTTGTCTTCCACTCATCACGAAACTATGGATGCAGTTGTTGTATCATTTCTGACACTTCAGCAATGATGCATGTACGGACAGGCGTTAGCATGGCGCTTAAACACGCCTTAGCAATGTTGTAGCCTTGATGTTCTGGAATAATGAGACTTTTTTTTTTTTTTTGGAGCAGAAACTTGAACAGTAAGCCTCTGAGGGCCATGCGTCATGCCCAAATCATTCCTCCTGACCTAAGCCGTTGTGCTCTCTGGGAAAAAATGAATGGCGTATTTGACATTTACTCCATCACACAGTGTGGTTAACTGAAAGGTTCCAAAGCCATTTTGTCTTGGAGTGTAATGATTCATGCAGCTCTTGATTGTGCTCAGTGCAACACAGTGTTCAGTACATTTTCCAATATGTGTTAATGTTTCCAGTGTAGCCGACTTTATAAACCCTATAGTATTGGCATTTATGGCATGTAGCTGACGCTCTTTTCCAACTTACAAGGTTATTGGTATTACAGGTAGGCCAGTGTAGTGTTAGGAGTCTCGCCCACGGACTCTTATTGGTGTAGCACAGTTACCCAAGACCGGGAATCAAACCCCAATCTCCCCTGTGGGGTGGTAACTCCCTGGTGGGTAGTGGTGATATGCTGTGAGCCACACCAACCACATTTGCTGGCTTTGCTAGTATTCTGATCTAATGCTTTAGCAACAAGCTAATATCTTAGCCCCAATCTAACATGCTCACGTGATCATGTTCGCTTTTGGATTGGCTGCTTTATGAAACTTAGAATAACAGCAGGTCTAAAAAGATCAAAGTCTAAAAACATTTAAACTTCTGTTCACAAAGTCACCTTTCAGGTGGTAGTAACTTCCGGTTCCTGCAGATGGCACTACACGAGGATGATGGGGCTATGAATACCTGCGGGGTGTGAGTAACGGGATCCATAGATTGAGAAGAGGTGGTACAGTACAGGGAATCGTCTCTCGTTCCATGTGTGGAAAACGCTCCAAAGCAGATGGTAATGATTGGCTAAAAGGAGTGACTGAGCATGTGGGCGTGGCCAATGACCATAGTGTGAAGGAAGTAGCTGAACCTGCAGGTGTATGGAAGCGTACGGTCATACGGGTCTACCAGCGGTGGCTAAAATCCCAGTCTACAGGGAATTCTCCTCGGAATTGTGCCAGGGAAGGCTCCACCAAATTCTTTGATGTAAGAGTGTCTGAGCACTGATGTGGCCTACATCCAGAAACTTGTCCAGTCCATGCCCAGTCCAGTCACAGCTGTTATAGGTGTTATGGGAGGTATCACACACTACTAGATAAGTTTCAGTCACAGGACCACATTTTTGTTGGCAATAAACACAGCTCCATAAATCGTTCAAGATGGCATAACTGGAATAACTACACAGCTTCAACACTATTGTATAACAACTGCAGTAACTCAAATTGTAGCCGTCCACCACCAAAGCCACTTAATTCCCACATTTGGCAAGGCTTGCTGGTTCTGCAGAGTGTTTTGAGGTATGATATATGATCTCTGTTAAATGTGCAGGACATGGAGTTTTTGCTTAATGAGCTCATAAGTCAAATGACAGCGATATTTGGGGCAAGCACGTACGTAGGACAACTCGTGACAGCATTAGGAGCTCATAAAATGAAGACAACAGGAGTTGTCATAACAATATCTCATATCTCTGAATAAGTAACCAGAGAAGGAACGGCATTCTGAAATGCCTCCAACTTTAATAAGCAGTCTTTTCAGACCGGCATCATCAAGAGACACAACCAGTGACAAGGCTTTGATATACGAGAGCGACAATAGGCTTTACGTAGTAGGTAAAAAGTGAACGAGGCGTAGGAGGAAACCACCATGTCAGTCTTCAGATGAAACCGTGGTGGTTTCTCTCAGCACACTATGCTACGTTCCTTCACTCGCTTCTTCTCGTAACTATGAGAGGAATTTGGGTCAGCGAGCGAGGCTGTGTCTTTAAGATAGAGATTCCCCCGCCTCCTCTCCACCCGCAGTTTTAAAATATAGATGATGTATTACCGCCGTGAGCTCCCCGAGGCTGCCAAGACTTCTGTTTGGTGTGGGGGTAGGGAAGAGGCTCTGAGGACACAGGCCATTCTCTTTCTACACTTTAGCCCAGAAGTGCACACACTGTACAGTCGAACCGCTACAGCACCAACAACACTGCACTGGAGTTTTCCTTCCTTTGCTTGGCACTGTAAGAGCCCAACTTGGTTGTCACAAACCGAATTTCACGGTTGGGCCGAAGTGCAAACGAGCTCTGACGGACTTGTCAGAAGATTGGATGGATTTCTGACTATAGGGAAGTTTCGGTTTTGCAGTTTAAGGAGATCTCACAAACCCATTTCTTGAAGTCATATCCTCGCTGTCCAAAAAGACAAGTATCTCCTAAATGGAAACGTTACAGGGGAGTGCAAAAACCTAGATTTGATATAATCTACACCCAGAAGGTGGTGTTGGGGTGCAGTGCTGTTGGGAAGAAGGATAAAGGTTAGTAGGAACAATCAAAGATGATAAATTAGACTGATATGATCAATATTTATTGAGCTACACATACAGAAGTCTGTCTCTCAGTATGGTGTTAGGTGGCCATGTTTGCTGAAGCAACCTCAGACATCTGAGCATGGAGTTGTAGAGGTTCCTAATGGTGTCCTGTGATAAACCATCCCATGTAGCTTTAACATTCTGTCACAGTTCCTGCATATGGTGCGGTAGGGGTGGAGGTGGAGGGACACCAGTCCTTCTGGACGTGTGATGCGTGACAGCAAACTACTCATCTTGGTGCTGGCCACACATGGATTTGTTGGTTATCTCCACCAAGACGGGATTGGTCACTGAAGATGATCCGCTGCCATTCTGGGTCACTCCATGACAGTCTGGCACAACGCCATTGCAGTCTTTGGTGGTGTTGACGTGGTGCTAAGGACAGTCGTTGTAGCGGTCTATATGTATGCAGCTGTTTGCCAATGGTGCTGCACTAGGGCGATGACTGACGGAGGGCATCACTGCTTGCTGAATGTTTCCATTCGTGGCTGTTGGGTCTGTCAGGTACAGCGATAAGGCCCGTCTTTGCTTACACCACATGCACGGCCGAGAGTGAAACCTGTATCATTCGTGTGACTCACAATGTCAAACCTACCCACCAACTTTCATTCCTGTTGGTTGGTTCCTTGTGTGACTGCAGTGCTGAAAATGATCCCCCACCCACAAGATACCTGCTCTGTGGTGGTCCTGTGGGGGCTGTAACCATTAAAGAACGGGGTAATGAATTCCGCAGAGAAACAGATGGACTACAGTCTGTAATCTTAGAACTACTAAGTGTTCCTACATGGTGATTGGTGGAAGTTTGATTCAGCCTAATGAGCCATTCTTTAGACAGGCCATTACAATAAACAGCACATCTGATTCACAGACTCATTGGTTTACAGATCGAGCCAGCTTTGTTTTCCTCTCTGCCACGTACGATGAGATGTTCCTCCTCTGCGTACAATGTGATTCTTCTGATGTAAAGTGAGAGTGTGTTCTCTACCTCTACACACTAATGGAGTCAGGTTCAGAATGCACAGAGCGGACAGAGGAAGCCAGCTGTAGTCTAGAGACATTGCTGAGCGCAAAGAGGTTGTTCTTAATATTGTAGCTACCAGCATTTAATAAAATTAAATTGGCTGGCATGGGAGAACCATCACCCAGCACTATTAAAGTGGCTCTAGTATGGGGTTGTAGGTTAGTTAGTAAGGGTGCTGCTGTCTACAGGTACTAGTTAGACTAACAGGACTAGTCCAACATGCATTTATTCAGCTTTCACCAACCACTTTAGCTTTAATGATTGAAGAACACCGTCACAAAAACCCTACAGAATCTGCACTCTAAGAAATGAAATCGCCCTGTTGTTGGTTTTAATCAGTTTTTGTTGTTGTCAGTGAAACGGAGTCAGGTGTGATGAAAGGTAAAGGTGTCCCAGGGTTACTTCGTAGGTCTTTGTTGGGTCTATTCAGCATTCTTCCTATTGGCTCCTGGCATCGTCTATTTGCATACTGTTTCATTTTTTTGACTCGCCATCTTGGTGTAGCCTCTTCCCCCATCCAGCCATCTCCCACTGCTTGTGCTTTATTCCTTTATTCCACAGTTCCAGCTGTCCAGCCACATTGCTGTTGGCTGTAAGTGCCAGTTACCATGCACCCCACTGCTGAGTGTAACTCTATGACAGCTCAGTAGCCCAGTAGCAACTTAACAACGGAATGTAGATCTTAAGTAGTTTCTAACTGTCTCTACTTCAGTTAGTAGAATATAACCACATGAAGATGAATATGAGTAATACATAAAAATGAGTTTAGATCATTTAACACTCAGGTGTGATTCTTTTAATTCATATATGAGCATTTTCAAAGCTACTTAACACAGCAGCTTGGCCTAGCACTTTAAATTTAATCCAACATTTAGTTTTTGGGTAATACATGAAAATAACCCATCCAGTTAATTAGAACGTACTAAAATCACTTTAGTGTGGCTTGTATTAGTTAAGTATATTGTACTTAATCAAGCATCTTAAAACCTACTTAACACAGTTGTGTGCAGCTTGTTGACATTAGAATCCAACACCTTATTTATAACTCATCCAGGAAATTAAAACTAACACAAATCAGTTTAGTTTGAATTTTGAAGTTGAATTTGTTAAGCATGTTTTCCTCAATCAAGTATTTAAAAAAAAAAAAAACTTAACACAGTAACATGGGGCTGGTTGGCATAGAAATCCAACCTTTCATTTTTGGGTTATATATAAAAATAACCCATCCAATAAAATAAAAAAGATACTCAACCACTTTAGTGTGACTTACTCTAATCCATTAAGTATGTTGTACACTATCCGGTATCTTGAAAGCTACTTAACACCGCTGAGTGGGACCGGCTGAGACAACATTTCTAATGAAATCCAACATTGGATTTTTTTGATTGTGGGTCCAGACTTGACATTGGTCAGTAAGGGAACAACTAAGAGGAACCAAGGCCCAAAAGAGGAAGCCATGCTTCTCTAGTAGATGCCAGATTGCTATTGATAGCATTATGATATAGTCCAACTTAGTACAACTGGCAGAAGATCATGTACTGACCAATGAGTTTCCAACTTTGGGAATGGATGGTAATTGGGATGGTTGTGTTCAGTTGGGTTGCTGGGCTTCATTTTGTGTAATTGGATCAATGAATGATTGCAGGATGTTATTAAATAGGATCAGATTTCGACATAATGAGATATGGAGATGTTACAGACTATTGCTTAACACTTTACACTGAGTATTGACTAACTAACATGAAGTAATACTGTTTAATAACAATGTTGAACTAATGTTAAGTAAACTGTTACATGTAGAAATGCGGTTGTACATTTACTTAGCATTAGTTAACCATTGTTAATGTATCACTTCCTGTTAACCAATGCATTACTTCATGTTAGTTATTTAGTCAATAGTTCATATAAACTTTACCGATTATTGTTTGTGATGCCTCAGTCAGGACAGTGCAGGTCTAGGAAAACGTGAAAAAGGTATTTTAGAAATTGGTGAAAGACGTGGGTGGGCAGCAGCATGGTTGTAGTTGCCGACTATGCTCATTCTGGGAGCAGCCCAGCGCTGCCTGGGGCAGTGCTGAATGAAGTGTCTAGTCCATTTGGCACAACCAGGGGATGCCCAGTCAGTGCTGGGATTTGAATTCACAGTCTTCTGGTTGCTGGCTCATCCTGTTTGCCACCCCTTACGCCTGGCTCAGACTACACAAGTTCAGCCCAACTGGGAGACGAGTTTGTGTGGGTCCAAATATGAGCATCAGGAACAGGCCATGTACGGTGACATAATCAGAGAACAGCAATGTGGCATCTGGGACACCCCACAACCCTCCAACCAAAATCTGGTAGGTCAGAACTTTTGGTATTTGAGTTTGAGATATACTCTGGTATGTTCCTTAGCATTGACCAATAGGATGACAAAAAGTCCAAAAAGATATAAGATGGCACGAAATCGTGTTTATAGCATCTGATCACATAGAGGGAACCGAAGGCCAAGCTTCACTCCTGCAATGCTCTTTTGTGTGCGCATATGTGTTACCTCAAGTTCTCGTTGAAAGATAGGCAACCTGTATTATCCTAGAACATACAGAAACAGCTACCGAGCCATTGATTCTTTTCTGTTTTCTTTTCATAACAACCACAGCATCACACATAGTGACTAGCATAGTGCTAGTCATGATTGACAGTTACTTGACCCTCCTCCCCATTGACCTAAGAGCCAAAATGGCAACTTTACAGGAGAGGGCAAAAACATACTTACTCAAACATACACTCATCACCAAAAACTTCTGCTGGACCCAGAAGGAAGTGTGTGCTTGGAATGCTATTGGGAAGAAAGGTAAAGGTTACCAGGAACAATAGATGATGAAAAATATTTATTGAGCTACAGAAGTAGTGTATCTCAGTATGACGGGCCAACGCAACATACCAGACGTATAAGCATGGAGTTGTAGAGGTTACTAATGGTGTCCTGTGATAATCCATCCCATGCAGCTTGAATATCCTCACACAGTTCCTGCAGATGGTGCGGTAGGGGTGATGGTGGCCTGACACCAGGCCTTCTGGACGTGTGACAACAAACCATTATCTTGGTGCTGACCACGGTGCCTCCACACACGGATTCGTTGGTCGTCTCCACCAAGACTAAAGCAGGACTCGTCACTGAAGATGACCCGCTGCCATTCTGTGGCACTCCATCACAGTCTGGTACCACTACCTTGCAGCCTTTGGCGATGCTGGCATGGTGCTAAGGGCAGTCATCATAACAGTCTGCGAGCAAGCAGTCCTGTGTTGTACAGTGGTCTGCCAGTGGTGCTGGCACTAACAGGATGACTCATGGAGGACATTACTGCTTACTGAATATCTGCAGTCATGGCTGTTGGGTCAGTCAGGTACAGCGATAACGGCCATCCTTGCTCACATCACATGCTCGGCCAAGCATGAAACTCGAATCCTTCACATTTTTTATAGAGGCAAGCCTACCCACCAAGTTTCATTCCTGTTGGTTGATTCCTTATGGGTGCAGCTATTTGGGAATAGGTATATGTAGGTACCTAATGTGGGACTTTAGTTCTCTACTCACAACCACAAAACGCACAATGTGGTTATCCAGCTTAGTGGAGAACCATTTGATAACCATGCAAGAAACCCTTTATGCATTCAGACGGTTCTTTGAGTTTTCACAATACTATACACAATCGCCGTCTTTATTAAAGAACCCTGAAGAACCAAGAGCGTAGTTCCTGAATAATTCAGAGTGGCTCCTATAAACCCAATCCCCTATTGTCATGACCTTCTCTGGAGGGTCTGGTGGATGTTTTCAAATGAAAACCTAACTCTGTCCATGACGATACTCACTCGCAATGTCTTATTATGCAACCTATGAAGAGAACACACTGACATCTGTATCGGGTTTGGAAAAAGCTCAGTTGGTGGGTGAGAAATGACCAGGCAGGTTTGGGTTATTAGACTTGCTGCTTATAAGGAACAGAGTCTGATTCTGTGTTTCGAGCTTTGTTCCTGGTCGAGCTAAGCCAAGGAGGTCATTCCCGGAAGCGAGCCAGGCTATGACTGCAGAGTTTCCATTGCAAGTGGAAGAATAATCCAAATAAAACTATTTGGATTCTTCCATTGCGCACAACAGGTAGAGCGAGGTATAAATTTCACTGAGGCATTGTTCTGTATTCCCCAGCTGAGAGCGGGTTATGGCCAAAAATAAAACTGAACACTGCATCTCCTCATGCTGGTGTTATGCAATTACATTTATCAGAAATACAGCAGAGGAAGTTCTTTTCCAAAGCTTAGGAGACATCTAGGCACCCATAGAGAGACCCCACAAGCAAGCCACTTACGGGAGGAGGCTGTCATATGGCACACATATTGACTTCTTTGTTCTTGTGGGGTTTCGTGGAAATTTGGTGACTGCCATCATTGCAGTCCTACATGCAAGTAACATGGGATGTTCAGTTCATGATGTGATTGATAACCAGGCTTACACTGTGGTGTAAGTCCTCTTAAGTATGGGACGACCTACCTGAACATTTAAGCACTTGGTGGTCCTCAAACCTATACCAAGGGCAAGTCCTGTTGGGCCAGATTCCTGTAGACTGGGATTTTAGCCACTGCTGGTAGACCTGTATGGCGGTACACTTCCATACGCCTGCAGATTCAGCCTCTTCCTTCACACTATGGTCTTTGGCCACGCTCAAATGCAGCCACTCCTTTTAGCCAGTCATTAACATCTGCTCTGGAGCGTTTACCACACATGGAACGAGACATTCACTGCACTGTAGCCCCTCTTCTTAATCTATGGATCCCGTTACACACACCCTGCAGGTATTCATAGCCCCATCATCCTCGTGCAGCGCCACCTACAGGAACCAAAAAGCTATTACAGACTGAAACATACGTTGTGGCTCACAGCAGTTTTACACCACTGCTATAAATGCTAATCGTGCTTTGAGTCCTACTTATACATGCACCTCACAGGCATACAGACGCTACAGATTACATTCTCAGTTTAAGTTGTTTCTTCGTGTAAAAAAACAAAAATGTGACTGGAAAATATGTAGCCTAGCTATGGTGTCATGCCAGACTGTCATGGAGCAAATGGCAGCAGGTCATTTTCAGTGATGAGTCAAGCTTTAGCCTTGGTGGAGACTACCAACGAATCCGTGTGTGGAGGCACCGTGGTCAGCGCCAAGATGACCGGTTTGTTGTCACACGTCACATGTCCAGAGAGCCTGGTGTCCCCCCACCACATCCCCGCCCTTACCAAAACATCTGTAGGAACTGTGTGAGGATGTTCAAGCTGCAGGGGATGGATTATCACAGGACACCATTAGGAACCTCTACAGCTCCATGCCGAGACGTCTGGCATGCTGCGTTAGCAAACATGGCGGCTCAACGGCATACTAAGAGACAGACTTCTGTATGTGTAGCTCAATAAATATTCCCCATATCAGTCTAAATGTATCATTTATTGTTCCTGGTGACCTTTATCTTCCTTCCCAACAGCACTGCACTCCCACACTTCCTTTGTGTGAGTGGATGTGTGTGGATGTGTATGTCCGTTTGTCTGCACTGTGATAAACTGGCAGCCTGTCCAGGGTGTTTCCTGCCCCTATCCCAGTGAGCGCTGGGATAGGCCGCCAGTAACAGTGGGGATTCTAGGGTCTGTTGGGGCCCTAGGCCAAAATTCACAGTTGCCCACCTCTGCAACACCTCTATCCAGTAAACACAGTAATCTCACGTCTCACGTTTCCTACAGGGTCAATTTATTACATGAGTAATAAATTGACCATGCCTGTAACACCACTTTACCATTTGTGATAACTATGACCTTTCTGTTACCCACAGGTCTTACATTTACAGCATTTAGCTGATGCTCTTATCCAGAACGACTTACAAGGTTAATCATATTACAGGTAGCCCAATGTAAGGTTAGGAGTCTGGCCCAAGGACTCTTATGTAGCACAGCATAGTCACCCAGACTGGGATTCAAACATGAGGTGGTGGCTCCCTGGTGGGTAGTGGTGTTATCCACTAAGCCACGCCAACCACATAGCTCAGTGAGTAACACCACTACCCACCAGGGAGGTCACTCACTTTCCCGTGTGCCCCGCACGTACGCTGTAATTCAGATCGTACTAACTAATCCACCATCTTGCTTCTCGCTTCCCAGGCGCAAGCGCTCTCTGTTCCCTGGTCCTTAATTCCGGCTTGTTCTGCTCTGTCTCCCTCTTTCCTCGGGGCTCTCTCACCCGCGAGAGTGCTGCTGGAATTTTTGTGTGACATTTCCTCCCCTCGCGAGGTTTAAAAATACATGAGTCATAGTGTGCAAGGAAGCTGACAGGAGATTGGAGGGGGGAAAATCTTCTGTGAGCTCAGACAAGTGTCCATCTATCATGGAGAAGCATCATTAATGGTAATTTGTTATCGACTAGCTGGTCTCCAGCGGCGCCCAAACACTGCGAGACCCTTCCGAAGCCAGTGTTTGTGTATGTGTGTGTGTGTGTGTGTGTGTACATCACTAGCTGTTGGATGCCAGGCAGCACATGGTGAAATGTGTGTGGGCACAGCCAGAGAACAGACTGGCCTGTGTGCCTCCATACATATTCCGAGGAGTCTTGGCTCTGACAGGCCAAGAATATAATTTACACACACCGTATTCCACTGGCACACACACACACAGTGGCATGATACCACTTTTACTTTTCGGATATTTGGAATATCAGCTGATAGCAGGAATCACATTCACCATAACTTTACATAGGAGCCTCAGCAGCTCAATATGAATTGGTTCCAGCTATTAGAGAATCATTGCACCCAGAAGGATGAAGAGTAGTGGGTAGGTTTGACAATGTGAGACATGAGAACCGTGTGACAGCTAAGTGTGAAAGCCTTATCGCTGTACCTGACTGACCCAACAGCCACGATTACGGACATTCGGCGAGCAGCGCTGCCCTCCATGAGTCATCCTGTTAGTGCCAGCACCGTTGGCAGACGGCTGCATGACGCAGGACTACATATACGCCGACCGCTACGACGACTCCTCTTAACACCACATCACTAGAGGCTGCAATGGTGTCGTGCTAAACTATCATGGAGTGATTTAGAATGGCAGCGGGTCATTTTCAGTGATGTGTCCCCCTTTTTGGTCTTGGTGGAGACGACCCACGAATCTGTGTGTGGAGGCACCGTGGTCAGCGTGGGCATCACATGACCAGAAGGCCTGGTGTCACTCCACCTCCACCCCTACCGCACCATCTGCAGGAACTGTATGAGGATATTTAAGCTGCATGGGATGGATTATCACAGGACACCATTAGGAACCTCTACAGCTCCATACCGAGACGTCTGGCATGTTGGGTTAGCAAACATGGCGGTCCAACGCCATACTGAGAGACTTCTGTATGTGTAGCTCATGAGATGTTGCCCATATCAGTCTACATGTTTCAGTGCAACACTTCCTTCGTCTTTTGATGATGAGTGTATGTCCCAGTTTGGGAATCTCTGGAATCTTCCTTTGTCTTCCCTCGTCCTTATGCAAGTGGATTATCTTGTATCTAATCTCCTCAGTTTCTAATCTTCTCCGTTTTGACTGGGGTTGGCTGGGAGGCTTAGGCGAGGTCTCTGACTGTTTGAGTAAACCCAACCTCAGTAGCCAAAATCCAACTTTTCCTTTTCAGTTCTCCTTTCAGCTTCCGGAAAAAAAATTCCAAACAAAGTCACCACCATTTTACGTTCCTGACATCCAGTCTTCCTTCAGTTTCACTTCAAGGTCGGGACACTTCCGTCCTAAACACGTACAAATACAAACACACGCTGTGTTTATGTTCGCCTCTCTCCTCCCCTACTTCTTCCCGAGCCTATAAAATACTGTATTTACCTCGGCATTCCAGCCATCGCACTTAAAACCTCGGGGAGCTCAGGCTTGTCGAGGCAAGGCTCAGATCATAGCGAGATTGCCTTTGATGATTCAGAGGCGGCGGGGGCTGCATTCAAATCAGGCTGCCCGACGGGGACAGGAGAACACAGGGAACGGTTTGATATGAATACATATATACCCTGCCGCCAGCATCAAGGAAACCTAAAGCTGGCGTGAAATGCCAGGGCTCTCCAAGCGTATGTTCGAGGCAGAGCACCGTACAGTAACTTGCCTAATGGTTTGAGGTTATTTTTGAACAGCACAGCTCCCTCACTTCACGATAAAAGCTCACGCGGCCTCGTTCTCGTCAAACAAGAGTCTTTTGCCATGCGCGGCTGAACTTCCCTCAACCTTTCCAATGTTCTCATCCTTCTTCGCCCTTCTCTGCTCACCAGAGACCGTACAGTATGGAGCTCTCACAATCAAAAAGAATAGCAGCTCCTTTGATGAATTAGCGAGCTACATCAGTGGAATCCGGCTTCTCTTAAAACCCGAGCCTCCGGATGGCTTCAGATTTAAATTTGGGTGAGAAGGACCACCACTTCACTGCGAACTGAATGGCGAGTCAAATGGATTTGTTGATTAGGTGTTTGAACGTGGCTCAGATGAAGGCAGAGATAATTGCAAGGGAAGATCAAAGGGAGCGCAGGAGCCGCATTTATATTGGAGATGCCAGAGCAAACCTCCCCTCCGACGCCCGTACGTACCCTCATCATCAAACGAGCAGTTGCACAAATAGCTGCACCCAGAAGGAATCAACCCAGAGGAATGAAACTTGGTGGGTAGGTTTGATGGTGTGAGACATGCACATGATTCAAGTTTCATGCTCAGCCACACGTGTGATGTAAGCAAGGACCGGGCCTTAACACTGTACCTGACTGACTGAACATCTGTGACTGGGGACATTCAGTGAGCAGTGGTGTCAACTAGGAGTCATCCTGTTAGTGCAGCACCATTGGCAGAGGGCTTCACCATTCAGAACAACATGCATGAAGACCGCTACAGCGACTGTCCTTAACACCACATTAGCACCGCCAAAGACTGAAATGGTGACGTGCCAGACTGTAGCTCAATAAATATTTATTTATAGTGTACTGTAAGTAGTGTGTTGGTGTACAGTAACTCAGTAAGTGTAATGCGTTAGTGTACTGTAAGTAGTGTGTTGGTGTACAGTAACTCAGTAAGTGTAATGCGTTAGTGTACTGTAAGTAGTGTGTTGGTGTACAGTAACTCAGTAAGTGTAATGCGTTAGTGTACTGTAAGTAGTGTGTTGGTGTACAGTAACTCAGTAAGTGTAATGCGTTACTGTGCTGTAAGTAGTGTGTTGGTGTACGGTAACTCAGTAAGTGTAATGCGTTAGTGTGCTGTAAGTAGTGTGTTGGTGTACGGTAACTCAGTGAGTGTAATGCGTTAGTGTGCTGTAAGTAGTGTGTTGGTGTACGGTAACTCAGTAAGTGTAATGCGTTAGTGTGCTGTAAGTAGTGTGTTGGTGTACAGTAACTCAGTAAGTGTAATGTGTTAGTGTACTGTAAGTAGTGTGTTGGTGTACACTAACTGAGTAAGTGTAATGTGTTAGTGTACTGTAAGTAGTGTGTTGGTGTACAGTAACTCAGTAAGTGTAATGCGTTAGTGTACTGTAAGTAGTGTGTGGGTGTACAGTAATTCAGTAAGTGTAATGTGTTAGTGTGCTGTAAGTAGTGTGTTGGTGTACAGTAACTCAGTAAGTGTGATGTGTTAGTGTACTGTAAGTAGTGTGTTGGTGTACAGTAACTCAGTAATGGTAATGTGCTAGTGTACTGTAAGTAGTGTGTTGGTGTACAGTAACTCAGTAAGTGTAGTGTGTTAGTGTACTGTAAGTAGTGTGTTGGTGTACAGTAACTCAGTAAGTGTAATGTGTTAGTGTACTGTAAGTAGTGTGTTGGTGTACAGTAACTCAGTAAGTGTAATGTGTTAGTGTACTGTAAGTAGTGTGTTGGTGTACAGTAACTCAGTAAGTGTAATGTGTTAGTGTACTGTAAGTAGTGTGTTGGTGTACAGTAACTCAGTAAGTGTAATGGGTTAGTGTACTGTAAGTAGTGAGTTGGTGTACAGTAACTCAGTAAGTGTACTGTTTTAGTGTGTTGGTGTACAGTAACTCAGTAAGTGTACTGTGTTAGTGTGCTGTAAGTAGTGTGTTGGTGTACAGTAACTCAGTAAGTGTAATGTGTTAGTGTACTGTAAGTAGTGTGTTGGTGTACAGTAACTCAGTAAGTGTAATGTGTTAGTGTACTGTAAGTAGTGTGTAGGTGTACAGTAACTCAGTAAGTGTAATGTGTTAGTGTACTGTAAGTAGTGTGTCGGTGTACAGTAACTCAGTAAGTGTAATGCGTTAGTGTACTGTAAGTAGTGTGTCGGTGTACAGTAACTCAGTAAGTGTAAGGTGTTAGTGTACTGTAAGTAGTGTGTTGGTGTACAGTAACTCAGTAAGTGTAATGTGTTAGTGTACTGTAAGTAGCGTGTTGGTGTACAGTAACTCAGTAAGTGTAATGTGTTAGTGTACTGTAAGTAGTGTGTTGGTGTACAGTAACTCAGTGAGTGTAAGGTGTTAGTGTATTGTAAGTAGTGTGTTGGTGTACAGTAACTCAGTAAGTGTAATGTGTTAGTGTACTGTAAGTAGTGTGTTGGTGTACAGTAACTCAGTAAGTGTAATGTGTTAGTGTACTGTAAGTAGCGTGTTGGTGTACAGTAACTCAGTAAGTGTAATGCGTTAGTGTACTGTAAGTAGTGTGCTGGTGTACAGTAACTCAGTAAGTGTAATGCGTTAGTGTGCTGTAAGTAGTGTGTTGGTGTACAGTAACTCAGTAAGTGTAGTGTGTTAGTGTACTGTAAGTAGTGTGTCGGTGTACAGTAACTCAGTAAGTGTAATGTGTTAGTGTACTGTAAGTAGTGTGTCGGTGTACAGTAACTCAGTAAGTGTAAAGCGTTAGTGTGCTGTAAGTAGTGTGAAGCGAGTCCACCAATTAGGGAATAACGACCACTTTGTTCTTAGCTTGTGTTGACCTGTTGGACAGAGCTTGGTTCTAGCTAATGGAACCTGTTCTCCTTCAGTGTTCTGTGCTGATGATGATGTGAATAGACGTCAGTGTCAGACTAATGAATGAGCTTCTATTAAAGACTGGTGGACTGAGAGACACTAGAGTCTCTTCACCTACACTGAGCTGATGAAGAGTCCTGATCCAGAAATGATAATAGGACATTAGAGCTGTAATAAACCATACTCCTGTTACTCTCCATACTTCAGTACATCTGAAGGTACATACTATAGTACTGTTACTCCAGTGGAGGCCTAAAGGGAGGAGTATTTTATCTTGCAGATCTCTGCTTTAACTCAGCTACATGGTTTGTGTGCTTCACCCAGCACTGGCTCCCATAAATTGAAGCTGTGTCTGAAACTGAAGGCAGCTGTTTCAATGCCTTGCTGCCTTGGCTGTCTCACAAGTGCTTTAGAAGTGTTCTCCTCTGAGTGCAGTGCTGATTTTTCTGCTATTTTTGTCCTAACCACATCGCCGCTGACACAGAGTATACCGCTACACTGCCTTCATAAAGCGGCCAAACGGGGGAAGCACAGCAGGCAGCGTTTTATACAAACAGTAGATTCAGGCGTGACTGGCTACCTTGCTGCCTCAGAATACTGTATGAGCGTTTCAGACATCATTACACAGATGGTCCTCTTGCTCTACAGTACTGTATGCCCTTCATTCATATTATTTCCAAGACAGCCACAAGTTATTCGTTCTTAAGTAATGTTGTTTGCGTCTGATTGTCTTATCGTCGTGTTAAAACTGCGGGCAGATGGGCACCAGACGAGATCCATCAGTTAACATGAGGAGGTTTCTTTGATGGTAAAGATCTGTAACCTTACAGGCTTTCAACAGTTTCACTAGTTCTGGTAGTTATTCTGACATTCTGGTATCCAACCCTCATAATAACAGTAACAACCAGCGAAATCAACACACAGGTCTGTGAAATTCATGCGATATTAAGTAACCCCAGAAGTATTAGGCTGCATCTCAGTTGTGTACTACACACTAATACTACACAGGATATCAGTGTGCTAATCCTAATAGTATGAGTTCTGCAAGCTAGCACATACAGTTTTAGCACACTGCCTCGTTTTCATCGTGAAAGGAAGCGGTGAACATCATAACTGGCTGGACTCTGAAGGATGTAACTCTGTAGACTCTAAATACAATATTTACATTTATGGCATTTAGCTGAGGCTCTTATCCAGAGTGACTTACAGAGTTAATCATATTACAGGTGGGCCAATGTAGTGTTAGGAGTCTTGCCCAAGGACTCTTATCGGTATAGCACAGCATAGTCACCCAGACCAGGAATCGAACCCCAATCTCCCAAATGGTGTGGTAGCTCAATGACAAGTAGTGTAGGCTGTTTTGACAGATTTTGGTTAAACTCACATTTTTACACAATGTCTGGGCCCTCAGACACCTCAGCCACTGTCGCATCACTGGCCACCATTTTTTCCAGATTGTTTTCAGATATAATAAGCTCCTCCCTTTTCTGTTTCCAGTTGGATTGTGGGACAATGGTGTCCACTATTACCAAACTCAAAAATCATCTGGTTCTAGTTGTGTATAGTGGGTTTTTGGGTATCCTCAACTTTAACATTCATAGCTGTAATATATACTACATACTCAAACACTAGTTAGTGTTGGTATTAAGCACACAATTAGGACTGTAAAATTCAGGGGGTTCTGGGGGTCCAGGTTTGAGGTGAATCTGGATTCTCAGTCACAGATGCTCCACACATCCTATACTTCTGTGTTTACCAAGTGACCCTACCATACCATATGGCAGACTTGTGATTGGTTGTTTTGCATGTCAGTTACAAAAGTGGGACTCGTCACTGAAGATGACCCGCTGCCGAAACCATTGCAGTGTTTGGCGACGTTGACGTGGTGTTAAGGGCAGTCAACGTAACGCTCTTTGTGCATGTAGTCCTGCGTTGTGCATCCATGCCATCACTGCTTACTGAATGTTGGTAATGGTGGCAGTTGGGTCTGTCAGGTACAGCGATAAGGCCTGTCCTGGCTTTCGTCACATGCACGTGCGACTGTGAAACTTGAATCATTAGCATGCCTCCCAATGTCAAATCTACCCACCAAGTTTTATTCATGTCGCTTGTTTCCTTCTCAGGTTAATTGGGTGTATGTATGGTTTATGATCATCCATTTAACCTTTATGAAATGGTATTGGCTGCTGAATCGTAGAGTAAAACCATTTAGCTGGAGCATGCTTGTGGTGCAACCCAATTTAGAAAAAGCCCAGCCTGAAACTCACGTTAAATACAGACTTAGTAAAGCAACCCAATCTTTCAGCCCTTCGAGATGCCTGTGTTTAACTACTGTGGAAATGAGCTCTACAGGAATGCAGATGTTTCTCCAAAAGGCAAACCCACCCACAAAGAAGTCCTCCCACCCCAGTGCTCACAGCTGCTCCACAGCCATCGGTGTGACTTCAATGCGAGAGCTGAAAGAGTTGCTTCACCATCGGTGATTTCACTATGTACAGCTATTGGCTGCAATCGCACTCCGAAGACAAGCAACGCAGACATCCATCCGCGCGCGCTTTTGAAAGATGGCTGACGTGTTGTATAAACGCTGGGCACGCCCGCCGAGGAGAATGCTCTGGAGTGTGAACTGGAAATTCTGATGTTTTGAGTCAGTCCTGCTTCGCCGGGCCTGTTCTCGAGGCTACGTGCTCTATTTTCCACACCCCTGCCCTACATTTGATTTTTTGGCAGCGGGCGTCAAGGGTAGCACTCAAAAAACCAAAGCACACAAAAGCAGAAGCTGAGGCATCCGCCGTGCCTCCTTTTGGCACCCGCATCAGAATCAGGTGTATTAGATCTGCCATTTCGGAGCAGAGAGCAGTTGGATATTTTAAGGGGGCCCATCGCCTTCTTCCATGGAGACCATTAAGGCTCCCATTAGGCAGGGCAGAAAATCACACAGCAGAAGCTGAAAGCCGGCGAGCGCGATTGCTGAATACATCCACAGATGTCTGGGCCGAGGAAAAATAGCAGCGCTAAATCTGATATTGGCCTGCCGCTACGAAAGCAATTTAATCCGTATTGCATCATTTAACATTTATTTCCTCATTATTGCAGGCCGGAAAGGAGCCTCTTTTATATATATAAGAGCCATGATATATGTGTGACCATTTGACAGCCGGATCTCTTTATCGTAGTCAGCGTTTTACAGTTCTTCATCTGCCGCGCTCTAAGGCGCAATCCGCAAAGGCCGCTTGTTCTTTGCCCTAGAGAAGCCTTATCACGTTGATGTCATGTGGGACATTTCTCCGACTAATCGCTCCAATTTAGAACAGGCTGTGTGAGGCAGTAAAAGCGGCGGGCACGTTCGAGTCCTTCGAGCCTGCCAGCTCTGCAGCTCTCCATGTTGCCGCAGCAGTTTGGGATTGTCAAATATGTCAGAATGGATTAGGAGGGAAAATGGCAGCAGAAATTCGAGCAGTCCTTGGCCCTGCCGGAGAAGCAAAGGAGGCTCATCATGGGCCTCTAATGAGCTCATGTCTTCCTGGAAGCAGGGGCGCTATCTGGAAAAAGCACACTCTTGTGCGGCTCCCCAGAATTCCCATAATTCTGCCTTGCGTAAACAAAGACGCACGTGCTGCTGGGAGAGGATGACGGGCCCTCGACTCGACCCAGGAGGACCCGAGCCAATTAGATGCAAAAGCCTGGCGTGAAAAGTAGCAACAGCCTGTTTAAGCCCTTTTAGCTCGCTAGCTCGCTAATAGCTCCGTAGGAATTTGCATGCTAACCTTGGGTGCTCGGCACTGGGGGGAGGTCAGCAACACGGGAGCAGGGTAAACAGGTATGAGTCACACCCACAGCCGGCTGTCCGGCTTGGACAAGGTGTTATTGTGTGGCCTTGCCTGTGGCCAGATTTAGAGCGCTGGACAGTGAATCAGCGCCTTGTGGAAGGCAGAAGGAACCGTGAAGCGTGACAGCGATGGAACAGGGCCGATTCATGGGTATTTGAGGTAAAGCTGCAGACCAAACATGACCCAGAGGGACACTTATGAAACATCTCAGTGTTTGTTTTTGTTCTTTCTGAGAAGTTGAGTCTACAGTCTGTGCTGTGGGACATAACTAGCTTCAGGAACAGCAGCCTTAGAAGCAGTAGTTATCAGAAAATCACTTTCACAGATTGTAGTTCATCAAAAAATTCAAAACGGAACTCCTAACAATCATGCAAGACCTGGTAGAGCACCAAACACTATCCATGGTGTTGAGCCCAGCACTTAAAGCTTTCATCTTTAGCCCTGTTTGAGTGGGATTAGCTTTGCCAGAGGAGGTCTGGTAATGTAATCAGCGTGTAATCTGACTGAGCAATTCGTAAAGGATCTCTGTAATTTCACCAAATTACCCGAAAAGTCAGGATCGAAACCTCATTAGGCGGACATTCACAACAGTACCAACACAATTACCCTGATTGGCCACGCCAACATCTATGCCACATCGACCTTTGGCGGAAGTCTCCAACAATGCGCCCTCCAGCTTGTACCTTTTCTCATTACCATTACCAAGCATCGCCATCTACAGTACACAACCCATCCCCCCATCTGCCGCCACCTCCCACTGCATGTTCACACTGGCATTGAGCCAAAAGTCCCCACTACCCCTTTGCCACCTCTGGTGAAATGTCCTATAACCCCCACTGGTAGCCAGTTAACCCGGCCACTCAGGTTTTAACTGGAACCGAAACAAATATAGCATGGTCTCTGACTGTAACACACCAGTCAGATCAGCCAAGACATGACTGATGCCCAAAGTCTGGTTCCTTGTGTGCACTAAATCTACAGTATAAAGCTAATCAAGCATCGAAAGCTTTTGGATTCCAGTTAGCATTGTTAGCACCATACACTTAAATCAAGACAAGCTAGATTAGTTCTTGAGTTGTTCGGTAATCATCCGATGCCAATAAATGTATAAGAGATTACTTCACCATCACCGTGGTTTGAGGCAAGTGTGTAATGATGTAGAGATTCAGTTTGCACAATGCTAATTAGAGGATATTAACTTACAATACTCATTAGCTACACCATATTTCCAAAAGTATTCGCTCACCCATCCAGTTATCGCAATCAGGTGTTCAGATCATTTCCATGGCCACAGGTGTACAAAACCAAACCATTAGTGAAAGAATGGGTCGCTCTCAGGAGCTCAGTGAACTCCAGCATGGTACCATGATAGCATGGCAACTGTGCAACACATCAAGTCGTGAAAATTCCTCACTACTAAATACTCCACACTGAACTGTCAGAGGGATTATAACAAAGTGAAAGCGACTGGGAACCACAGCAACTCAGCCATGAAGCGGTAGGCCACGTAAAATGACAGACGCTACAGACCTCCACACTTTGTGGCCTTCAGGTCAGCTCAAGAACAGTGTGTAGAGAGCTGCATGGAATGGGTTTGCATGGCCGAGCATCACCAAGTGCACCAATTGGTGGGAACAGTTTGGGAATGGCCCTCACCAAGCGCACATGCAGGAAGCGCTAATAATGGTGAGTGAGTTTGGAGTGAAAGAACTGCAGTGGTGGAGAAAGTAGGACTTCTCAACTCAGGGCAACCTAGAGCATTCTGGGAAGAATGATCAAAAAAATTCCCATAAACTTTCCTAACCTTGTGGAAAGCCTTCCAAGAGAAGGCCATAGCTGTAAAGGGGTGGCACATGGAGAACCCTCTGTTTAAGATGGTTGGCACTGTTCCGAATGCAGGCGAATTCATGCCAAGCACAGTGGATAACACCACTACCTGCTGGGGAGGGGGGAGACATTCGAATTCTGGCCTGTGGGGTGCTTACCAATAAAGTCCTTGGCTCCTAACCCACTTAGTAATATGCCAGTGATTAGAGCGTCAGCTATGCTTCAGCAGAACAAGAGATTTCAGACCCAACTCTTCATCTTCTTTCCCCAAATGAATGTGGCGTAAGTGGAACACGTTTGGGCAATGGGGGCTTTAATAGGCATCCAACACTGGTGAGGGACTGCGTTCCTCAAAAGTGAGCAAGCAGGAAGCAAGGATCCAAGTTGTAATTGCTCCGCTTCTTCTCACCTGAGTGAAGGAACCTCAAGCAGCTGTCCTCATAACTTCTCAACCAACCATATTAAGCTTTGGGACGCAGCTTGGCCCCTCCTTCCTTTCACTCTCTGTAATTGCAAATAATGTGGAGCCAGGCTGTTACCCAATGTGCACTGTGTGTGAAGACTGCGAGACAATTTCGGCCAGGGACTCTCGTCCAACATCAGGCCTATGACCTCACAAATGTGTTTCTGCATAACCAAGAATGTTTAACAAATTTCCAAACATAACCACACATTCCTAACCTGTGGAAAGCCTTAAATATGAATCTCGTGACAGAAGCTAGAAACTGTTATAAAAGCAGTAATGAGTAAAGGGTGGGCTGACATCATATTGAACCCTATGGATTAAGAATGGGATGGCACTCAAGTTCATATGCGTGTGAATGGAGACAAGCGAATTCTTTTGGCAAAACAGTAGCACAGTGGATAACACCACTACCTGCTGGGGAGCCACCACCACATGTGGGAGACAAGGGTTCGAATTCTGGCCTGTGTGATTACACTGTGCTCTACCAATAAGAGTCCTTGGGCAAGACTCCTAACACTACACTGGCCTCCCTGTAATATGGTTACCCTTGTAAGTTGCTCTGGATTAGAGCGTCAGCTAAATGCCACTAATGTAAACCTAGTGTATATTAGCATAAGTCAACTCTTCGAGTCTTCAGATACCCAAATGTGTGGCGTAAGTGGAAAACGGCACTTTTCCAGCAAACTGGGGCTTTAATAGGCATGACACACTGGGACTGGTTCTGAGGGACTGGTTCTAAAAAACACGTTCCTCAAAAGTCCCACAGATGAGCAAGAATACGGGATATATTGTTGTAACTGTTGTTGTTGTGGTCGTTTTGTTGTAATTGCTCCGCTTCTTCTCAACCTTTTTCTTCTTACACATAAAAACCAGCCATATTAAGCCTGGATGACATTCCAAACGGCTAAGGAGGAGCAGCTGTCTCATGCTTGGCCCCTCCTTTCTTTCACTCTCTGTAATGCAATAATTGGAGCCAGGGCTGTTACCCAATTGTGCAGTTCTTCAACAGCTGCTGTGTGTGTGTGTGTGTGTGTGTGTGTGAGTGCGTGTGTGTGTGTGTGTGTGTGTGTGTGTGTGTGTGCGTGTGTGTGTGAGTGTGTGTGTGTGCGTGTTGTATTTCGGGGAAATGTCAGGGACTCAGTAACTGGAAAGTCCACATCAGGCCTGCTGTTTCAGAGCCCTGCTGTCTTCTTCTCTCAGCATAACCAGCCCAGAGCACTCTCCTTCACATAATGAAAAATTGACCTGCCTACAACATCTAACCACAACATGCTCCCTGGAGGTCTTTCTCCTACAGCCTATAAATATGAATCTCGTGACAGAAATAGCTGACCAATATAGTGTTTCTAAAAGCAGTAATGAGGAGTCATTAGACGCGAGTCGTCCAGTCGCTCCCCAAAGGGCCGACCATAGAGTGTAGAGTCATTCCAGACTGAGGCAGAGCTGTAGGCATGATGCAGAGCATGAAATCAATGTAGTCAAGATTATCCATTCGGAATAATGTCATGTATTGAATGTTAGTACACTAACACATTACACTTACTGAGTTACTGTACACCAACACACTACTTACAGTACACTAACACATTACACTTACTGAGTTACTGTACACCAACACACTACTTACAGTACACTAACACATTACACTTACTGAGTTACTGTACACCAACCACTTACACACTAACTACTTATCAGCACACGCTAACTTACAGTACACTACACTTACCAAGTTACTGTATACCAACACACTACTTACAGTACACTAACACATTACACTCACTGAGTTACTGTACACCAACACACTACTTACACTAACACTAACGCTGATTACACTGTACCCAAGTTACTTACAGTACACTAACACACACTTTACTGGAGTACTTACAGCACACTACTTACACACTACACTTACACTGAGTGAGTTACTGTACACCAACACACTACTTACAGTACACTAACACATTACACTTACTGAGTTACTGTACACCAACACACTACTTACACTACAGTTTACTGTACACCGCACACTACTTACACTACACTGACACATACTGTACTGTACACCCACACACTACTTACAGTACACTAACGCATCACACTTACTGAGTTACTGTACACCAACACACTAGTTACAGCACACTAACACATTACACTTACTGAGTTACTGTACACCAACACACACCTTACAGTACACTAACACATTACACTTACTGAGTTACTGTACACCGACACACTACTTACACTACACTAACGCATTACACTTACTGAGTTACTGTACACCAGCACGCTACTCACAGTACACTAACACATTACACTTACTGAGTTACTGTACACCCACACACTACTTACAGTACACTAACCCTAACACTTGTAACCCTCCTAAACCCACAAAATGAAGATTTGGTGGCCCCTAAAAAACAAACTTCAAGAACCCGACACAGAGGCGGCGTGTATTGTGATGTTGAGCAGAAGCAGGCATGTGTGAGGTTTTGTGGCTCTGACTGGGTTGTGCTATCTCTATAATAGTCCACTGCATAATGTGATGGGTTGCAGACAGTATCGCAGTGCGTATGTCATGGACAGTGGCTTTCATGTGTGGTGCTGGTCAGGAGTACAGTGGTGTGGTTCTTGTCTGCAGATTGAGTAGCAGATATGATGTGAATACTGTATCTGGTTATATCATGCCTAATGCATGTGGTAGCATTCCCTACTACATATGCATCTACTATACTACATAATAGCTAAGCACTGGGCCACACTGGAACATATGGGACCCCGTGGGGAGGAATTTAGATAAACAGTTGTTCCACTCTCACTTCACATCTGAAAAAATCCACAGCCGTCAAGAAGCTCATCAGGAGACAGGCACATCACACAAAGCAGCTGCTGGTGTTCTCGGAACAACAGGCTGAGCACCCCGGAGTTCAGACCTCACCAGCACTGAATGTGTTTGGGGTTACATGGGTGATGAGAACCAGAAAATGCCAAACCAACTTCTAAGACTGAACTTGTCTGGAGGTGTGGAGAAATTTCCTAGCAGATTCCTTTGAAAACAGCTTAAGATGAATGATGGGAGCTGTATATGAAGTCAAAGAGTGGGCACGCTAAATACTGACAATTAAGATGTATAGTTGTTTAGGCTTATATCAGTTTTCGTTTTTGGTTTTCCCATGGAGTTGCACCTGTCTTTCACATTCTGTGAGAATTTCATGATGATTGGACCAATAGAAATGCTCCAAAATGACTTGAAATCAAATCTCTTTACATAGAATATCATCACTGTCAAAATAAAAACAGGTATCTCCAAAATGGCAACTTTACAGGAGAGGCCAAAAACCTCATTTCATTTGAATGGAAGTCAATGGAACCAGATGTCTTTCCAAGCAGTTTGGGCCACTTCTGTTGATCCATTCTTCATTAAATTTACACACAGTGTAAAAAGCAGCCCATGTGATCAAATGAATGGCCCAACACCGGTCCTTGTTCGGGCAGTGTCTGAGCTCATGGTGAGCTTTAGGCTCTAACCTTCCTGTACTAGCTGGAATATTGTCCAATGGAACACTAAGCACGGTTGTAAGTCGTTCTGGATAAGAGCGCCTGCTGAATGCCTTAAATGTAAATGTAAATGAGGCATGAAAGTAAAAATTAACAAAAATGGAGATACATGTTTTTCGTTGGGCAGCGATGATATGCATTCATCATCAAAGGCATGGTTGCACACATAGCTGCACTTATAAAAGAATCAAGCGACGGGAATGAAGCTTGGTGAGTAGGTTTGACATTGTGAGACGTGCAAATGATTCAGCTTTCACATGCATGTGGCTTAAGCAGGGACGGGCCTTATCGCTAAACATGCACACAGACCGTTGCAACAACTGCCCTTAACACCACATCAACACCACTAAAACTTCAGCGGGCATGGACTGAACATGTTTCTGGATGCATCAATGCTCAGCCACTCTTGTATCAAAGAATTGCACAGTTGGGCCAGATTTGGTGGAGGCCTTCCCTGGCATTTTACTGGTTGTTCCTGGTGGTCCTACACAATAGGATTCAAATCTGGGGATTTTGAATGCTCTTGAAAGTTCATCATGCCCATCAGTCACATTTCCAGTCCTGTGAATGCGGGAATAGGCATCCTGGAATACAGGGGTGGAAATGTTGTGTTACTCAGTATCATATTGAGCAAAGGCCAAACCTAGTTTGCCCAGCAACTCACTGTAGACTGTCACCTCAACGAAAGAACAACCACTCCCCCATTATTCAAACACCCCAGAGCATTTTTGAAGGAGCTTATCTGCTGGTAGTTGATTTGAGTTGGGCTGACCAGCTGTTTAGTGAAGGATGTGCTACAGTCAGTGAAGGTATACTGTATGCATAACTGGCCAATGAGTGTGGCTACAAGGTAGGTGTTTCCAATAAACTGGCAACCACACAGTGTATACTGCACGGGGCTATAATATTCCAGGTTATGAGTAATATGGCACTGGAGAATATTTACCAAAATCATAATTCAAATGCACAGCAGAAACGCATCATATTCCCCAGTGGACCGAACTATAACCGAGCCAGGCCTTCTTCTCAAGGCCAAAAGTAAAAGTCTTTGAAGTTCAGTGTTTTCTGACACGCCGTGAACGTGCAGTTTGTTTTTCTTTCTGTGGAGTTTGTTGCAGCCAAGTACAGTGAGGCGGTGTCTTCGCTGGGCATGTTCATCGTTACATGCATCATCTACACAGAGGACCTATAATTCAGCACTCCTTTACAGCATCAGTCAGTTCAGTTCAGTTTAAACCTTTATTCAAACTCAGAACTCACTCGGAGAGAACAGTCATACACAGTGTGGCCAAGTAAATTAACATGATCAAGAAAACAAAGGGATCAAATAAGAAGAATAATGTGATTACTAAAAGCAATAAAGGGCTAACAGTAATTAAAAAAACTGTAAGTGACTAAAACAAATGACACGGCTGTGAAGTAATACAAACAAAACAATAAATAGATGAAAAACAATCACGACTGGTGGGAAATGGCTGCGGATGAACGACTGGAATTATTCAGCTATTAATCTTATCTGTATTGTTATTATTTTAAAACCAATATGAAAGTTATGTAGTGATCAAGAGCTGTGTAGTACATTTACATGCAGGCCCCATATACACCACAAAAGTCTGGGTGCCCAGGTATTTTTTTTATTTTTTATGTGAACATATTTTCTACAGAGACTGGACGTCATCCTGTCATCATGTCATCCTGTCATCACGTCATCACTAAAATATTTATATTTTTTGAGTTTTAAAAAAAACATGGCCTGTGCAATAATGATAGTGGCTGGAGCAATGTCTTGGTATCACTGGTTAGTGCACTGTCCGGGCAGCGTTTGAGCTCAAGGCGAGTTTAGACTTTAACCTTCCTGTACTAGCTAGGGAAACCTTCTCTGATGGAACACTAAGCACGATTGGAAGTCGCTCTAGATAAGAGCGTCTGCTGAATGTCTTAAATGTAAATTTTAGATTTCATGTTTTTATGTTAAATGGAAAGCAAGCTAATATGACACTGTATGCAGAACAGGATGTAAACTGAAGATTTGAATCCCTTGTTGATCCCACAGTGGGGAAATTTAGTCTTCGCATTTAACCCATCCGTGAAGTGAAACACCCACACTAGGGGGAAGTAGGCACACTTACCCGGGGCGGTGGGCAGCCCTATCCACGGCGCCCGGGGAGCAGTTGGGGGTTAGGGCACCTCAGTCGTTACTGTCAGTTCAGGGAATCGAACCATCGACCCTCCGGTCACAAGGCTGGTTCCCCAACCTACAGCCCACGACTGCCCCCAAAATGAAGCTCAGCACCAATCCAAGCACTAACCAGGTCCTATGCTGTGTAGCTACCGAGATCAGACGAGATCGGGCGTACTCAGCATGGTATGACCGTAAATGATGCTTTATTGTTAATTCTGAGAAAATCAGCACCTTGACTTGCCTTGAGGTACAGAATGACTTTTGACCATTGCCATAAGGGTACTTTAAGTTCGTTTCACCATCTGGGTCATGCTGCTGCTTGTCTCCCATGCATCTTTCAGGATGGCAGGTCAGCTGCAAGGGTCTGAGGTACAGAATGGTCAGGTAGATGAACATTCTGACTAGCCATGCCGAAAGCACATTAGTCAAGCCTTGAGATGACAAGAAACTGGACCTGGCTGGCCTCCTGAGGGAGATAGGCCCAAATCTGCTGGGTGTCGTAGAGCTGAAACTTACATGACTGAGTCACATGGTAAGCTTAGCACAATAACTGGTCATCCATAATCCCACCAAGGCTCCTTTCATACGGAACAATCAAGGAGCCCCTGAATGAGATGGCAAGATCATGGCGAGGATCTGTAGTTCAATGGATGAATAGCAGTTTGTTAGAAATAGCAGTCATGCTAGGATTGAGCTTCAGCTGGTGAGCTGTCATCCATGAAGAGATGTCAACTGTACTGGAACTGGAAACCTGGGAATCAGAAGGTGGAAAGTAAACCATAACAGTGATAAGACAAGGCATCAGTGGTGATTACATCACTAAAGGAACGCATGAGAAGTGAAAAGAGAAGAGGCCCCAGCACCGAGCCCTGAGGAACACCAGCGGAGAGCATGCATGGAGCAGATGTGGACCCTCTCCAATTGATTACATTCAGCCACAAGAGCGTTAGTGAGATCATATACGGGTGATGGATGGTTTCTCTAACTCATCCCAGAGGAATCGGATGGTGCTTCATCACTCCAGAGAACACAGTGCAGCGCTGGAAGCTTTTATATCCTTCTTAGCTTTTAGCATGATGACCTCATGTGTGGCTGCTCTGGAGCATCCCAGTCTGAACATGAGTATGCCCAGTTTAGTAACTTTACCAGACCAGGCAGAAACCCTTCTTAATTTTCATAAAAGCCAATGCTATGAGTTTCTCGGGACACCGGAGCGTTGTGTCAATGCACCATCAAACTCTAATGCAAGGTAAAGGACGTAGGTTTGAATGATGTAGAAAAACAGCCATCAGGAATGGAGATTTGTGCGTATTTACGTAGCTTATATGTAGGGCTTTGGGTGGAGAGCCATTCCGGTAGCTACACTGAACTCCTAAGAGCACCGTCCTGTACAAGCAGCCTAATTATGTTGGCCGTCATCGCCGAAAAAAGGACTGTGATCCATTAGCCCGCTACACCACCTTCAAATGTGTGCAGCCCCCTCTACAGCGCTCCGTATCTGTCAGGGTGCGTTTGCACTCGGCTTCTGTTTTTGCTGGGCAGCTTTGCTGCAGCCCAGGGCCAGTAGATGCTCGGGAATAACAGCAAATTTCATAAACGGCTTTAATCACCATCAGAGACGACTGCGCCCCGTGGCTCTATAGCAAAGCAGAGAACTGTTTTCCTGCTCCGTGTGAAGCCCGGATAAACAGCACAACGTTCACAGCTCTAAGCACGGTATCAACAACTACGCCCATGATTATTATTTCATGATCATTTATCATTCCTTCATAAATCCGGCTGTATTGGCATAAGCAGCCCATTTTCCATACACAAAGGGAGAACCAGGCCCAGGCTGCCCAGAGGCCAGAACTGGATCTATGGATCATTGTTTAACACTCCAGTTGCTCTGCATATGGACCATATGTGCATATGCGTCTCATTGATGTTGCACAAACAGCCTTTCAACCGTACTGATCCTCAGATCATCCGTATCAGTGCTGAAACCATACGGACGTGTCTGCAGGAGCTGGACTGCAGTTTTGCGTGCTGCTTTAATTCCGGACGCTAATTATAGCCACACTGCGTTTCAGCCTTCATTTGATCTGCAAAAAGACAAAAAGAAGTTCTTTCACTTCACCCAGGCTAATCTGCCTTCTCGCTAAGAGGCGAAAAAAAAAGAAGCTGTCCGCCTCCTTTAATCTTGCATCAGACCACAGGAAATTTGGCACATCTTACTTCGTTCCACCCATTCCTATTGTCAGGCAGAAATGTCCAGAAACTATGTCGGAGCACAACAAGAGTCTTTGAATTCCAGATAGAAGGAATTCTCAGACTCAGCCCAGCCGTTAGCAGAAAGGCAGTGATTGGCCCCCTTCTGTGAATGCTTCAGTGGTAGCATTCACAGGGCTCACGTTGGGAACCAGTCAGAAGTAATCAGATGCTGAAATGAACGTCTAGGTCTTCCTTCAGCCCAAATGATCCTGTTTACCACAATCTGTATTAGCTCACTAGACGAGAATTAGCCACCTGTACCTGAAATCTACCTCGTGGCATGTAATACCACCACAAGCACAAATAACAGCTATAATATATATATATATATATATATATATATATATATATATATATATATATATATATATATATATATATATATATATATATATATAACAACAGCCTAGCAACACCTTAACAACCACATGGGCTTCCATATTAACAGCCAAGAAACGCCTTAACAACCACCTGGGTCACCACAGCAACAGCTTAGGAAAACATTAGCAACTGCCTGGGATACCATAGCCATGGCCTTGCAATACCTTACTAGTCACCTGGGTTACTACAGCAACATCCCAGCAACACTCAAGCAACTATCTGGGTTACTATATCAACCTCCCAGCAACACTTAAGCAACCATCTGGGCAACTACTTAGCAACAGGCAGGCAGCACCTTACAAACAACCTGGATTACTATAGTAACAGCCTAGTGACATCTTACCGACCACCTGGGATACCATAGTAACTTCCTAGCAACACCTTAACATTCACCTGGGTTACCACAGCAAGATCCTAGTAACTAGTAAATTTGCAAACTTCCTGGTTTGTGCTTCTCGTGTTACATCTGCGTACATCTGCTACTGGATGCCTTGAATTTCCCTCTGGGATCAATAAAGTATCTATCTATCTATCTATCTATCTATCTATCTATCTATCTATCTATCTATCTGACTCCCACTGGGCGTCAGAACAGCGGAGTCTCTTGCGGTCTTCAAACACAGACTGAAGACCCATCTCTTCGTAATGCACTTAAGTGAGTGAGCTCTAGCAGACGTGTAAATTGTGTGTATCGTGTGGCAGTTTTATAACCTTTTCGTATTGCACTTATAATGACCTTTCTCTAGGTCTCAGCACTGGCCCCCTGTTCGGGCAGTGTCTGAGCTCATGGTGAGTTTTAGGCTCTAAACTTCCTACTAGCTGGAATATTATCCAACAGAACACTAAGCACTGTTGTAAGTCGCTCTGGATAAGAGCGTCTGCTAAATGCCTTAAATGTAAATGTAAATGTATCTATCTGTCTATCTATCTATCTATCTTCACAAAGCCAAAATAAAACCTGGGGGTTCTACAGATTATATTTAGCACACCAATTAACAGTCTGGAAAAGACATTATTCATTATTATTACCGATTAATAAAGTAGTAATGAGAAGACAGTGTAATGGTAATGGGTAATTGCTCCCGACATCTAGAAGGACATGATATGGGTGAGTGTTAGAAGCTCACTGAAAAAGAAACTAAAGGGAACTCAGTCAAAACGTGGTGTAGGACATGTCCTCTGTGTTTACTGTGAGTGAATTATCCTCTACTGTCACCATATCTTCATCAGTGTATGCTGCATTCGAGGCCTACACTATCCATACCTTCCTATTGACTCATGTGACATTACAACGTAAAGACGTATGACCTGGACCGAAAGATTCCCAACCCAACATCTCTGACTTGCAGCAGTGCATGCCTGACTTTGTGACGCTACTTCTTTCAGTTTTAGCAAAGAAATAATGGTCGTCACATTGCTGCTTTAGATTTTCATCACGTCCAGAGAGCTCAAAACTGGCAAGCCGATTGTACACAGTGTTTAAAAAACGAGGAATTCAGGCTCCGTGGTCGTATGGTCTGTATTCAAACTGCAAAGTAAACGAAAACCTCACCAAATTCTTCCTTCCTTCCTTCCTTCCTTCCTCTGTCCATCCTTTCCATCAACCAGGAGACAGGAGACAAAAAACACCCCTGTGTGGACAGCATAAGAATATGCGGGTGGCTTCATGCTGCACTGGAGTGTAATTAGGTGGAAAAACAGTAACCTCGGGGCGGAAATGGAGGGCTACGACCATCGCAGGCCCAATTTTCCATCTCCCCAGGCTTCTGCTCCCTCTCCACTCAGCGGGAAGACATCTCGCCTGCCTAATCTCTCTCTGCCCCAGAGTGCACTCAACATGTCTGCCAGTGTTTCCCGCCTCTGCCTCTGATTCCCTCTCCGCAGCGCTCTGCTTGACTGAGCTGCATATGATTGGTGTAGTCTAGTCTATAGAGGCCTAACAGAGCATTTTGTTGGCCAGGACGGAGAGACAGCGTGGTCATTTCTCTCCAGCAGGAATGTAAATATGAAATGCTTTCAGACAAGACAGAAAGTTGTGCCTGGTTGCCTGGAATTGCTTTGATCAAATGGATCATTTATAAGCTTTAAATAGATTCATTTTTAATTAGATTAAAGACTGACTCGGCATGCATTTTGCTTTGGCTTGTCCTGCCAAGGAAAGCAGCGATTCCCGCACTTATGAATATGGATCCGTGGCGGGATGGAAACTGGGAAAGCGATCATTTTTTCACAGAACATAATCAAAGACATTTTAATCCTTTGAACACTGACCTCCCCACTATAACCCTGGCCTCCCCAGCAATTTTCGACAATTTTCCAAATGCAATAGTTTGTATTTATATCGCATTCAAATTTGTATTCAGCGCCACAGTTTAATTTTAGGCCTACTGACCTAACGGCAGAACTGAACCTTTGAATGACGCGCTTCAAAACAGTGGTCATTACCAGAGGCAAGGCACAGAAACACTCCGCACCATTTACCCCAGTACTCCGTTTCAGCGCGCTGTGGCAGGTCCTCGTCCTTCGCTTCTGGATGTGCTCTCTTGGCTTGCCTGTACTATTTGGCACAAACACACATCTGTTGTTCCGAGATGCAACTTCCGGTCGCTCAGGCAGGTGCAGTGGGATGCTGGGTTCATTCTGCAGCCGGGCTTCATCTCCTCCTGTTTTGCGATGTGACATGGGCACCAGCGCTCGGCAGTGGGTCCCAATCAAGTCATGGCACAGCTCGTCAACAAACATCCGGGAAGTATGGTTTGTAACAGTTCTGTATGATGTAAGCATTATACGCACACCACACAATACCCACACAGTGCTATATATAGACCAGCAAATTCCAGCGTCATGAGTGCCATGCGCAGTGTGACCAATATTATAGCAATGGCCTGTATTGCGGCCCGTCGGGTATTGGCGATAGATAGGTGGGCCTCTCCGGCAGGCCGCTAAATCTGATTGGTTGACAAGAGCTCTACCCGTGATGTTACTCAGGTAAGTAGTTGCACCCAGAAGGAACCGACCCACAGGAATGAAACTTGGTGGGTAGGTTTGGCATTGCGAGACATGCGTAGGATGCAAGTTTCATGCTCAGCCGTGCATGTGACCAAGAGCCACGCAACAGCCATGATTGTGGACATTCAGCAAGCAATGATGCCCTCCCTCTATGAGTCATCCCGTTAGTGCCGGCACCATTGGGAGACGGCTACACAGCTCAGCGTAACGACATCAACATCACCAAAGACTGCAATGATGTTGTGCCAGACTGTCATGGAGTGACACCTGAGAATGGCAGCGGCTCATCTTCGGTAACGCTATTGTCTTGGTGGAGATGACTAACGAATCTGTGTGGCTAATAACACATGTTCCATATATCATCATCAGTTGGTGGAGCGTTTTTTGGGAACGTGGTGCAGTTCTGGATTTCATGCCTCCAGACCCACTTTTGCAAACCAGACCACAAAACCCCTACTTCAAAGGTCAGCCGTCCTGGTGACCCACACAGCCAGGGTGTATGAGGGCCAGCCAGTACAAGGACAGTGACAAGTGTCCTCAGTGTTCACTCTGCCTTGTCAGGAGGACATGTGGCTGGTATCTTCTCAGCTCACTGCATCAAGTACCAGTGCTACCAGAGACAGCGACAGCAGCAGCAGCACTTTTCTCAGATGGAATTTGCTTTTCCCTCAGCTGGCTTCCGTCTTCCTGTTGGTTCTGCCTTGTAGCATGTATGCTACTTCCTGAGGACCTCCACTGGGTCGCTTGCCAGCTCTTCTTTTCTGGCTTCTTTGAGGTGCCATTCCATTGGCCTTCTTAGGGGGATGCTATCCCACTTCTGACACCACTGTAGCACCTTTGATGACCTATTTATGGAAAATACATATACATCCACAGCTATGGTGCTCCTCAAAGGTCTCAAACCTGGCAGACGCCCTACTAGAGTGGTCTATAGTAGTCTGATATAGCATGTCTGATGTAGCTTCTTTGAGGTGCCATTCTATTGGCCTTCTTAGGGGGATGCTATCCCACTTCTGACACCAATGTAGCACATCTGATGACCTCTGACACTATACAGTTCTGCACACCATGTTTCCAGATCCCCTTCTGCAAGCTGTTGCAAATGGCAGCCAGCACATAATAGCTTTCACTCTGGTATTGAAGAGTGATTTTGTTTCTGTGGAGATAGATATACATCTATTTTTGGAAAATGCATATACATAGGTGTGGTGCTGTTCGAAGGTCTCAAATCTGGCAGACGCCCTACTAGAGTGGTCTAAAATGATGTAGCACGTAGCTCCATGTGTTGACAGCCTGTTGTCAGCCTTTTTGTGATACATGGTGCATGCAAACTGGGCAAATTCACTTCAGCATTGTTTACAAAGGGTTGGATTGCATAAGGGCGAATAAAGTCAGAGTCAGCAGAGAAATCATAATCCATCCGACCCGCATCCGTCATACCTAATGGAAGAAGACACGCTTTCATTTCTCTCTGTTTCGCATCACTGCAGTAAATCCATGGTGACCCTCAGATCTTGGCATCAGAGTTTTCTACCTCTTTCCCCTAGAGAACAAATTATGGGGTTACGTTCTTACCTTGGGCAGCAATAATAAAGAGACATCACAGCGAGATCCGAAAAAATGTGGCTTTAATTATTTTCCATTAACCCAGCCTTACTTCCTCACTAATTGAATGCAGGCTCTGAAATAGAACATGCTGTGGGCTAAGCTAGACCCCTTCTCCGTCCCTGCAACACAAAGAATTGCAAGTGTTTCCCTCTGATGTGTTCCCAGCATTCATAGCATGCCAGGGTTGTACATTGGGGCAATAACAGAAACACTCCGAGTGTTTTTTTATCCCACACTCAAAACAATAAATCGTTGTATGAACTTGATTCGATTATGCCACACATTTCCATTCAATCAAACAGAGCACAGCCAGTGTACAGAGACTTTGTTTCCTCTGTGAACTGTTGATGGAACCCAATTGAAATGTTTCAGCTGATTGATTTGAGTTTCGTTCCAGTGCAATTCTCTTTGGGGCAAAATCTGTTCATTCACTGTAATGTACTTTCCTTCATCCAATCCCTGCCTATACATCCACTAGCATGGTGCTCCTCAAAGGTCCTGGCACAGGTCTTACTGGAGTGGTCTAAAGTAGTAGGTGTAAGCATGCAGCTCCACGTATTACCATTTCTCAGCCTGCTGGGAATACATGGTGCATGCACACTGAGTAACATAGTCCATTTAATTAATGTCAACATACTTTCATCCGACAACCCATCCCAGTCGGTTCCTCAGGTCTCCCCTGATTGTCTACTCCTACCAGTATGGCTATTTTCATTCCAGATAAACCCATTAAACCGCTTACCAGGCATCAGGAGTTTACTGATAGGCTGAAAGGTGCTGTAGCCTGTATTAGGGGATGGCATCCTACACAGGACTACATGCTGTCACACCCTGCCATGTCCTGTCCTGTCTTGTCCTGTCATGTCCATGTGCTTCTGTTTATTTTGGTGGTTGGTGTAGCTCAGCGGATAACACCACTAGTAGCCACCACCCCACGTGGGAGACTGGGGTTCGAATCCCAGTAGGGGTGACTATGCTGTGCTATACCAATAAGAGTCCTTGGGCAAGACTCCTAACACTACACTGGCCTACCTGTAATGGTTAACCTTGTAAGTCGCTCTGGATAAGAGCGTCAGCTAAATGCCAGAAATGTAAATGTAAATGGTCCTGTGCTCCTCCTGTCTCCGCCCTCTAGTCTGGTCTCAGTTCTAGCTCCGCCCCTTCCCAGGTGTCTCTTGTCAGCCCTAGTTGTGTTATACGGATGTCGTGCCCTTTGTTCTTGTTGGGTGTTTTGTCTCCCGGCCGGTCCTTTGTCTCCTTTGTGGTTTGAGTGAATACCCCTGTAAGTTTCTCCATGTCTGTTGTTGTGTAGCCCTGTTCCGTTGTGTAGTCTCGTTGGTTTTGTTTTATTTCTCGTTTATTAAAAGACTTGCATTTGCATCCTGGCCCCCACGTCCTGTGTAACACATGCTCGCAGACGGTTACGACGACTGCCCTTAACACCATGTCAACATCACCACCGACTGCAATGCCAAGGTCATTGATGAGGCCCTCTTTTGTCTTTGAGGTGACGGCCAGCAAATCCATGTGTGGAGGCACAGTGGTCAGCTTCAAGGTAAACGGTTTGTTCTCACACATCCACCTCCACCCCTGCAGAAACTGTGTGAGGATATTCAAGCTGCATGGGATGGATTATCACAGGACACCATTAGGAACCTCTACAGCTCCATGCCGAGACGTCTGGGATGTTGCGTTAACAAACGTTCTTCTCATTCGGTGATTAAAAAAAAAAGAAGTTTAATGTGTGAAAGCCATTGTGGTTATTTGTATGGCCTGTTTCATTCTGCTCATTTGGGTTTCACTGATATCCAGCAGTAACTCTTCCAAGCTCCAGTTACTTCGAATGGTGGAATCACACTCAGCAGGTCTCGACAATAGTCTCCGCCAGCCTTAACCCGAGACTGGATGGGTCAAAATGCAGTCAAAACCGAGAGGAGACAGACACTCAAGTGCTACAACACTTTCTGGAGCATCTCCTTCTCTTATAGCACGGCTTCTTTGAGCAGTTCATCAGCTTTATGTGAGTGTGGGACCACATGCCTTTAGAGCAGGCAGTTCATTATACAGGCAAGACAGCTGTGACAAATCTACCGCACTGTCAGTAACAAACCAACTAAATCCTTTCACATTAGGCCTAGTCTGACCCAACCATGTTTTCAGTTTCTGACTAGCTGAAGACCTTGGAGGCCGGACAAGGACCTGGGTGGTCCATAGGTCGGATAAAGCTGATTGAGGTGGTGCAAATATAAAAACTTTCGAGTCTCTGAAATGTGACAGGTGAAAACAGTCTCTCTGAGGTCGTAATAAAGTGTCTGTGACATTCTTTGTGAAAATAGCACAACAATGTAGTTGGACCTTCTCACCCCGTCCAAACTGTCCCTTCGTCCATGGGACGTCACAGTGCCAGTGCACATTCTCATTATTCATCTTTTGATCGGATAAGGTTAATCTTACAGACATTCAGACAACAAACTAACTAACACCAAGAACGGTGTTTCTCAATCCTGGTCATGAAGACTCTATGACCTGCACATTTCAGTGCTTCCCCTCGCCCCAGCACACCTGTTCAACTTATCAGGTCATTACCGAGCCCTGTCAGAGTTCCAGGGATTGTGTTAAAGCAGGGATTGCACTAAAATGTGCAGGTCAGGTTACCTTCAAGATCAGGGATAGGAAACACTGGTCTAGAACATTACATCTCCATTAACAGATTACATTTAGCTAGTGCTAGACAGCCAAAAAAACACAGTGCATTTAAGGTGGAACTGGAACATTTAAACAAGAAGGTAGACAGGAAGCCTGAGGTGCCAGCATAACTGCTGCACAATTTAAGATAGAACATAAAAATCTGAATAAAAAGGTGGACAGGTAGCCTAAGGCATCAGCATAACTGCTGCACCATTTAAGGTGGAATGGGAAAATTTAAACAAGAAGATGGACAGGTAGCCCAAGGTGCCAGCATAACTGCTGCACCATTTGAAATGACACTGGAAATTTTGAATAAGAGGGTGGACAGGTAGGCTGAGGCACCAGCATAACTGCTAGATGAGGTTCCACAAGCTGGAAGGGGAATATATGAACAAGAGCTGCACAAATGCATGCACAAACACTAAGCCCCACCCATTCGCCCCCGGCAGTAATATTTAAAGGTCCAAAGGTATGGAACAAGGGGATACTGTATGCACCCCATCCTCTGGATGTTTCACCTTGGTCTTTTCTGTTTATAGCAATCAGCTACTAGCACCTCCATGCACCTCCACGCATGTTAAGAGTCAGAGGCTATCATGTCAATGTTCCTAGCACATACATTCCCTTTTGTTTATGGCTGTATGACACACGAAACCAGGGGTGTATTTTTATCCTGCTGTGTATCCTACCCTGCGAAGCGGGCTAGCAGTCTCTGCCATCTATTATTCATGCAGTGGCAGCGGATGGAACAAAAGGCACGTTGCATTTGAGGTCACGTCGTGTTGCTCCACGAGCAATGGCACGAGAAGAGATATCAAGCACACTGACAGCACGTAGCAAGCAGCTGGCTGTCTGATTTGACTACGGTCAATCAAGAAGATACTCTCTCCAGCTATCTCCACCCTCTTTTTCTTCTTCTGGCCTTTCATGCTTGACTAATTTGCTTTTGTCTATAGCTTCCGCCACTGCTTGCCACTGATCATTCTTGAGGGAAGCCACTGACATGTGAAAGACTGTCAGGACATATTGGACGTCCTCACGTTTACGGCCCAGCAAGGAAAAGAGCCTCTCCTAGGGTCTCTGCATGCGCTAGCATGCTCAGAAAGGACGGCGTAAATCATCAGGAGCGATGCACTCTGGGAGTTCACCAATGGCAGGCTCTCTGCTTTAGATCAGCACGAGTGTAGACAGGTGGGGGGAACGATGATGACATGTCTACTATATTTTATGTTTATCCCTCCCGAGCGCTGCCGGTGACCAGCGCTGGACATGGTGAAATAGGAAAAAGGGGGAAGCCGGAATGAGCAAGCATGTGGTGTTTAATATTTCTTCAGCGGTAGGCCCCAAAGACAATGAGGCTATATAAGAAATGGTACACTGCTATACTGCACACCGCCCCCTGTGTGTAGTATACAGTACAGTAACAAATCTTGACCTTACTAATACAGTCACATGACCAGTTACCTCACATTTACCTCAGAGCTGTTATTACTGTATCCACTGTTTAGAGCTAGCTGCTGCTAAAGCTGCTCAGTTTACCTGAACTACGGTTAGCCTAGCTGCTAGCTTTCTAAGGCTCATTCTGATAACCACACACCTCACTACAACCACTACACCCACATTTACCTCAGAGCTGTTATTACTGTATCCACTGTTTAGAGCTAGCTGCTGCTAACTTTCTGAGGCTCATTTCTTGGATGGGACCTAAGGCTCATTCTGATAAACCACCACAGGCCCCACTACAGTCACACACCCACATACACTGGTTATTACGGTATCAACGTTTTTAGAGCTAGCTGCTATACTCTAAGTGGGCTGTGTTTAGCTTCCCAGTGTTCACCGCCACCATTTTTTTAGTGGTTGGTGTAGCTCAGCAGAGAACACCACTACCCGCCAAGTAGCCACCACCACACGTGGGAGACTGGGGTTTGAATCCCGGTCTGGGTGATTAAGCTGTGCTACACCAATAAGAGTCCTTGGGCAAGACTCCTAACACTACATTGGCCTACCTGTAATGTGATTAGCTTTGTAAGTCGCTCTGGATAAGAGCATCAGCGAAATGTGAATTTTTCTGGCTGAAGCAGGCTGAGAGCTGGTAAGGCTGCGGTGCATGATGGGATGCAGTACACCATGAAGACAGCTCCCCCTGTATACTAGAACCTATGACTGGAGTAGAACACCATCCAGGTATCTTCAGTGCACTACAGATCTTCAGGTTGGCCGCATCCTGCCTACTGCATACTACAGGTAGATTGCGTATGTGAGTAGTATGTAGTATGCCGTATGCCAATAAGTCATTTTTAGCTCTGACTGTAGATTCTGGAGCAAAGGCCTTTTTACCAACAGATGCAGGCAAAAACAGCAGAAGCGAAATATCGTGTTCTAATATTTCTTGCCTCCTTGTATCTACAAGGCTTGCACCACTCAAGGAATTGCAGATTGCTTGTAATAAGCAGTTGGAGCATGTTGGGCCCTCGCAGACTGTTCCCTGTTTGTCCAAAGGACAGAAATGTAATAAACTAAAATGTCAGCATGTGCATAATACTCCACTGTGTTCGTCTGCTCGTTTTACAACCTGGAATTGCTGCACGAAAGATCTGCACTGACACAGTACATGTGTTGTTTCATTATTTCGCTATGGCATCGTCATGTAACGTTGATTACAGAACAGTCCCGCTCCCCACCTCCCCCTCTCTCTTTCCAGTACCTGTCTTTTCATTCACAGGCAGGCTGAAATCCTTGCTTTGAAATAAAAGCACTCACATTTTCTCGACTTGAGAGCCACACAGGAGCTTACACGCGCTAAGCTCAAGCTAAACTAGGTCAATGCAGGAGTGCCATCTGCAGAGACTTTAGTTTGCAGATACTGGTATTGAGCTGTGGCTGTCAAGAAGGGCCGAGAGGATCTTTGCGTGGTCTAAGATGACTTGATGCCTTTCACTGCACTGACATACTGAAGTCTTGACGTTTCCGGTACGAGTTCTCAGGCCTCGCCCAATCTTAAAGAAAGGGTGCCTTAAGGGGTTTTTAGGTTCTATGGATGCTACAGCAGAACCTCTTTGATGTCCTAAAAATCTGTGTCTGTAAAAGAGGTTCATGAGTGTAAAGACAAAAAAGAACCATCAGTCAAGAAGCTTTTTAAGGGACAACAATGGCTCCTTTACACTTTTAAGCACTAGCCAAGTCAACTCAGGGTTATTTATATAGGGCCTTTTACAATAGATGTTGTCACAAAGCAGCTTTACAGAGGACCTGGGTCTGAACACCCAGTGAGCAAGCCAAGGGCAACAGTGGCAGAGAAAATCTCCCTCAGAGCAAGAGAGGAAGAATCCTCGAGAGGAACTCTCAGTAGACTCCCAGTAAGAAACCTTGAAAATCAATAACTGCTGCTAAAAGCCTAGTGTGATGAGTTATTAGGAAGAGTATGTAAGAGTAAGTGTTCGGTGTTTTGTAAAGGCAGAGGAAGAAATGTTTGATTTCGTCTGCAGGATCATCAGCTGGGTCAGCAGGATGCAGGTGAAGCTTCCACATAGCATCAGAAAGCTCTATGATAGATAAACTGGTCAGCAGTCTTGAGTAGTGGCACTTGATCAAGGCAGATGAAGCAGCAGCATCACACCGCACAGGATGGGCAGTAGTTCTGCATCAGACCGCACAGGATGGGCAGTAGTACTGCATCAGGCTGCACAGGATGGGCAGTAGTTCTGCATCAGGCCGCACAGGATGGGCAGTAGTTCTGAATCAGACTACACAGGATGGGTAGTAGTTCTGATCAGACTGCACAGGATGGGCAGTAATTCTGCATCAGACTGCACAGGATGGGCAGTAGTTCTAAATCAGACCGCACAGGATGGGCAGTAGTTCTGCATCAGACTGCACAGGATGGGCAGTAGTTCTGAATCAGACTGCACAGGATGGGCAGTAGTTCTGCATCAGGCTGCACAGGATGGGCAGTAGTTCTGCATCAGACTGCACAGGATGGGCAGTAGTTCTGCATCAGGCTGCACAGGATGGGCAGTAGTTCTGCATCAGACTGCACAGGATGGGCAGTAGTTCTGCATCAGACCGCACAGGATGGGCAGTAGTTCTCCATCAGGCTGCACAGGATGGGCAGTAGTTCTGAATCAGACCGCACAGGAAGGGCAGTAGTTCTGAATCAGACTGCACAGGATGGGCAGAAGTTCTGCATCAGACTGCACAGGATGGGCAGTAGTTCTGTATCAGACTGCACAGGATGGGCAGTAGTTCTGCATCAGACCGCACAGGATGGGCAGTTGTTCTGCATTAGACCGCACAGGATGGGCAGTAGTTCTGAATCAGACCGCACAGGATGGGCAGTTGTTCTGCATTAGACCGCACAGGATGGGCAGTAGTTCTGCATTAGACCGCACAGGATGAGCAGTAGCTCTGCATCAGGCTGCACAGGATGAGCAGTAGTTCTGCATCAAGCCGCACAAGATGGGTAGTAGTTCTGCATCAGGCTGCACAGGGTGGGCAATAGCTCTGCATCAGACTGCACAGGGTGGGCAGTAGCTCTGCATCAGACTGCACAGGATGGACAGTAGTTCTCAATCAGGCCACATGGGTTGGACAGTACCTCAGCTCAGGACAGGTCAACTAAGCCAGCTAACAGGTGCCCATGTTGTTTAGCATCACGCTGATCAATGAGGGCCATCCTACCCACCCAAGAGAGCGACAGCAATCACGTTCTCTTGACTGGGAGCACTCTGCTTCGGCAGGAGTCATGCCCACCCTTTTCATACCAGTATTAACAAGCCCTCGTCCACTTGGCCTCGTCATTTCCCCAGCGTCACTGTAAAGGAGCTGCTGAAGTCGCTCTTAGAGAGGAAAGGGTTGAGCCTTGAGAAGTAAACAGCTGTTAAAGCTATCATTGAGGAGGACGCACCATGCTTTTCTTATGACAGCAGTGGATAGTCTCTGGTGATTTACTGCCCCCTATTGTTTGGGGTATGAATTTGAAAGTTTGCGTCATCTTACAGATTACTCCCTCAAGGGCTGTCCTGTTACTTTAGTAGCATGAGTGAATGGTTTAAGATGACCCCTCAGAGGGATGAGGCATCAAGCCAATGCTAGTGTCAACTTCAGCTGCAGAACTGAGCCAGATGTCTTTGCGACCTGATGCAGTTCGGACGGCAATGGCAGACAAGCTGTTTGTAAGACAGGATGGATAACGTAAAAACTTTAACATTTGAACACATTGATGGACTTAAGGCTACAGAGTCCCGCTGATGCAGCTTCTACTGATGCAACTGTCGTTTGCTAGCATGCTAAAGGCTATGTGGCTAACAGCTCTACTCCACAGTTCATAGCCAGATGTAACAAATTCTCACATATGCTACACAGGCCGAACGATTTGCATTGCAAAGTTTGCATGGCCAGCTGATTAGCTTACCGAGGATAACCTAGCCGAGGGCGAGTGCATTCCGTTTGAATGATACGCTCCTCGCCGTCCTCGGCCCTTGCAAAGAGTGGATGTCTATAAGTTCAGATAATGTTCCTATAAGGTTAAATGTTCACCGAGACATAGCGTTTTAACTGCAGCGTTCAGAGGATGTGGCCAGGACCACAGATTGTGTTACATGATAACAAAAGAAGAACACTCGCAGAGCAACATTCGGAAAATGTTTTCTGGAGGTTACAGAGACCTGAGATGACCGAATGTTGACATGTTTACACTGAAGGAACAGAAAGAGAAACGGGCCTATACCCAGCCAGCAGGGAACATTCCCAGAACAAGTTCTAATAAAGTTTTAGAGTAAATGTTTTAGTCCAAAGTTCAAAGAACATTTTCAAGTATACTTTATTTATACTGGACACCCATGTGCTTTTAGACACTCTCCCAACCTCACCTTATCCACCTCTTAGTAATATTTCTGAGAAATATATCTCCAGGTTATGTTTTTATTTTCCATTTTATTATACTTTTTGCTGCTGTATATTTAATTTAATTATTTTTTAAATTGTTATATTTCATTTTCATGCTGCTATATATTTTAGAATATACATATTTTGAAATTTTTGTTTATGTGCCACTTTATATTTAATATATATTTCATTATTTCATAAATTCATATATATATATATATATATATATATATATATATATATATAAATATATCGCACAACATTAAATATAAAAACAGTATATAGAAATTTAATATATATATATATATATATATATATATATATATATATATATATATATATATATATATATTTATTTTTTTATTTTATTTTTATTTTATTTTTTTTACATTTCTAGCTGCTGTTTTTATATTTAATGTTGTGCGAGTGCATGGCAACAAACTTTTGTTTTGCATACATTCGTATCCTGAATGACAATAGTCTACGTCTAAGTCTCTACAGGTGTTTTTTTCAATTTCAGAACTAAGACAGGATGTTTTACCTGCAGCGTTCAGAGGATGCTTTGAGGATGTGGTCGAACATGGAGGAAGTCTCTCAGAAGAACATTCTGGGAACGTTGTATGGATGATACTAAGACCTGTGATGGCAGAATGTTTCAGAGGACGTTCTCCTACCTTTAGTAAGAACATTCTGGGAACCAAAATAAACCTTTACCCTGAAAACATTACTGGAGCACTGCACTGCACATGCTCAGAATGTTTTTAGAAGTTTAGAAGTAATAACCGGCCTAGTAGATCTGTTGGTGGAAATAAGCAGTGACTAAACTGGGCAGAGGAACTGAGCCTGATGATATCTGTGATAGCTGTCCAATGAAAAACATGGATCTTCATGTTGTTGATTTTGACTTTTCTGCATCATTTGAACACAGCAGCTGCTGTTTACACTGTGTTGAGTTCATGATGAATGGACCAGCAGAAATGGCCCACAACTGCTTGGAAAAAAGTCTGGTCCCATTGACTTACATTCAAACTACACTAGGTTTTGGTCCTCTCCTGTAAAGTTGGCATTTTGGAGATACTAGTTTTTTTGTTTTTTATGGGGACTGCGACGATATGAGGTTTTTATTATCAATTTATTTGATTAAAAGACTGCACTAAACTAAATTAAGCTTCACAGAAGGTTGACCTAATATTTCAAGCTGACCTGACGTAGATGGCACCAATGACGTGAATGGCACCAAGCAAGAACCACCCCATCTAGCACCGTCATTGCTAAGAGCGTTCGCAGCCAGGAGGAGAATATTCAAATGAATTCCAAACTCAATAAAGGCCCAGCTCATCAGGGGTTAGTCCTCCAGCTCCAGTACACAGACAGCAAATCATTTAGATCATCCGGCCGTGAAATGAATCACACCCCCATCCCCCCACCTTATCAGCACAATCGTATGCGAATGTTGTAACGTGTGTAATTGTAACCCCGTTGGCCTGCGGTGGGTGTCGCAACAGATACTGGGTGTTGCTGCCGGCTGATCTTGCTTAGTGCATAGTAAAAGGAGTTCAGGTACAACTGACAGTCACACAAACGTTGATGTTTCTGGATCAGACGTTCTCAATCTTGTCCATCATTAGGCCCACCTGATAATAACTATGTAGCATAGCGGCCCACCAGAAACCTAAAACCAACTTGTGTCAACACAGTTTCTCCCAGAAATCTGGTTTAAAGAGATGTTACTGGATGTACTGTAAGGAATGGAAGTATGGTGTTAGGTGGGTGCTCTCGTGGAGAGGTGGATACTTGGCTTCCATGAAGAGACACGCAGGGAACGTGTCGTGAAGGGGCTTCGGAGCCAGTGTAATGAACAATGAGAGCACCGATACTTCACTCGTCACGAGTTCCCAGATAACACCAGTTGGAGAACCCAGGCTACAACCTAGTACAGTTCACCGCACGCACATTCTCTCCCGCCCTTTCCTCCACACTCTCCACACATGCGCACGGCACCTGCCTTAAAGTGACTGTTCCAGTATGAGCTGTGAAAGTGCCCTGAGAAACCTCTCCAGTGGTGGCGAGCCAGCGGCCGTGCTGTCTCAAACTGAAGCTGTTTAATTAGCCTGCTACTGCAAAGTTTTTATTTGTGCATGTGTGCATTAATATTCATCATATAGGGTTACATCTGACATTTCCGGCCCACTCCGAAGTACTGCCTCCACCTGCATACAGGCCCATGGACCTTTAGGACCTGTAGAAGACTTTTAGGAGTCAGTCAACGCCAGCCTGAAGTCTACCAACTCCAGACATCAGCAGAGGCTCTCTAATGGAGCTCCGTCAGGCATGTAATGCAGCTATTCTCAGTTCCTGCTTTTATCTTCAATCTTGTGTCTACTAGGCAAGAGAAATGGAAGCTCTGTGAGGTTCAGGTGGGGTGATTGACTGGGCCTGTCAGGAACCGTCCACTTTTTGGCCCTGAAAAACTTCAGAGTTCCTTAGCAGTACATTTGAGGTCATGATCTTCCTGCAAGGTGAAACACTGTCCAGTGAATTTTAAGGCAGTCTGCTGCCTCAACTCGCTTTAGAATTCATCTTTCTGCCTCTGCTGGCAGTCGTATCCTCAACAAAGACTACACCTGCCACTTAGTCTGCTTGGTCTGCTGTGGATTGGGAGTTCTAGTTCTATATAATTACATATGCTTGCATCAGTGTGGTACAGTAGGTATTCTGAAGCTCTTCTAGTGTAGTATAGATGCATTTGTCCCAGAAGACTGCAGGCTTCTTCATGTACAGTACCAGTCAAAAGTTTAGACAGCTACTAATAGAAGGTCCTTGTGTTTATCTTAATGCAAATAGCAGTCATGGAATTCCGCAGTCCACCTTAAAAAAACCTCCCCTACTATATGTATAGTAGTTAACAATGGTCTTCTGGTATCCAGTAAGTGTGTCGTCAAATATATATATACAAATACAATACAATACAATATTCAATATACAATATATATATATATATATGATATATATGCATAAAGCCCTCTGCTTGCCAGGAGATCTTACCAACCCACTACACAGCTTTTTCAATCTGCTGCCATCAGGGAGGACACTGCAGAGTCTCAGGGCTAGGACCAGCAGACTGAGAGACCACTCCATCCACCAGACTGTCAGGACGGTTAACTCTCTCCCTGCTCTGTCTCCCTCCCACTTCTGCCCCCTGCACAGGCAACCTGAGCACCCTGTACCCCCTATATATATTGTATTGTGTGTATATATATATATATATATATATATCCTATATAGATATAGATATATATATATATGTATATATATATATATATATACATATATATATATATATATATATATAGTGTATTGTACCATATATAGGCTTTACGCATATATATATATATATATTTACTTTCAGTGTACTTAATATTACAATACTAATCATGCATATACAGTATATAGGTTAGAGTATTTCAAAGTCTCAAAATAGTAAAATTAAGTTCACCTGGTTCCACTTAAGTACATTTTAATAGCACTAATTACATTCAGTATATTGAGCATACTCAGTACATTGCGTACTGAAAACAGCACACTTTCAGTGTATTAGTCATGAGTACAAGAAGCAATACCAGGAACTACTGGTCAATATCGACATCACTGTGCATCCCTTATTTGGGGTTTTGTCTGGGAGCCACTGGAATCATGGGCATGGGTAGATGGAGGACTGGATTCCACTCAATGTCTGCAAATTCTGCGAGCAAATGTAACAGTGTCAGTCAAGAAACAGGAGCTGGCTTCTACAGCAGGACAGTGTTCCTGTTGAAAACCGTGGGTAGCTCCGTGGGTAGCTCTTAAACATGCTGTGCAAATGATCTGGGGTCCACTAAACCGGTGCGGCTGTGCATAACAAGGCCTACGATTCCTATACAGTTCAGTCTGATATAGAAGTAAACACCCACAAATGAAAACAGACCGTCTGCACTGTAACGGTCCCTGTTTCGCTTCATGAGCTGGGGGTCCCAATTACTTACAGCTTGCACTGTAAACGTAAGTCTGTATTGTTTAACTAGCGTAATTACTGTGTAAAACGTCCAGCCTGAAATGTTTTAAAGCAGACGGTGATCATATGCCTGTGTGCATGCTCTCTCCTTCTCCCTCTCTTTCTCCAGAGGAAGTCTTACCTCATTACTGGCCTGCTTTGGCAGCCTGCCAGCAGTGCACTCCCTTTCAATCTTCCTCCTCCATCTCCATCCTGATGGGCAGGGATGGAGACTGACCCTCTGCCCTACTCTAGGCTGATGGGATCAAGGGAAATAAGAGGTGCCCCCCGCTCCCCCCCACCCCCACCCCATACTCTCATTCATACATCGAGCATCTCGGCAGCGAGGCTACTTTCGGTCTTGCACTCATGCGTCCGGTTAAAGCAGCTTCATGAGCAGAATCCTACTTGGCTGCAAAGACAGGCTTCATGCATGGCGAGGCAGATGTTGACATTCAGTATGTCGCCACATAAGAGCTCTGAGGAGGTTTCGTTTATTCTCAGTCCCCTCTGTGACTCACTTCCTTCCAGTGTATGGTGCATTTGCTTTTGCTGTCAGACAACGACATCAAAAAGGAGTTGTGGAATGAGTCAGGTTCCTCCGGGTAGCTCTGCAGCAGGTTTCTACCTGTGGTTAGGCCAGTAGTGCATCTAGTCTGAAGCAGAAGACGAACCGTCACTAGCCTGCAAGGCTAGCCCGACTAGCTCAGAGGCGCTACTAAAGCCTATGCAGTTGCCTTTAAGTCGGGAAAAGTTTAGGAACACACCCAAAATAATGGATCGTTGTTGGTGAGGGTCTCAAAGACTCGCTATAGGATTACACTTACTCAAAGCAGTTTCTCCAGATTATTGTGATATTTACCATATTACTGTAGATGCCATATCGCCACCGTACAGTTACCATCTGCAACCAACCCCTGATAGTGATCTCTTATTCTGGTCTTTACTCCTGACTCTGGTTCCTTGTGCCCTTTGTTATTTCTCTACTTTGATCTTGTTGCTGCTTGTGTTTACTAACCAGGTCTGTTGATAAACATCACTCTAAACAAACATAAATATGATATAAATATACATATTTCCTTATCTATATCTCTCAAAAACTATTAATTCTCTAATTAAATATTTACATATCATCGAGAATTTCTACATACCCCATCCTCTGGTTCTTTAAATTTCTCGTATTTAGTGTAGGGCTGGCCCTCAAGAAGTCGACCAACTTCGAATCGTCAGTTCTTCTTACACTTTTTAAGTTCGACCTGAGTACCCTTCAAATCTCGAACTGACAACAGTCACCTTTTTTTTTTTCTCTTCGTTTTTTTTTTCTTAAACAGACTAAAGCTTACCAAATGCACAAAGAGCTTTTTTAAGAATGTAAAAAGACATTTTAATGTTATTTATTAAAGGGGGAATAATAAATATATATTAAAGGTCCTAGCTGGCTTTTGTGACGCATCGTGTGCCTAAAAAATTAAATCCAAGTGTCTGCGTTGCACTAGCGGGTTCACCCACTGAAGGAAGGTTTAAAGCACGTGAAGCTGAGAAAACACGGGCTCGGAGGGAGCGACGTGGTCTCAGAGAAAGTCTGGAGGAGGTTTGAAAGAAGAGAATCCGAACAAAATTACTAAGCTAATACAGCTCTTCAATTCAGTCAGACGTCCAACCACTGCTCCAAACGACTTGGAGCTGACTTTCGGTTTAGACGTAAAGGCGCCTGTTTGCGGTGAAGGAAAAACGAAACGGACCAGAGACGTTTTGTTTCACACATTATAACTCCATTATTTAATAATCTAAATTACAGTATGTTTATTTATTCATCTACAAGCTGAGATTATCTTTATTTAAAGTATAGTGACCAGTCACTTAATACGCCTGCCAATAAACGAGAAATTATTTCAGCGCGGCTAATATAATAAACGGTTTCAGGTCTACCATTCTTCTATTCATGTATAAATAATTTAAATATGGACTAATCTGGTTTTATTTAGCAGGTCATTATTTATGAGAGATGAAAGACGAAGGTCCTCCTACTGAAGAAGCTGTTAGAAGTAAAATTAAAAAGACTATAAGCTATAAGCACTAATGTTTAGCATACATACCCGCTGCTGCCCGGCGCTGTATCCTGTAATTAAAGGCTCCAGTTCAGATCGATCATCATGAGCCCCGCCTCTTTCCGTTTAGAAATACGTTTCTGTGACTCTGCTGACTTTCTTCACATCAGATCTGAACCGTATGCAAATTGATTTACTGATTATTAGATAATATATATTTATATCTCTTTATTTTAATATGTTTGTATGTGTATAGTGCTGTCCTATTGTAGAGTATCAACCTGAGCCTCAGCACAAGCATTTCAGTGCATAAATGTCCTGACGTGTGCAAATAACAAATAAACCTAAAACTTGAAACTTTAGTCTCAGCGTGTGTCGCCATCTGTCTGTCCATCAACACAACTTGACATCGTGAGACA